>JASVEL010013537.1:0-495573 GCA_032618575.1 Nicotiana noctiflora
GATCTAAGGTCTCGTTGTATCTTGGGAGCTCTAGCATTCGAACTTCTTTGGAATGGATTTTGGACCCGCTCCATCTGGGAACGGCCATCGCATGAACTTTTTTGAATCTATTCTTTTAAAGACTAGTGGTGCGACGGGATTTGGTTGACCCTGAAGTTATAGGTTTTGACCTTCTTGTCATTGGCTGCTATCTTTTTTTGCCCGACTCAATCCTTTTGGTGAGGTCCTCGAGCATTTTGACTATGGCAGGATTGGCTACCAATCCGTTTTTACTCGATCTCTCCGGTACTTATTCAGCCGGGGGAGTAGTTTCCGGTGCTACTGTGCTGGGAGTCTTCAGGTGGCTTTGCAGCTCAATGATTGGCAGTTGTTGTGCCTGCAACATTTCAAAAATAACATGACGGCTAACTTCCCATTCTTCCTAGGCTAGGGTTTTTTGGGCTTCCTGTTGGTCGCCATCTCGTATGCACCTATTGGTGTGTGAGGTTTCATTGAAATGCTATGCATCTTGTGAACCTGCGTCTGCTAGAATCGGTCCAGGTGCATTATCGGGATTTTGTGGTGGCGCGCCAACAATTGGAACAACTACACCATTTTCTCTCTGGTTTTCAAGGTTTTCGTTCTCAACTCTGTTAACTGAGCTAAACATTTTGACCTGAAATCGAATATCTTGGATAAGAAAAAAAGTGAAAGATAACTTGCGTTGTGTAACAAAATCAACAAGAAAATAATCACTATTATTTTTATTTCCACGGTAGGTGCCAAGCTATTTACCGTGAAAATGGTAAGCTCTAAAATTATGTGATCTACTTTTATGCTAGTTGTTTAAGCAATTGCTGTTAGATGTGTGAATTTAAAAGATGAAATGCGAGCTAAAATGGAGTTATAATCAAATCGAGGGGTTAGCTATCCGGGCCTTAGACTGACTGATGAGGGGCCTCGAGGTCAATACATGGGCTTAGGCTTGAGCTATTGGGGATAATCGGGGAAGGTCTAACAGTTAAAATATAATCGCTATAGGCTCTTTATGGCCTATGGAGAGCAATGAATGAAGAACAAGTATGAACGTAATAAATGGAAGTGATAATCTCGAACGAATAAGTTAGAGAGAAAAGAGAGAGAGAGATAGTTGTTATTTATCTTGTGTAGAATAGTTGGAGTAATAGGCACTCCCTACAAAATGGTGAAGATCTCCTTTATATAAAAAAGGAGTCCCAAAATAGTACAAAATAAATTATAAAAGTCGAAGGATGGGACAACTTGATGTGATACCTTGATTCAAGTTCTGGCATGCCAACTTTGTCAAATTTAGCCGCGTGCTCTGGGGAACTCCCCATTCTTTCTCTTGCCTTGATCGATATTCTCTTTAGGCTAGGCCTTAACGAGCTTCGAGGGAGGGAACTCGGTCACAGCTTCGCATCCTCGAGGCCTCGAGATGTTCTTCTTAAACAAACTAATAGCAAAAAATTGACCCCTCTGATTTCGCCGCATAAACTGGGTACATATTGTTTATATACTCATGCTATTTTCTGCACTAACCGTGTAGGATTTGAGGCAGATGTGTTTGGTTATCATCCCAACACGCACTCCTGATACTTCGAGACTTTGCCATGAGATGCTTTCAGAGCTCGTTCTGCTGCATCCGAAGTCTTTCTTTTTTATTTTCGTTCTCTCTACTTTATTTCAGATAGTAGTTGAGTAACTTGTATATTCTAAAAATAGCTCATACACTTGTGACACCATGTCTTGAAAATTTTGCTAGTAGACACTTGATGATTTATGGGTACTTATTTCACCATATGTGTTCTTCAAATTGTTCACTCTTCGTTTTATTAAATATCTTACTCCTTATTTATCTAATAATTAAAAATTAACTATTTCTGAATTGTTAAAAGAAACTACCACATGGTTAGTTTACTGTTAGCTTACTTAGCGATAACGTTGGGTGCCGTTATGGTCTATAGAAGGAATTGGGTCACGACACATTTTTCACCAATATCATCATTATTGTTTTTGGTCCATAAAGAACTTGTATATTAATTAAGTAGTAACATTACTAGGAGTTAACAGTATAGTAGTACAAAAAGATTTATCCAGCGAATGGCCCTGTAAGGGTTCATGTCCTAAGCCTGACGGATCAAAGATTACTTCAGAATCGTTGCAAGGTTTTACAAAACGCATATAGCTAGTTCCTTGTTGATCAGCTAGTAGTTGTTGTCGCAAAAAGTCTGGCGGATGATTGAAAGTAGTGGTGGTATCCCGAACTTGTATGGCAGAGCCTTGTTGATCTAACAAATGTGCTGCGTAGTTTTGCTCCCTGTATGTGTGTTTTATGAGTGGGTTACCTAGCTGCTGGAGTAAGTACCTGCATTTCAAAAGAGAGAATGAGTAATGTAGATTATCATTTTTAAGCATCATTATTACCTCTGTTGAGTCCACGTTTATTTCCAGTGGAACTAGGTGATGCAAGTTGCAAACCCTGTAGTAAGGCTTTCAATTCCATGCATGTGGAATCGCCTGTGGAGGATGATCCTATATATCCCAGGATGCAATGGCCATCCGAGTTTTTGAAAATGCCACCCAGACCATTTCTAGTTGGGTTAGATTTTGCCGTACCATCTGTGTTTAACTTTATAGCACCTACTGCCGGTGGGTGCCATTTTATATACATAGAAGTAGCGATATTTGTTGACCATTAATCTAACCGTTGTGCATTTATAATGAAGTGATACTCCACTACCTGGGAGATCATGTTCTTAGTAGAAGGAGGTTATTTTTTATCGGGATCACTAAAAATTAAATTGTTCCTTAACTTCCAAATATGCCATGCAATGAAAGGGATGTGAGTGGTTGGAGGCAGCTTATAAGGTAAGATGTTTTCATGATGAATTATAAATTGTATTGCTTGAATGGGAGTGAGCGATTGGGAGTGACCGTGCCGCACCTGGGTTGTTAAACCTAGTTGTGCCCGTATAGGTTTGGTACGCGGGCATTTGAAAAGAAGATGATAAATAGTTTCAATATGGTAATAGCATAAGGTGCAAAGATTAGACGGGGTAATCTTTGTACGGTAGAGGTATGAAACAGTAGGTAAGTGTTGTTTAGCAATTAGATGAAGGAAGTAGATTATGTTTGGAGGTAGTTTGAGTTTTCAGAGCCAGTGATGGGGGAAAGGTGGGGCTGGCAATTGTAGCGAGCAGTATAGAGATTTCTCTGAGAATTTACCAGTAAAGGTAAGACCCCAGATGATTTTATACTTTGCTTGAGGATTTGATAAAGAAGGTACGTAAATTTTTGGCAATTGAGAAGCTAGATTCTCAAAAATGGAGAAGGGTAGTGAATAAGTATCAATGGTATGATTGGTTATATACTGACTAAGTGTGGCATGGGTGTCAGTTGGTGAGAGTGGACCATGTAGTAACTGATGAAGAGTGATATTGGGACCTATCCATGGATCGTGCCGCATATTCATTGAATGCCCCCAGCAATATACCACACAATTCCGTTTTGGCAAAGATGTCATCCCATTAAAATATTCTTCCAGGTGAGTGATGCTTTAGTACCTGAATTTCGGTTGGAATAAAGATGCCGGAGAACAGAAGCCCACAAGGAATTTGCATTGTGGAAAAATCTCCATGTCAGATTCCCAAGTAGTGCATGGTTCTTAGTAGTTAAATTATAGATGCCTAAAACACCTTAATTCTTAGGGCGTTGTACAACCTCATATTTTAGTAAGTGGATTCTTTTTTACGATCCGTACTTCCCAAAAGAAAGTTATGTTGATAACAGTTTATTTTAGAGATGACTTCACTTGGAATCTTAATAAATTGCATGACATGATTTGGTAATGTGTTCAACATAGAGTTAATTAGAGTAGTGCGTCCCGCGATAGAAAGGAATTGAGATTTCCATCCTGATAAGCGATATTTAAAGTTATCAAGAATATATTGAAAGTCATTTACCATGGGTCTCTTGACAAATAGAGGGAAACCTAGATATTTACCAAAGGCGGAACCTTCCTGCATGTTAAAAGACGAGAGTACAAATTGTCGGTCTAAAGGGGAAGTATTATGTGAAAAATAAATTTTTGATTTTTGAAAATTGATACTCTGACCGGACCTCTGAGTAAAACTAATTAGTGTGTCTATTATGATGTGTACAGAGGAGGTGGTAATTAGGGATGTGAAAGTGATATCGTCCGCAAAAAATGGATGAGATATTAGAGGCCCTCTAGGTGATAGTATAATAGGTTTCCAATGTAAGTAATCCACTAGTTGGTGGATTTGTCTAGAGAACCGTTCGAGGCATAAAATGAAAATATATGGAGAATGCGGGTCACCTTGTCTAATACCCTAGTGGGTTGAAAATAAGGAGAAGGGCTTCCATTAATAAAGATTGAAATGGAAGTTGTGGTGATGCACGACATAATGATATTTATTAATTTTGATGGAAAATTAAAGAAGTTCAA
The DNA here is from genome assembly GCA_032618575.1 of Nicotiana noctiflora. Lineage (NCBI taxonomy): Eukaryota > Viridiplantae > Streptophyta > Magnoliopsida > Solanales > Solanaceae > Nicotiana > Nicotiana noctiflora. The sequence goes on from JASVEL010013537.1 coordinate 4,469, forward strand.
TGTTTCTTCTCGTCAGGGAGTGGATGACCAAGCACAACAGAGGTAGATATAGCAAGTGTGCCGGGGATGCGGCTCGGGTATAGTAGGTCTGGACGCCTAGCATGAAAGAGCCTTCTCTGGTAGCAGCACTATACCTTAGTATCTCTCTAGCTTCCAGTCTATATAAAACGTAGTTAGCAGAGAATCCACATTCCATTTTATCAAAAGCTTTTTCAAGATCTAGTCTAATTAAAAAGTTTCCGCCTTTGCCTTTCTTTTTCCTAAATTTGAGGAGTATTTCTTGAATGATGATTGCATTATCAGCCTCCCGACGTCCCTTTAGAAAGGCTGATTGTCCAGGACTAATTAATTTATTAATGAGCGATTTGATGCGACGAACAATCAATTTAGAAATTAATTTATTGATGGTATTGCAAAGCCCAATTGAGCAATATTGGGTAATCATAGATGGGCTCTTTATTTTTGGTATGAGACAAAGATATGTAGTATTTGCCTGTGATGGTATGGTGCCAGAAAGGAAGACCTCATTACAAAAGGATACAACTAAAGTGAATGCTTGAGGCCAAAATTATTGTTAAAAATAAGGATGAAGGCTATCCGGCCCCGGGCCTTCACGGTTTTGAATGATTGGAGTGCTTCTATTACATTTTTATACTAGCCCACTTAATTAGATAACAATCCTTAAGTTTGGAAAAATTTGCCAAAATTTTCCTTATGTTAACTTTTCCATCTATTCTAATGCGGTTGTCTTTCTCACGTGCATTGCTTCTTTGATTTATCTTTTAACTAGTTCCACATGAGCTTTTTTTTTTTTAAACCCCTCCCAAATTAGGAGGATTTATAGTGTTTCCACACTTCCCCTCCATGGTGACTCGAACCCAGGACCTAACGGTCGTAGGTGAAGGTGCTTACCAACTGAGCAAAAGTAACTAACTTGATGAGACCCATAGGACGTACTCTCCATGTATAGTAATTGTGGATGTTTGAAAGGGTAATTTTCTTAGTTTTCTTTAAGTTATTTATATTTTTAATGTGCTATTGCCAACGTCATATATATGCTACTACAAAATACAATTCTTCAGCCGCACTAAACGTCCAATTACTTTTGGAATCTTCAATCAAGCTCTATTCTTGTTTGGCGATTTCAGTAAAATATCTCAAGATATCTCATGCTATGGAAAACAACAATCTCAGAAGGATATTAAGAAATGGGTGCATTGTTAAGTCAAGAATCTGCAAATTGAAAAGCAAAGAATAATTATATAAAATTCACGTGACAATTGAAGGCTGTTAGAAAAAGATGGAAAAATTAACAGAAGGATATTTTTGGTAAAGTTCTCTAAAAACAAGTAATGTTGCATATATTGGTCAAAAACTGGTAAATATAAATTATATATACACTAGTAATACAAGGGTAAATCCGGTTTTTCTTAAAATGAAGTGAACTACGGGAAATTGGGAATACTGGTGGGTGAGTCATTGACGCAGCTCTGGGCCGCTTAAACTGATCCACCCATGTCTTTGTCTTTTTTTTTTTTAATATTTTTTTTTATAATAATAAAATCTCCAAGTTTCTAAAATTTCTATTTTTCCCCAATATAGACAGAAAAGTTCGGAGCTACCAGATCTCGCCACGTGTAAATCACGCAACTAATCGGATGCAAACCTATTTATATTCCACTCTTTTATTCCATCTCATTTCCGCTCTTCCCCTATCCTTTCAATCTCTCTCCGCCGCTCCGTTCACTTCAAACCCTTCACCGGCGTCGAAAACCCTAGGCCCTAATTTCTCCCATGTCCTATCAATCGTGTAGGGTTTAGCTCCGTAAGATCGTTATATATTCTTATCCGTCAATTTATCTGATAAAAGTTAGATTCGGAGGAATGGCGAGTTCGACTACGAGCAATGTTTACATCCACGTCATCGAAGATGTCATCAGCAAGGTCCGTGATGAGTTCATCAACAACGGTGGTCCCGGAGAGAGTATCCTCAACGAGCTCCAAGGAGTAATTTCTCTTTTCTTTTTCAATCGAATTTTTCATTAATTAGCAAATTACTGACGCGACTTATGAAATTTGCAGAGGTTATAGGGTTTAAATTTAGCTGAATGTAGATTAGTTACTATTCTAGTGGTTTTCTTTTGTGTTGATCTGATTAGTAATTGGGTCTCTTTCTGGATCCAATTGGGTGAATTTAAGGGTTTTAAGTTTGATAGTTTAATGTCATTGTTTCAGTTATGGGAGATGAAAATGATGCATGCTGGGGCAATATTGGGTACAACAGAGAGGAATCCAGCTCCGAAAGGGACCCCTGGAGGTCCAATAACAACCCCTGTTCATGACCTTAATGTGCCTTATGAAGGCACTGAGGAGTATGAAACTCCCACTGCCGATATACTGTTTCCTCCAGTGAGTACCGGATTTTACTAGCTATTGAAAAGCAAGCAACTCTTGCGGGTTCATAAATTGACACATGTATATCTTCACTTGCAGACTCCATTACAGACTCCGTTGCCTGGTACTGCCCAGACACCGCTACCTGGAACAGTGCAGACACCCCTCCCGGGAACTGCCCAAACACCTCTTCCTGGAACAGCAGATAGCAGCTCAATGTATAATATTCCTACAGGTGGCAGTACTCCCTTTACACCTAATGAGTACTCTTCTTTGAATGATACTGGTGGTGCAACTGAGATGAAAGGCGGTCCAGGGAGACCTAGCCCATTTATGGTAGGCATTTTAACTATCTCCTTGCTGTATTCTGTACAAAGGTTATCAATCTGTTTCGTATGATGCATGTGGTTTTGTAAGATTTATGATTGCCACATGCACACATTTAGTTTTTCTAATAGGATGATTCGATGGCCTTCCCCATTTTCCTGTTGCTGCAAGTATTCTGATTTCCAGGTAAGTATGGTATTGAAAATATTTGCTTTGACTTGTGCAGCAACCACCCTCCCCTTGGTTGAATCAAAGGCCTCCTCTTGATGTTAATGTTGGTGAGGAAAATATTTAAATATATTCCATGGAAGCAAGCATTTTGATGCATTACGTATATTAAGCGTTAGTTGCCTTCCTCTGCTGCAGCTTATGTTGAAGGACGAGAAGAAGTTGATCGCGGAGCTTCTCAGCAACCCATGACTCAGGTGAAATGTTATGCTTCTATATACTTACTAAAAGAAAGAAAGGCCACTTGTCTTCTTTCTTCTTGTAACTTGTATCACATGATGTTCTTGTTTAACACACACACATTTATATGTTACTTCCTCTCTTTCAATTCAAATGACACATCTTCCTTTGTTTAAAAAAGAATGACACATTTCTATATTTGGAAACAATTCAACTTTAAACTTTTCATTTTATCCACTTTATCCATAATGAGAAGCTTTTATAGCCACACAATTGCCATGGCCCCACAAAGCTTTTGCCCCTTATAGGACCACATCTTTCAAAAGTCTTCTTTTTTTCCCTTAAACTTTGTGCCAAGTCAAACTACCTCATCTAAATTGAAACGGAGGGAGTATATATACTAATCTTGAATTTACGCCTGGAACATTTCCTCACTAGTAGACGCGCAAGCAAGAGCAATTAAAAGCAAAATAGTCCACTTTGTTTCAGCATGCCATTCTCAAAGTTTAAAGATAATCCTTCTTTCCCTAGAAACTCCCAAACTGATTTTGTAATATTTTGTGGAACTTGTACGGTTGCTTATCTTGGGAGTTAAGAAAGGATCCCTGCCCTTCTCATATAGCCCTTTTCTTCTTGTTAGAAAGCTTTCTTAGCTCTTGTCACTGTAATAACTATAAGATGGTGAGGAGCATGAGGTTGTTTAGCTGCTGATCGGGCTTGCATAACTTTTAGTTAGAATTTGTTTATCTGCCTTGTTTTATTGCTTTTATTGGTCTCAAAGCAAAAATTAGTAATTTTGCTAGTTAGTAAATGTATTGCTGCCTAATACATAATTTTGAATCAGAATGTTGCCGTGTATTGGACACATGTTTTATGTTCTTTAGGGTGGGGAAGAGGGAGTAGGTGTTTGATACTCTGTCTGCATAATATTGAGTTTACTTCATCATGTTGGATATAATTGAGTATTATGTATATAGCTCCAGGGAAAGAAATATTCAAGTGTGATTCGAATCTAGCAATTCTCAACCCTCATGTATACACAAGACACGTCTATTTATGCATTAAGTCAATGTCCTCTACCATTGTATTTGCCCTTTCCTTGGCTTTGTGCGTAACATAGTGCCTCTACAAAACATGTTACCTTTGGTTCAGAGTTGGTTTTGATGTCAGCTAAATTGCAGGACTTCTTTATGACGGCTGCTGGAAAGCGGAAAAGGGAAGATTTTGCATCTCAATATAACAATGGGGGATACATACCTCAACAGGATGGTGCTGCAGACTCAATATATGACATCATGAAGGCAGGGCTTTGCTTATTCGCTGAATGAGATACTTGCATATATTTCAAACCTATGATATTATCTCTTGGATAACTATAGCAAACAAGACTTGTGATCATATGAGAACTATAGCTGCAGAGAGCATTTGTTTAATGGAAATAAAGAGGGGCCAAGGTTATTTAAATGTAGGCAGGAAGGTGTACTTGTATGGTTAAACAATGTAACACTGTGCAGCCACCGGTCGTTCTTTGTCATAGTGGTTGAGGGAGACTTTTCACACTACTAAGTCATGAGTTCAAGGCTGGTACAACCGGACAAAAATGTAGAAGTTTACAACCCTAAATGTTTAAATATAAGCTCCTCCGAATGGGTAAAACTTGTGATTTTTGCGCATCCAGCTTTGCTTTGTTCTCTAGTGGTTCTGATTTCTCTTGGTTGCTATGATGTCTTGAATTCGTCAAAATGTTTCAATCAATCAACTCGGCCTCAAATCCAAACTAGTTTTGATGTATCCTTTGTAACCATTGTACTCTATCTAACCTAATTCATTTCACTGTAGGTGATTTCTTCCATCTGCCTAATTCTTGGTGGATAGTCACCCGGTACCTATGCTGGTGGGAGGTAGCAGGTACCTGGTGGATAGTCAAGGTGCATGCAATGTTGGGCTCGATTTATCTCTAACTAGAGTGTAGCAACAACTAAACCTTAATTCCAACTAATTAGTATCGTCTATATGTGTCTGTTGCTTCTATTTTGTTTTTTACTTAGCTATTGATTTCGACAAAATTGACTGTAGAACAACAATTTACCATGTTATTTTAGATCTAACTTGTCCATTTTAACACCTTACATTGGACAATTGCAATGTATCACAGAAGACAATGGCTCATTTTATCATCTGTGTGCTGCTTGCACCTTCTGAAGAATATGATATTCAATCTCTTACCTATAATAAAATATCCAATCTTGTATGGCCACACATTCACTTTTAAGCACTAGGTGAATATGTTTTATATTCATGGATTTAAAAATCTCCCCTTTTTCCCACTTTTCATCCCTGCTTATCGCTTAGGTTAGGTTGGGGATGGGAAGAAAAGTTGGTTGGTTACTTGGTCAATATCACGAGTCATTTCTTGGAAGATTTACTCCTACTAGGCGAACAGAGTGGAGTTGCTGACATTGTTAAGAATAGAGCTCTTGGTGCGGAATTTCAAAATTAGAGGATTAGCTTAGTGGTGCCCTACTTGTTTGATTAGTTGCACTGCAACTCGTGATACCCTTTTGAATTATGTTTCTATTTTCCAAATTAAAATACCAACCTATAATAAGAGCAAGATGTATTGGTTTGTCCTATACAGGCTGGTGAAGGCAACACTATTCAGCTTGAGTTGGTGACCTCTATCCAGGCTGCTGCTTCTAGAATTCCTCAAGTTGATGGTCCAACTGACCATTACGACGAAGCGCTTTCGACACCCAATGTGAGTTTTTCTTCTTTTATGTATCATCGTCATCCAAAGGCATATTCACATGCTATACCAAGGTCATGTGTTTGTCCTATTTATTCAAGGCGTAGCTACCCTCTTGATTGCACATGTGGCATTTTAATTGCAATTTTCATCCATGTGGTATGTATCTGTTTTTGTTTCGTTGTCGCATTTTAATTTTTTTAGGTGCTTTGAAAGTTTTCTTCCACACAGAATGAATTTCAAATGCCTTTGAATTTTGAACTATGTTGCTCGGATCCTTCAAAATCTTTGTTGTACTCGTGTCGATCCGATACTATTTGGGTGTGGGCGTGGGATCTGAACTAGATTTGGCATACCTAACTTGGGTGATTTGACGATGGCTTTGGTATTTGGTTTGATTTAGGGATTGTCTCTCTCTCACACACATTCGCACACGTATGTCGTGATATTCATTTATCAGCGATATCCCAGCACCCACACCCTTATCTGTACTTCGATCTATGTCCCCGAGTTCTAAAATTTATATGATGAAGAATCTGACCCCTAAATGTGCAGCCGTATTGGATAGTGGATACCTGCACCCATATCCTAGCAACATAGTTTTTTAAAGGTATTTCCAGTGCTTAAGGGGAGAACATGTAGATAAAGGGCTTATTTCAATGAGATACAGTAACATATGCATGTTTTTTCTTTTGAATGAAATAACATATGCATGTATTTAAATAGGATAGTATTGGGTCAAGTGTTCTAATGAACAGGGCATGCTTGGGTTGGTTTGGAGCTCGGCCAAGACACTGCAGACATTAGTTATTATGCAAAATATTTCACCAAGTGTCCCTTTTAAGGAGTGTTCAACTTTTGTCCCTGTTTTTAAAAGTGGTGCAACTGCGATGCAGCAGGAGAAATCCAGCAAAACTTCTTCTTCCTCCTTCCACACTGATTTTGGATGAAAAATGCATGGTTGTATAGAACTTTAGATATGAATTTTCAGCAGACACTTTACTCTCATAAAATGGGACCCTCTTATCTCTGCTTGATTTGCCCATCCAAACTACCTGGCCTTTTTGCTTAAAGGCCAAAATTTTCTTTATCTAAGAATTCAAGCCAATGTAAACTAATGCTGTTTTCTTTTACTTGCAAAAAAGCAAAAGAAACTAATTTTGTTTTCATAAGAACAGCATGCCCTGATCCATTATGGTTGACCTAATTTCTGTTTAGTTTGACCAGGACAAAAACCTTCATTTCCTTCAATGGCGAAGCGCACTATATCAGAAAGCAATTCTATTATTAAAGGGCAGTCAGAATTTGATGTGCAATCTCATAACCTTTCACATCTTCCTTCTATTTTCTTATACCAAGTCAAATATAACAAATTATTGAAACTCTTCTCTCTTAACCTACGTGAAAAGTCACATGGTTATACAACTTATGATGAAGTGAGTGAATAAATAACTAATGCTACTCTATTCTACTTTTGACTGAGATATGCTATCTTTTTCACGATAATTAGCTGCCACGTCCATTCCTAGATTCCATCGTCAGTTCTGGACTATGATCAACTAATAGATAGAAGTGTTGCCTAGTGTGCATGTTTCTAACTCCTGTTGCATAGATAATGTTATTAATAACAAATATAATCTGTTTTTGCTATTGTGCTCATCCTATAATGTATAATGCTTGTGCAAGCTTTCCATCTCTTTTATTGGAATGAAGATGAGAACTTCTTTATTCTCTTCTCATTGTCATATTTATTTGACAAACATGAAATCTGATAGCTTTTGAATGGTATTTTAGTAACCTTATTTGTTTTTTCCCAACTTGAAGATCTATGGTTATCAAGGGGTGGTCAATGAAGACTATAATATTGTCAACACACCAGCACCAAATGGTAATTTATTCTCAGCTACATAGTCTTTATGGCTATACTTTATCCTCCTTCTGATGCTGCTGCAACCTCTTGCATCCTTTAGATATGCAAGCACCTACTCCTGCTCCTGTCCTTCAGAATGATGATGTTGATGATGATGATGAGCCCTTGAATGAAAACGATGACGATGATTTTGATGATGTGGACCAAGGGGAGGATCTAAACACAGCGCATCTAGTTTTGGCTCAGTTTGACAAGGTTAAGATATCCTTTTTGTTAATGTATTGAATGGAAGATTTGATGCCCTATTCTGTTGTTTATCATGAAAAACAGAAGTGTCGTATGAGTCTTGATGTGCTATAAAGCTGACTTGATACAAGCTTTTGTAGGTGACACGTACAAAGAGCAGGTGGAAATGCACCCTTAAGGATGGCATAATGCACATAAATAATAAAGACATTCTTTTCAATAAGGTTGGATTTAGAACCTTTTGTTCTGATTTGCATTTTATTTTATTTGGTAAAAAGGTCCCTTATCTTTGTTATTGTTATTTTTATCCTTGAGTTGATCTATTTGGTTCATTGGTAACTTGTCCAGGCAACTGGAGAGTTTGACTTCTGAGGCGGTTGAAGGAAAATTTAATTTGGCAGTAAAGGAGCTCAAATTCAAGAACCGATCAAGCTGATTACCTATTTTGTTGTTGGCATTTTAATGAAAGTTAAAACTCCAGGAGACTAAGTTGCTTAATGTTCATTGCTAGAGAAGTTTTTTGGTTGGCCGAGTGTATATATATATAGTAAAAGAGCTGCTGCTTGGCCATATGGATTACTTGTTGAGCTTTTGAACTTAATCTGAGAGGAATGTATAATTTTCCTGTGTTGTACGCTTTTGGAACATCATGGCTAATTTAATACCATTGGTATCTTTCTTTTCTCTTGTCTATGTTGTTTTAGCTGTACTGCGCTCATGATACCCCAAGGATAGTTCCATGAACTGTGTACTTCTTGGATCAATCATGCTGATATATTCCCAATTTGCATGTGTTGTGATATGTGACTTGTGACAATTGAGTTTGACTGCAGCTCTTACTGATGTTTGGGAGGAAGGTTGGATTTTGATGAACCGTAATGTTCTCCATTCATCTGTTGGGACATAGTTTATTACCTCATTGTACGTTTACTGTGGTTAAAACGGCTACCTTATAATTTATTACCTCTGTGCTAGCAACTAGAAATTATAGAAGAAAAAAAGTTGAAATATGGTCAAGCCTTCAGCCTGTTGGTAATTTTATCGGGAAAAGTTTGTTCCCACGTACATTACGTCTCTTTACTGCACATGCATCTCTAACCTGATAGTAAATTGACGTGGCTTAGTGTAAACATTGATTACTATATCCGCTGGTGTAAGCCACTCGGCTGTGAATTAATGGACCTCGCTTTCCTTTTGACTTGGATTTGTTTATAGTTAAATGTTTGGATAATGAAAATCCATGCGGAAGGCGTTAATCTGCAGCACTGGTGAAGATTGGTTAACTTGGGGAAAAAAATGAAACGAAAACGAAGAGGAATTCACCGTTATATTTAAATTGCTATCTCTTTTATAGGTAAAGATGTTAAAATTTGCTCTCTCATATTTTTACCAAGTAATGATCATCCAGTTGGTTTCCAAAACATGATGACTTTATTAATGACGGCACGGAGGAGGCAGAGTTTCCTCTCAAACAGTTAGGAAGCTAAGAAAGACCTTTGCACCTAAAAATAGTTGCATGATTTACCCAGAATCAGATGAAATACAAAGAAGATGAAAAAAAGGTAAACAAAACAAACAGACTACGCGATCCTTAACCTCTTACTATTTATTATGTAAGAGGGAAAGATTCGACTTATTTATATCATAAGAAAAGAAAAAATTCACATAAGTTTGAAAAGAATTGCAGGAGCCAATCCATTAACTATAAACCTCAACGCCCCGAGTTGGCAAGGGCACATTGTGACTGAAACAAGGCGAAAATGGTCGAAGGTTCTGTATATGTCCCTACGGCAGGATGTTGCCATCCAGCTTTCTCCAAAGGAGCATTATTTTCCTGAACGATATGTTTTGCTGTTCCATTTATAATGTTATCATCACATTCACACTTGACATTCTCATCTAGAGATGTGTTAGAAAATATAAGTGGAGATAACAAAGGAATGGCACAATGAGAGGAAGCTTCTTCCATGAAATTGGAAGGTACTCTGAAATTACCATCCACATTCATCTTATCTTCTAGTTGTAGAGAAGAGGGTGCTTTCTTCTGTAACCTGGTACAAGACACCCCCTCTTTCCTGATTGTTTCCATTCTCATACAATAATTATAATGTCTCGAATATTACTTATAGTTATAATAGTGGAAAGAAAAAAGTAAGATGAAGAGCTAAATATGTTTAAGAAAGGAGCGAGAATAGTGGGGGAAGAAAGAGAATTGCTGTTACTGTATTTCTATGGTGCGGAAAGCGTGGGATCGGTTATGGATATTCTATTTTTCTTTCCTCGGTTATGATTTGTGAATATTAAAAGGAGAGGAAATAAGAGCAGTTACATGTAACGGTCATTTTAATCTAGTGAATATTTACGAGTTTTTGTCAGTACTTTACGTGGCTTAGCTATTGTTGTTATCGTTTATAAATTTTATGGTTCACTTAGGCTGTTACTAAAAAACAGGGCATAGCACAAATAGCTGTTTTTGCGGTTTGCATTCTATTATTTTATTCTTTATGTTTTATCCCTAACTTCTTTTTTCCAAAATAAAAAATTTTGAGCTCTTTGAGTAGTATATTTGGTATGACGAAAATCATTCTTCATTTGTGTGCAAAAGTTCATTTTACGTACAATTATTTTAACTTTTAAATTCATATAACTAGTTCCAACTAATATTAAATATATTACTTAGAAATTAGAATTCAAAAATTCATCAAAACAATCTCTTATTCGCTATAAATATATTTTCGGAAACTATTCTTACACCAACCAACACCATAGACATGTTTCTAGAAAATAACTTACGTTGTACCAGATAGTACAATTTATGTAGGCTTCCTTTTGCTTGCACTTCTCTTCTCTCTTTTCTTAACGATCTCTTCGTGGGATTAGATAACAATTTTGTGTGATTAGAAATAATGTTATAACTTCTGTAAACCTAATCTCATGAGTCATGTGCATCAGTGCATGAAGTTGAACCTGTTGTTTCTATTATATTTTTTCTTTAATACGACACACAAAAAGAAAGTCCTAATTAAGCCGTGTGAAATATATGCAAAGACTAGAGACAAAAGATGCTCCTTATTTGACTAAAAAGTTGTTAAATCAATTCAATAAAAATATTTGGGGCAAATTTTAGTCAAAAATAATTAATTCTAAGATAAATGAAAGGAATGAACAAGCACAACTAAACATAAATTTTAGTTACAACAGTGATTGACTCTCACAATGTAAGAAACAGATAATTACATTAATAATATCAAATGATAATGAGGAATACATAAAGGAAAAGAACCACATGCTCAAACAACACCGCCATCGATCCGTTTGATAAAATATAATTAAAGATGCATGTCGAGATTCTAAGTTCATGTCTCCTTTCCGGTCAAGAGCCTGAGGTTTTGGGAGCCTCCTTCTCTTTTTAGGGGTCGATCCCTTCTTGTATGTGTATGTTCTCCTCCCTTTGTGTCACATTTTCTCATGATATTTATACCAATTACTTTTCTTACCCAGCGGTCCTTAACCAGAGTACCTAAGTTCTTGAAATATCCATAGCATATTCCTCTAGAATACCTAAGTGTTGAACTTGTCGTTCGGACGTAACTGAGTGTTCGACCTCGACCGTAGCCAAATTACTTGCCGATATATCGCTTCCTACACGCGACTTCGGCATGGTTGCTTCTTGGTTGCTCTTCCTTAAGTAGAATTCAGATTTTGACCTATACAGTTAGTCCTTCCACCCATCGGGGTTGCCTTTGGGCGAGCTCGGTGGACGGACTTCGCCAGTTGCACCTTTTGAGAAATCTAAGCACATTGGCCGAAGAGTGAACCTTCATAGCGAGATGACGATTTGTTGCTTCGGGAGTCGTACCTGGCCGCTTTTTTAGTTTGAACTCAATCTTTCATGCGTCATTATGAAGGATGTTCCCTATATGTTACATGTTTTCCGTGCATCCTCTGCTTTGGAATTAATGTGGCGGCATTTGGTTTTCCTGCTCAGGATGTTTGTATTCTTATAAATAGAGGAGAGAATTCTTCATTTGGGGTTGCTGTGTTTTCTGTATATTATTCAAAAACCCCAGGTTTCTCTTTCCTCCTTCCTCAGATTCTTACATTTCCATATTTTCTCTTTCGAAGTTCCTTGCCATTGTTACTCCATCTACCCTAGCTCCCATCACCTACATAATCGAAGAAATATGGCTAGTGCACCTTCTACATCTAATAGAGTCGCTGGTGTTGTTACATCGAAAATAGATGTGCCCCCCCATGAGGGAAAGACGACCATTGTGGAATATGAGAATTTTCCCACCATGGATGAGATAATTCCACGCTCGGGGAAAGCCAGGATTGATTTCAAGAATTTACCTAACGCTGATTCTGAGACCGTTGTTTCTGTAATGGACGCCGCGACACTTGTTGTGGTTAAGTCTAAGTGGAGAATTCCTAATCATGTTGAACTCGTTCCCGCGGATAATGACACCGTATAGGTACATCGCTCGAGGTACTGCACGTTTTATGCGTACCCATTTGTCATCGGTTACACACTTCACCTTCCTTACCTGGTGGAAGACTTTTGTCGTTATTATGGGGTGTGCCTAGCTCAGCTCTCCCCATATATATACAAACTTTCCGCATGCTCCCAAGTACGCGGAACTGGCTAGCGGGGGGGGGGGGGATTCTCTTAGCCATTTGCTCACCTCTTCGTACCCAGCTTTTACAGGGGTACTATGATACCTCCTTGTCACTGCAGGACCAAAAGATTGGTGGTGAAGATGGACGACAAGACCAATCACCACTTTTGGGAAAACTTATCTATTTGTGAGGGCGAAACATGTGGTGTCGAATCCTAATAGATTTTCTGAGTGGAATTTTTCTCGTGAGTGTTTTTTGTATATATATATATATATATATATATATATATATATATATATATATATATATATATATATATATATATATATATATATTAGAAAGAGGTTGCTCGTTATCCCTTTTCAGTGAATTGATTGTTCTTTTTCCTTCCATTTTTCAGCCGAGATGGCATCTCCCCTGCTAATCGCAGATATTCATGAGTGGGTGAGCCAGGTTTTGCCCTACACGATGGGGATTCGTGCATGGTTGTCGTTCCATGAGATATTCGGGCATAGACCTTCAGTTGGTGAGTCATCTCACCCTGTTTTTAGTTGCTTTGCCCTTTGCTCTGTGTTTTCCTCTTTGCTTTAAGATTACTTATTTGGTAGGTCGATGGGGCACGAGGAGGCGAGGGCTTCGGTGCTTGCTTTTTGTCAGTTATGTCTCTCGATCAGACCTGTACTGATATCATTCAGATTGCCGCTACTTTATAGACTACGCACCTTTCATGTTTGGCCATTGTGAGAATGATCGTCAGGCTAAGGTCCCGATTCTCGTGGTTTATTTGGTGGATGATTCATCTCAGGACAACGATGAAGAGGATCCGTTAAAAAGGTGAGGAATAAGAGTCGATGGGGTACCCACGATCGGGGGGCCTTCGAGGAGCGAACTCGTGTTGGCAGTGCCCGAGTCTGTTGGTGATGACAATTTAGGTGAGGACACCGTATCCCCCTCCGGCGTGGAGGTGGTGCCCGTTTTTGGCGTGGAAGAATCTACTATGGTAGATGGGTAGAACTCGGAGGACGCTACAATTATTCCATGTTGCCCATCGACTTCGCAACAGGACCGTGCTCGCTCTTCGGCTAGTGAGAGGGAAAAGGGCATAGTCGAGATGACTACGAACCCAGTTTAGATATTGACCCCAAGGACATAAGCATGTCTAAGGCGAGATTTACCTGGTTAGAGGCAGGGACAGATGATTCCTCCCGTGTGATCAAGATTGCCTCCAAGTGTGACTTGTTGGAGGACACGATGAGCCTGGTGCCCTCAATTTTCCCTTCTTTGTTCCGCTACTGAGAGCAGGTCCCTTCAGGAGATCAGTGATGCCGGCCTATCATGGGGCGTAGGCGGAATGGCTTTGAGGGTGAGTCTATTGCTTTCTTCGTTTTACATCTCATATTCTTGCTAATTTTTTCTTTTTGTTCTCTTTCTTTCTTCATAACTTTATTTTGGAGACGTATAGTATCCGCCGTGAGGAGAGGCGGGTTGCCATTTTTCAGAAGATGGTTTCAAACTACCACCGATTATGTGACAAGTGTCGTGAGATACATGCACGTCTCAAGGTGGGCGGTAATCCTCAGTCCCTTCAGGAGGAGTTGGAACGGAATGATGAGGACCTAATGTACTCCTTGAGTAGATGCAGCGAACTCGAGTGGATACTTAGGGCTAAGGAAGAAGAGCTCGAGGTAGACAAGGGTGTTATAGCTTAGTGTGTTGACCTTCAGGCGAAGGTAGTGTCCTACGGTCGGAACTTGAGCAGAGTGATATTAGGGTCAACGGTTTAAGTGTTAAATTGACAGAGAAGGTGACCGAATTGGAAGGGAAGGCCACCAAGCTAGAGAGGGTTGAAGGAGCCTGACTAGCAGCATTGGCGAAGTCCGCGACGCTAGACGGTACTATCTCCGTACTCAGGTTCGAACATGCCACCGAGATAAAGACGATCCTTCTAAGTGAGGCGCGGCTTGATCAGTGGATTGGTGAGCTTGAGAGGGATGTCCCGAGCCTGGGTTATCAAGTTACCAGTCTTGCGGCGAAGAAGGCGCAATTGTTGGTTTCGACTGCTCCTGTGCCTGCTTCTATTGACGTTCCTTGCCCTTTCTACGAGATGTGGGTTCACGCAGAGGCTCAGCAACATGGAATGTCTTTGAGGTCTCTTTCAAAGAGGCTCGAGCTAAAGTGCGTGAGGCCTGGCTTGCCAGTGGTTATGATCCCTCGACGTTGAAGGCTGGTCAAGTTGATGAGGCCAAGGACGGGCTTGCCTTTGATGAGGAACATTCTGATGGAGAGGGTGATAGTGGAGGTGAAGCTACTGAACCGAGCGAAAAGATATATGACGGTGAGGATGGGGATAATGCTGAATTAATCTCTTTAATTTTTCCTTTTCGTACTTAGTATTTTTTTTGTACTTGGTTGGTTGGTTGGGTCCCCATTTTGGTCCTTTGTAAGATGTTATTTTTTCATTAAATAAAATAGTTGGTTTCTCCTTGATCGTATGCCTTTGGCCTTTCCTAATTTTTGAATTTCTTGGATTTTCTCGTATTAAGTCCCTATTTTTTGTAGTTAACCCGAGCAAGGTCAGATTTGACCTGATAATTCGAGTGAGGTTGAATTTTGTTTTGTTAATTCGAGCAAGGTCAGATTTTACCTGCTAATTCAGTGAGGTCAAATTTTGTCTTGTTATTTCGAGTGAGGTCAGATTTGACCTGCTAAATTGAGCGAGGTCGAATTTTTGTCTTGTTATTTCGAGTGAAGTCAAATTCGATCTACTAATTGGAGCGAGGTTAAATTTTCGTCTTGTTATTTCGAGCGAGGTCAGGTTTGACCTGCTAATTCGAGCGAGGTCGAATGTTTGTCTTGTTGAGCGAGTTAAAATTTGACTTGATAATTCAAGCGAGGGCGAATTTCTGTCTTGCTACTACGAGCTAGGTCATATTTGACCTGCTAATTCGAGTAGAGTTGAATTTTTGTCTTGTTAATTCAAGCGAGGTCAGATTTGACCTACTAATTTGAGCGAGGTCGAATTTTGTCTTGGAAAATAGTTCAAGTGAGACAACGTATATATCCTTTGTGTAGGCATGCATAGAAGTGTTTTAAAATAATTATCAACAAGACAAAAAAAATTCATGCATAGAAGTGTTTTAAAATAATTATTCAATATTTTAAAAAATTATAATGGACCAATTTTTGGTACAATGATGGGGCGATGTGCACAAATAGCCACTAACAACTCATGTCTTTATTTTAAAGTCAGTATTTTAAATGTCTTTAGTCTTTAGCCACTGGTTTAATAAACTTTAACTGCCCGGATGAAAATACACTTCTGCTCATGTCCTTAACTTTAAGACTTCAGGACTACATGTCCTCAACTTTTGAACTTGAAACTCTAAGTTCGGAACTTTAGGACTACATGTCCTTAACTTTTGAATTGGAAATCTAAGTTCAGGACTTCAAGTCTACATGTCCTTAACTTTTGAACTTGGAACTCAAACTTCAAGACCAGGCGTCCTTAACTTTTGAACTTGTAAGTCAAAGTTAAGGACCTATTATCCTTAACTTTTGAACTTGTAAACTGTAAGTTAAGTACTGATTATCCTTAACTTTTGAACGTGTAACTGTAAGTTAAGGACTACTTGTCCTTAACTTTTGAACGTGTAACTCCAAGTTAAGGACTGTCTGTCCTTAACTTTTGAACTTGGAAATCAAAGTTAAGGACCTATTGTCCTTAATTTTTGAACTTGTAACTGTAAGTTCAGGACCAAGTGTCCTTAACTTTGAGCTTGCTAGTCTAAGTTCAGGACCTATTGTCCTTAACTTTTGGGCTACTTGTCACGATCCCAGTTCACGAATCGTGAATATGTCATGACGGCATCTAGTCTTCGCGACTAGGTAAGCCTAACACAATGCGGAATATACACTTTTATGAATAAAAGATGAGATAACAGTGGAATAATATGAAAGAAATGTAATAAGTGCCACTCGGCACATACACTTCGCCAAATATGAAAATACAACCACCAAGACCCGGAAACTCACGGACAACACAGACTAAGAGAGTACAGCTGTGGCTCTATATATCAAGAGTGTCTACACAACAAAAATAAAAAGATAACTGACATCACTAAGAAGAATAGAAGAAGACCCTCCATATCTGCGGACGTAGCAGATCATACCTCTAGTATTCTGAAGATGATCCTAAGTCACCTGTAGTGCGCCTGATCAGATATACCTGGATCTGCACAAAAACAGTGTGCAGAAGGGTAGCAGGAGTACACCACGGCGGTACTCAGTAAGCGCCAAGCTTAACCTTGATGAAGTAGTGACGAGGAAGGTCAGGCCCTACCGAGAAATAAAATAAGATGATGATAATAATATAACGAACAACTCAAAATAAGAACAAGTCTGAAATAACAACATTTGAGATAAAGTTCTACAACCGTCTACAGTTAATCTAACAAAAGAAATAAACACAACAAGTACAAATCAACAATCCAGGATCTCCGAGATTGAACCCGCAGTCCTTTTTATACTCAGCAACTCAGGATCTCCGGGAATTGAACCTGCAGTACTTTACCTCAATAGCATCGCATCTCCGAAAATTGAACCCGCAGTCGTTTTTATACTCAGCAACTCAGGATCTCCGGGAATCGAACCCTCAGTCCACATATCAGTATCACAGGATCTCTGGGAATTGAACCTACAATCTGTATCTCAGTATCTCAGGATCTCCGGTAATTGAGCCCGCAGTCCATATCTCAATATCTCAAGATCTCCGGGAATTGAACCCGTAGTCCACAAACCACAAACACAATCAATAAGAGGAAACACAGAGGAATACGAAGTACACGGCTACAATTACAACTAAATCCAGTCTCAACAGGTTCCAGGGAATTCAATTAAGACAAGTAGGCACTTAGACAGATAATCTATCTAATCATGCTTCCCTAGCTATCACCAGATAAATATTGCAATTAAATCAATTAGATAACAAAGATAACACAGATTGAGCAGTTCAAGTAAGGTGGATTTCAACAATCTACGCAAGTACACGCCCGTCACCTCACGTACAAGGCATTTAAATCAACACATATATATCCTAGGGGAGCAAATTCCCCCACGCAAGGTTAGGCAAGTCACTTACCTCAATCCCGGTATAAAACCGCTAAGAAACGACTCCCTTGCCACTAGTATCCGACTCCGAGTGGCCCAAATCTAGTCAAACTAATTATACAATGTAAATAACATCGCAAGTAACTAATTACAGTGATAAAATTAACGCTACGGTGCGAAAATGATTGAAATGACCAAAATACCCCTGTAGCCATCGACTCAGAATCAAAATAATTTTACGTTTTCAGAACCCTCGTACTCTCACGAGTCTAACCATATAAAATTTTTCAAAATCGGACTCCGTTTGCCTATTCAGATCAATGATTTTTAATAGCCCAAGCTTGGAGCAAAAATCCTCCATTAACACACCTTCAATCATCTATTTTCAGAGGTTTAATCCGTATTTTAATAGTATATTAACATAAAATTGGTCCGTGAGTGATTACCTGATGTTTCCCCTTGATTTCCTCCTCAAAATCGCTAAATCCTCTCCTAGTTCGAAGCCTCCAATGTGTTTAATTTTCTGAAATTCGAACCCTTACTGCCCATTAATCACTGGGCGATTTTCGCTTCTGCGATCCCAGGCCCGCTTCCGTGATTCCGCTTTTGTGGTGTTATTGTCGCTTCTGCGACATTTCATTAAAACTCCCCAACCGCGTCTGCAGTCATATACTCGCTTCTGCGAGGCCACTTAAGCGGAAATCTTCCGCTCCTAGGGAACTTGGAGGACTCACTGGGCTTCGCACCTGCGTACACTTGTCCGCTTCTGCGGAGTCGCCTCTACGACAAGGCATCCGCTTCTGTGGATTTGGCTGGCCTCCCATAAGTTGCTTATGTGCACCTCCCTCTGCATCTGTGGGCTCGCTTCTGCGATCCAAGCTCCGCAGAAGCGGAAACAATAGAAGGCATAAGAAATCTACTGCAACTTTAAAAATTTTCCTTCATTTCGCCTCCCGAAAACATCCCGAGGCCCCCCGGGACCTCAACCAAAAATACACATCCACTATAAATCACGATACGAACTTGTTCCAATCATAAAAATGTATCATTACACATAAAATCATCCAATTATGGCGGATTCAAGCCTAAGTTTCAACCAAAATTCCCGAAACCTATATGTTATCAAAAACCTGACCAAACGATGTCCGAATGACCTGAAAATTTGCAAACATGTCCAAAATCACCAAACGAAGCTACTGCAACTGTCGGAATTCCATTCCGACTCATGGATCAAAATCTCGACTATCGATTGAATTTCTAAAAATTTCAAACTTCGGCATTTCAAGCCTAATTGAGCTACAGACCTCCAAAACACATTTCGAGTGCGCTCCCAACACTATTCTGAGGTTGCCTTAACACTGTTTTGAGGTTGCCTTAACACTGTTCTGAATGCGGGCCATTTTTCAACTATAAGGTTCTTATTTAGGGACTAAGTGTCCCAAACCACTCCAAATTCTAAAACCGAACATCCCGGCAATCACAATAGCAGAAATGAACTTAGGGGAACAGTTAAATTGGGGATCGAGGCGTAAATTTCAAAAACGACCGGCCGGGTCGTTACATCTTCCCACACTTAAACATTCGTTCGTCCTCGAACGAGCGTAGAAAGCATACCTGAAGTGGTGAAGAGATGAGGGTACTGGCTGCGGATATCCTGCTAAGTCTCCCAAGTCGCCTCATCGGCCGATTGGCCCCGCCACTGGACCTTCACTGAAGCGATGTACTTTGACCTTAGCTTCCCGATTTGCCTGTCCCAAATGGCCACTGACTCCTCAACATAAGATAGATCCTCGTCTAGCTGAACAAAAGTGAAATCCAACACGTGCGACGGGTCACCATGGTATCTCCGGAGCATAGAGACATGAAATACGAGATGGAATCCGGCTAGGCTGGAAGGTAAGGCTCGCTCGTAAGCAACCTCCCTAGCACGCCTCAAAAACTCAAAAGGGCCAATGAATCTCGGACTCAGCTTCCCCTTCTTCCCAAACCTCATGATGCCCTTCATGGGCGAGACCCGAAGTAGAACCTGCTCGCCAATCATAAAAGCCACATCGCGAACCTTCTCGTCCGCATAACTCTTCTGTCTGGACTGGGCTGCACGGAGTCTGTCCTGAATCACCTTGACCTTGTCCATTGCATCCTGGACCATCTCAGTACCTAGCAGCCTGGCATCGCCCAGCTCGAACCAACCCACGGGGGACCTGCACCTCCTACCATATAGGGCCTCATACGGTGCCATCTGAATGCTGGACTGACAGCTATTATTATAAGCAAACTCCGCCAGTGGCAGGAAATGATCCCATGAACCCCCAAACTCAATCACGCACGCACGAAGCATATCCTCCAAAATCTTAATAGTGTGCTCAGACTGGCCATCCGTCTGGGGGTGAAACGCTGTGCTCAACTCCACCCGAGTGCCTAACTCCTGCTGCACGGCTCTCCAGAACCGTGAAGTGAACTGAGTGCCTCTGTCTGAAATGATGAAAACTGGAATACCATGCAGCTAGACTATCTCCCTGATGTTGATCTCCGCCAACTGCTCCGATGAGTAAGTGGTGCACACAGGTATGAAATGGGCGGACTTGGTCAGCTGATCCACAATAACCCAAATGGAATCAAACTTCCTCACAGTCCGTGGAAGTCCATATACGAAGTCCATGGTGATGTGCTCCCATTTCCACTCTGGGATCTCAATCTGCTGCATTAACCCACCCGGGTGGTGATGCTCATACTTCACCTGCTGGCAGTTGAGGCATCTAGAAACATAATCAACTATATCCCTCTTCATCCGCCTCCACCAATAATGCTACCTCAAGTCCTGATACATCTTCGCGGCACCCAGATGGATGGAATACCGCGAGCTATGGGCCTCTGCTAGAATCAGCTCTCGAAGATCATCTACATTTGGCACACAAATACGCCCCGACATCCTCATCACTCCGTCATCCTCGATGGTGACATCTCGAGCATCACCGCGCCGAACCTTGTCCTGACGATCCTGCAAATAAGGGTCATCAAACTGTCGCTCTTTGATGCGATCAAATGGAGAAGACTGAGAAACCACACAGGCCAGAACCCGGCTGGGCTCCGAAAGGTCCAATCTAACAAACTGCTTGGCCAAGGCCTGAACATCCATCGCCATAAGTCTCTCTGAAGCTGGTAGATATGCCAAACTCCCCAAACTCTTCGCCTAGCAACTCGAGGCATCGGCAACCACATTGGCCTTGCCCGGTGATAAAGAATAGTAATATCATAATCTTTTAACAACTCTAACCATCTCCTCTGACGCATGTTCAGGTCCTTCTGCTTAAGCAAGTGCTGCAAGCTCCGATGATCAGTGTAAATCTCACAAGGAACCACATACAAATATTGACGCCAAATATTTAAGGCGTGAACAATGGCAGCTAGCTCAAGATCATGGACATGGTAGTTCTTTTAATGTACCTTCAGTAGTCGGGACGTGTAGGCAATCACCCTGTCGTCCTGCATCAATACTGCGCCGAGTCCAACCTGTGAGGCATCACAATATACCGTATAGGACCCCGAATCGGTAGGCAACATCAATAAAGGGGCCGAAGTCAAAGCTGTCTTGAGCTTTTGAAAGCTCGCCTCACACTCCTCTGTCCACTGAAAAGGGGCACCCTTTTGGGTCAATCTGGTCATAGGTTCTATGATAAAAGAGAACCCCTCTATAAAACGAAGGTAATAACCCACCAGACCAAGGAAGCTACGAATCTCAGTAGTTGAGGAGGGCCTGGTCCAACCCTGCACGACCTCCACCTTCCTCGGATCTACTCGAATACCCTCGCTCGACACCACGTGGCCTAGAAATGCCACTGAACTCAGCCAAAAGTCACATTTAGAAAACTTTGCATATAATTGCTTCTCCCTCAGAGTCTGAAGCACTATCCTCAGGTGCTACTCGTGCTCTTCCCGACTCCGGGAATATACCAAAATATCATCAATGAAAACAATCACGAACGAGTCAAGATACGACCTGAATACACTGTGCATCAAATGCATAAAAGCTTCTGGGGCATTAGTCAGCCCGAAAGTCATAACGAGAAACTCGTAGTGACCATACCAAGTCCTGAAGGCAGTCTTCAGGATATCTGTCTCCGAATCTTCAGCTGATGATAACCAGAGCGCAAATCAATCTTGGAGAACACCTGTGCGCCCTGTAGCTGGTCAAATAAGTCATCAATATGTGGCAAAGGATACAGGTTCTTCACTGTAACTTTGTTCAACTAGCGATAGTCAATACACATACGCATAGAACCGTCCTTCTTCTTCACAAACAACATAGGAACACCCCAAGGCGAAACACTAGGTCGAATGAAACCCTTACCCAACAAATCCTGTAACTGATCCTTCAACTCCTTCAACTCAGAAGGATCCATGAGGTACGGATGAATAGAAATGGGCTGAGTCCCCGGCAATAAGTCAATACCAAAATCGATATCTTTGTCGGGCAGCATGCCCGGGAGATCAGCTGGAAATACATCAGAGAAATCACGTACCACTGGGACAGAATCAATAGAAGGAGTGTTAACACTGACATCCCTCACATAAGCTAGATAAGTTGCACGCCCATTCTCAACCATACGCTGAGCTTTGAGAAAGGAAATAAAACGGCTAGGGGTGTGATCTAGAGTACCACTCCACTCAATACGTGGAATGCCTGGCATAGCAGCGTCACGGTCTTAGCGTGACAATCAAGAATAGCATAGTGGGGCGACAACCAGTCCATGCCCAGAATAATATCGAAATCAACCATACCGAGCAATAAAAGATCAGCTTTGGTCTTAAAACCACAAATAGTGACCAAACACGACCGATACACACGGTCCACAACCAAAGAATCTCCCACCGGAGTAGAAACATAAATGGGGGAACCCAAAAAGTCTCGAGGCACACCCAGATGTGAAGTAAAATAAGAGGACACATATGAAAAAGTAGAACCAGGATCGAATAGAACCGATGCCTCTCTGTGATTAACCATGATAATACATGTGATAACAGAATCAGAGGCGACAGCTATGGCGCGATCAGGAATAGCATAAACTCTGGCCTGACCCCTCTCTCGAGGGAGGCCTGTGGCACCCTGATCCCCACCCCTGGCTGACTGGGCAGGTGGGGTGGCAGTTGGGGCTGGGACGATGGCCTGCTAACTCTAGGAACCACGTTGAGGCTGCGAAGTCTTTGGAGACGCTCTATTCATATGCCTAGGGCACTCCCTAACCAGATGGTGAGTATTCCCATACTCAAAACAAGCCTTGGGAGGACGCGGTGGCTATGACTGACCGGCCCCACTCCCGTTGGACTGACCCCTGGAGATACTCCGCGCAGGAGGTGCACTGGAAACTGGGGGAGAATAATAAGGCTCCTGAGGTGCTGGGGGAGCTGGAGTACTACCAGCTGCTGGCAATGCTGAATGAACTGGACGACCGGAATAACCCCTGCCAAAACGACCGGCTGCTGAAGTATGGGCACCAGAGAAATGACCCGACTTACGAGACCTCTTGGCTTCCCTCTCTCCTCGCTCTCTAGTGAGCTTACCCTCGATCCGCCTGGCAATACTCACTGTCTGCTGATATAGTACATCTGTCTCCAGCTCTCTAGCCATGGTGGACCGTATAGGCAGAATAATGCCCTCAATAAACCTCCGCACTCTCTTCCGGACCGTGGCGACCAAGGCCGGTGCATGTCTGGCTAACCGGGTGAGACTGATAGCATACTCCGATACCGTCATAGAGCCCTGATGAAACCGCTCAAAATCCAATCGCCAAGCATACCTAAGGCTCTAGGGAACAAACTCCCTCAAGAACATATCAGAAAACTGTGCCTAGGTCAACGAGGCAGACTCGTCCGGACTGTCCAACTTATAGGTGCGCCACCAATCATAAACGGCCCTTCGAAGCTAAAAAGTGGTAAATGAAACCCCACCGGTATGCACTATGCCCATAGTACGGAGGATACGATGACACTCCTCCAGAAACCCAATGCATCATCTGAAGCCAAGCCACTGAACACTGGGGGATCATATTTCTTGAACCTCTCCAACCTATGGTGCTCGTCCTCGGAGGCATCTGGCACACCTTCGGGCTGTACTGGTGTGGTAGGCTGTATAGTAATAACCTCCAGAACCTGCTCCGCAGGCTCTCGCTGCTCAAGTGTACGGGTTGCGGGAGTTTGGGCCCCTTCCACGGCCTGAGATGTAGCTGCAGCGAGAGGAAGCAACCCCTCCTGAGCGATAGTAGTATACATGCTCATAAACTAGGCTAGAGTCTTCTAGAGTGCTGGAGTCGTAACAGCTGTAGTAGGTGTACCATATGCCTGCGCTCCAACCTGATCCACTGATGGTGCCTCAGCGGCAGCGTGTGCGGGTGCTATGGCTGCACCTCGGGCGCGTCCTCGTCCTCTACCTCGGCTCCAGCCTCTGACGGCGGCAACAGGGGGCGTGTGTGCCTGATCCTCGCGAGTAGCACGTGTCCTCACCATCTGTGAGAGAATAGAATGCAGAAGTTTAGATTTGTTGTCAAAATATCGCACGACAAGGAATCTAAAAGAAATGAAGAGTTTCCTAAATAGTTACATAGCCCTTCGTAGATAAATACAGACATCTCCGTATAGATCAGCGAGACTCTAAATAACCAGTCTGTGTCCCGTGACTCCTATGAACCTAGAGCTCTGATACCAACTTGTCACACCCCAGTTCACGAATCGTGAACATGTCATAACGGCACCCAGTCTTCGCGACTAGGTAAGCCTAACACAATGTGGAATATACACTTTTATGAATAAAGATGATATAAAAGCGGAATAATATGAAAGAAATGTAATAAGTGCCACTCGGCACATGCACTTCACCAAATACCAGAAGGAATACAACCACCAAGATCCGGAAACTCACAAACAACACAGACTAAGAGAGTACAAATGTGGCTCTATACATCAAGAGTGTCTACACAACAAAAATAAAGGAAATAACTGACATCACTAAGAAGAATAGAAGAAGACCCTCCGGATCTGCGGACGTAGCAGATCATACCTCGAGTCTTTAGAAGATTCTCCTAAGTCACTTGTAGCCTGATCAGATATACCTAGATTTGCACAACAACAGTGTGCAGAAGAGTAGCATGAGTATACCATGGCGGTACTCAGTAAGTGACAAGCCTAACCTCGATGGAGTAGTGACGAGGAAGGTCAGGGCCCTACCGAGAAATAAAATAAGATGATGATAATAATATAACGAAAAGCTCAAAATAAGAACAAGTCTGAAATAACAGCATTTGAGATAAAATACTACAACCGTCTACAGTTAAGCTAACAAAAGAAATAAATACAACAAGTACAAATCAACAATCCAGGATCTCCGAGAATTGAAACCGCAGTCCTTTATATACTCAGCAACTCAGGATCTTCGGGAATCGAACCCGCAGTCCTTTACCTCAATAGCATCGGATCTCCGGGAATTGAACCCGCAGTCCTTTTTATACTCAGGATCTCCGGGAATCGAACTCGTAGTCCTTTTCCTCAGTAGCATCGGATCACCGGGAATTGCACTCGCAGTCCTTTTTACACTCAGCAACTCAGAATCTCTGGGAATCGAACCCGCAGTCCACATATCGGTATCACAGGATCTCCGGGAATTGAACTCGCAGTCCGTATCTCAGTATCTCAGGATCTCCGGGAATTGAACCCGCAGTCCATATTTCAGTATCTCAGGATCTCGGGGAATTGAACCCGCAGTCCGTAACTCAGTATCTCGGGATCTCCAGGAATTGAACGCGCAGTCCACAAAACACAAACACAGTCAATAAGGGCAAACACAAAGGAATACGAAGTACACGGCTACAATTACAACTATATCCAGTCTCAATAGGTTCCAGGGAATTTAATTAAGACAAGTAGGCACTTAGACATATAATCCTATCTAATCATGCTTCCCTAGCTATCACCAGATAAATCTTGCAATAATATCAATTAGATAACAAAGATAACACGGATTGAGCAGTTCAAGTAAGATGGTTTTCAACAATCTGTGCAAGTACACGCCCATCACCTCGCGTACAAGGCATTTAAATCAACACATATATATCCTAGGGGAGCAAATTTCCCCACGCAAGGTTATACAAGTAACTTACCTAAATTTCGGTACAAAACCGCTAAGAAACGACTCCCTTGCCACGAGTATCCGACTCCGAGTGGCCCAATCTAGTCAAACCAATTATACAGTGTAATAACATCGCAAGTAACTAATTACAGTGATAAAATTAACGCTACAGCGTGAAAATAGGTGAAATGACCAAAATACCCCTGTAGGAATCGACTCGGAATCAAAATATTTTTACGTTTTTAGAACCCTCGTACTCTCACGAGTCTAACCATATAAAACTTATCAAAATCGGACTCCGTTTACCTATTCAAATCAATGATTTTTAATAGCCTAGGCTTGGAGCAAAAATCCTCCATTAACACACCTTCAATAATCTATTTTCAGAAGTTTAATCCGTATTTTAACAGTATATTAACATAAAATTAGTCTATGAGTGATTACCTGATGTTTTCTCTTGATTTCCTCCTCAAAATCGCTAAAATCCTCTCCTAGTTCGAAGCCTCCAATGTGTTTAATGTTCTCAAATTCGAACCCTTACTGCCTATTAATCACATGGCGATTTTCGCTTCTGCGATCCCAGGCCCGCTTCCGCGATTCCGCTTCTGCGGTGTTATTGTCGTTTCTACGACATCTCATTAAAACTCCCCCAACCATTTCTGCGGTCATATACTCGCTTCTGCAAGGCCGCTTAAGCGGAAATCTTCTGCTTCTGCGGAACCTGGAGGACTTACTAGGCTTCGCACCTGCGGACACTTGTCCGCTTCTGCGGATTCACCTCTACGACAAGGCATCCGCTTCTGTGGATTTGACTGGCCTTCCATAATTCACTTATGTGCACCTCCCTCCGTTTTGTGGGCTCGCTTATGCGATCCAAGCTCCGTAGAAGCGAAAACAACAGAAGGCATAAGAAATCTGGTGCAACTTTAAAAAAATTTCTTCGTTTCGCCTCCCGAAAACATCCCCAGGCCCCCCGGGACCTCAGCCAAAAATACACATCCACTCTAAATCACAATGCGAACTTGTTCCAATCATAAAAACGTATCGTTACACACAAAATCATCCAATTATGGCGGATTCAAGCCTAAGTTTCAACCAAAACTCCTGAAACCTACATGCTATCAAAAATCCGACCAAACGATGTCCGAATGACCTGAAAATTTCCAGACATATCCAAAATCACCTAACGAAGCTACTACAACTATCAAAATTCTATTCCGATTCCCGGATCAAAATCTCACATATTGATCGGATTTCCAAAAATTCCAAATTTCGGCATTTCAAGCCTAATTGAGCTACAGACCTCCAAAATACATTTTGAGTTCGCTCCTAACCCCGAAATCACCTAACAGAGCTGACGGAACCATCAGATTTCCATTCCGAAGCCGTCTTAATACTATTCTGAATACGGGCTATTTTTCAACTATAAGGTTCTTATTTAGGGACTAAGTGTCCCAAAACACTTCAAATTCTAAAATCAAACATTCCGGCAATCACAATAGCATAAATGAACTTAGGGGGAGCAGTTAAATTGGGGATCGGGGTGTAAATTTCAAAAACGACCGGCCGGGTCGTTACACTTCCTAACCTAAGTTTAGGACCTATTATTCTTAACTTTTGATTTTCTTCTTCTTTATAATTTTATTTATGATGCCTAACCTAAATGTGTTTATCATATTGTACAATCTTCTCCCACAAAGAAACATTAAAATGGCTCCTAAGAAAATATGTTGAACAAATGGTCTTTGCTTTTGGTAGAACAAATGGAGGAGTGGAAGGCTCTGATAATGCAGGACATTTCTAGAAAATTCCAATTGAAACTAAAGTCCTCAAACGCAATTTATGAATATTTCGTTAAAGGTTAAAGAATCACATAAATAATAGAAAAAAAAAACAAATTTGATTGCAATAATTAACCTAAAATCAAGAATGGAAATAGAGTATATTGGATATAATTCGTAGGAAAAGATGAAAGAAAACCCAAAAATCTCAGAAATAGAGAAAGGAATTTACGTGAGTAAAGAAGAGAAAGAACGTGTTTCAATGGAAGAGGCCAAGCTCACTAAAAACCATGGAAATCACAAAGATCGAAACGAAAGTCATTCTTCTTATTTGTTGATACTCAGTCTACCCAGTCTTTTCAATCCACCGTAATTCTGTTTGGGGAGGAAATGGTAACTATGTCTTTTCATATTAATTTAATAGCCTAGTGGCTAGTTTTGCTCAGCATTAAAAATGGTGGATAAAAAGTAAATACCTCTTTAAATAGTGGCTACCCCACATAATTTTTACACAATGATGCAGTGATGTATACATGGGCTATAATTGCAAAATTAGTGCAATTGTAACCAAAAAGTGTAAATTGACCATTTGTGAAATAATTTGAACTTAATATAACTATAAATAGCAATATTAAGTCATGAAATGCTATAAAGCCATTTGTGATGCAATTTGTAATTATTTATGTAAATAAAATACTAGAATAAGTTAATTTAAAATATATAAATTATGAAAAAAATGTCCACTGATGCTAATGCATAGTCTTAAAGGTACATATGCACTTTTGAAAATATTATAGGGAAAAATTGGGTATCAACATGGAACCTCCTTCTCTTTTTAGGGATCTATCCGTTCTTGTATGCGTACGTCCTCCTCTCTTTGTGCCACACTTTCTCATGATGTTTATACTAAATACTTTCCTTACCCATCAGCCCTTAATGAGAGTACTTAAGTTCTTGAAATATCTCATAAAATATTCCTCTAGAATATCTAAGTGTTGACCTTGTTGTTCGGACTAAATTGAGTGTTCGACCTTGACCGTAGCCAAATCACTTGCCATCATATATATCGCTTCCTACACGCAACTTCGGCTTGGTTGCTCTTCCTTAAGTAGAATTCCTTGATAAGATTTTGACCCATACACTCCTAATTCATATTTAAATACATGTTAACTAAAAAAAGTAAAAAGTAAAGCCTGTTTTTCACCAAAACCAATTGAATTTTCAATATAAGAGGGACCAAGTTGCTGGTGGCGCAAATTATTAGTTGGTCAATGTTTGCCGGTATAACTTATTTGGTGTTTAACCCAATAAATATATTACTTATATCTTTACATATAGTTTCATCACTATTCCATAATTAATCAATATGTTTTCTCAGCTTACAAATTTATACTTAATTAACTATGATAAACTAGTATAGTTTTGGCCTTTTTTTCTTCTTCTTAATAGTAAAGAAAACAATGTTTGTTTCTGTTTTGGAAGTATCCACCTAAATAATTCTTTATCAACAGCCGATCTATATATTCGGACAAAAAGAACACAAACATTTTGTAACACTCCTTTTGCTGCTTATTTCAAGTAACATTCCGCTGATTTACTTATGGGACAAGAAACCCGCATTTCTGTATCAGGCACTATTAGAATTATAAGTTTTTTCGTCTCGTTATAATTCATTCATATTATGAACAAAACTCGAAGCTTTATAATTTTTTCATAAATGCACTGCAATTATAAATCATCAATTCATACTAAGAATAATCTTCATGACTCGATACAACTCTTCAAAATGAATTTTGTTAACAACAACAACCTCTACTACTATTACTAAGCCCCAATCCGAAACAAGTTTGCGATCAGCTGTATAATTAAGAAAAGAACTTGTTGCTGATATAGCAGCGACGTATCTAAAAATCAAAACAAAATGCTACAGATGCTCTTTATTATTTAACTATGCATATCACTAACACAAAAAACGGAATCAGTAGATTGATTCTTTATTTCGAGATGTATGTAACAATCTTCTGTTAATTAGGTTGTAGAATTCTTCCATGGCTTTGTTCCTCAACAACTGCAATAAAGAATCCTCCGTGAGAAACAAATTAATTTAGCCATGCACGTAAGTATTTACTAGTTACGCATTTTATATAAATGTTGAATAAGTATTACCTTCGTGAACACTGGTGGAGATAGGAATGAGAGGTGATGAGCTTGCACTGTGGAACTCAGGAAATTGGGATAATGATGATGCAGTGGAAATGGGACTCTTATGAGGCATATCGATGGGATTATCTTGAGGCAAATTATCATTAGTAGAGATAATGGTGGTCTTAGAAGATAAGCTAGGACATTTAGGAGACAAAGTAGCACTTGTAGAAATGGGATTGTTAGGAGCTGATGATGATTTGATGCTATTTTCTGTTGATTTAGGAGAATCATCAGGCCGAATAAGTGACGTTACAGCACCCTTCATCTTCTCCACTATACCTGTTAGGTCAAAACAGAGTTATGAACGACTTTATTGAGAAAAAGTACAGACATATATACTATTCGACGTTACCTTTATCACCAGAAGCTGCTTGCCTAGGGCTCATAGCCTCAGTTATGATTTGAGAAAGTGATCTCTCGCCTTCACCAGGTTCAAATTTTTCTACAAAATACTCTTTTACTGAAACACCTTTGTCCCATTTTCCTGGGCTACTAAAACCACCAGCATTTTGCTCTACATTTGGTCCCAACTTATTCACATTAGTCTCAGCAAAATGACCTGTTTTTGGCGCTGCATGCTCGTTCCCAGATTCTTGCTCGTTGCTAGTATTTGTTAGAGTGAGGCCTGAAATTTTTGAAGCAATAGCGTGGGTTGCATCAGATACTGCAGCATAAGCTGGTGCTAACTTCTCTGTTACAGTTTCTGTTATGGTTTTACTGGGGCTATCGGGGAATGTCTCCTTATTGTCTTGTTCGATAAACTCATGTTTGATGCTGGTCGGAACAGCATGCTTCTCGGATACCACTGGATCTGCTCGTGGGTGTTGTCGTGCTGCTTCTTTATAAGCCTCAGGTGCCAGTTCTGATTCATACACTAAAGACAGCAGCAGGAGTACACATGAAGCAATATAATATATCATCTCAAGCAAATATATACTCATTGAAGCTAAATTCAATAAGAAAAAGGAAAAAGATCTAATAAGCTTATTCAATTAGTTGACTATAGTAATTTTCATGACAAGCTATTAAAATTAATCTGCTAAATAATACCATTGAATAACAATGATAATAAGCACTAGGTATATATGGGATTTCCAGCTTGGGATCAGGGGCGGAGCTAGGTAGACGCAAGGGGTTCAGTCAAACGCCTTTGTCGAAAATTACAATGTATATGATCAAATCTTTTTATCATGTATATATATTAGATGATTTAGTTTTTTACGTGTTAAACTTTTTTTTTGAATTCCCGACAATTCTGCTTCCGTCACTGCTTGAGATATGAAGATCATTCAATTCTGTCTAAATCCATGATTAACTGGGTAAAATTTCTTTGTGATCATGTTAAAGTTTTCATGCTCTATTAATTCATGTTGTTACGAGGCTACATTTACTAGCACTGCTTTAATTGGGAAACGTTGGCTTTCTTCACCATGGTTAGAACAGAATGTATACAAATCTACACTTGTACCGATTGTTCTTAACTGAATATGAAAGGTACGTAGAAATAATGATCGAGTAATATAAAGAACATGTTACTTGGAGCACCAAGATATTCAGGATCTTCATCTTCTTCGTCTTCTTCATCCAAAGTAGCGCCCCATGAAGGTGTATTGTTATCGTCACCCAAATTAGCGCCCCATGAAGGTGTACTGTTATCGTTGTGGTCGTGGTCGTGGTCGTGGACATCATTTTCATGCAGCTTCTTCTTGCCACTTAAACTGTATTTGAGTTTCTTTGCTTTTTCCTTCACTTTGGTGATAACTGATTTCTTGCCATGAGTTGGTGTATATTCTTCTTGATCATAAGCTGTTGGGGAGGTATTTGTTGACCAACTCCTTTCATTTCCTAATCAAATGCAGTATTAAATTGAAAGCCAGTAAATATAAAAAGAAATTAATCTAACATGCTTAAGTTTTTCAGAGAACTAAATAACCTTGTAGAAGTTGTTCAAAAGTTGGTGAATTCGACTGGGGAGTTTTGGATGTCTGTGAAATTTTTTGTAACGGATCAAGTTGAGCCATTGGTACGAGAATTCCTGTCTTGAAATCTTCCTATAGTTTGTCTGTTCGTATGTTTTTTTGTTCTGCCTGGTTTTTTTTTTTCCCCCCAGCTTTTCTTGCAAATGAGAAAATTTAAGAACTAAACTCAACGGTAGTTAAAGTTAAAGCATGGTTTGCGGGTTCCTCCGGCTGCAAATAAAAAGCTAATTAATGTAGTTTGATCTAATGGTTTGTTGCTAGATTTACAAATGGCAATAGATTAAGAGGCACAAATATGTAAGAGCTCAAATTTTTAAATTTTTGATTCTTGATAGACCACTGAAGTAGGACTTGACCTCGTCATCAGAGCAACTAATTTCCTCTATGTTAGCCTCATGTATGGTACAAACATCAATTTCAGAGGCAAAGTTCATCTGATGGACAAAAACAGTTTGATAATTTAACTAACAATTCTTTTTTAAATATAAAAAGTGAGGTTGACCGCGGTGTTTACCCTCAAAATCAGATAGCACTTGAATTTATAAATGGTTTTAAGGATATGCGAATTTTTTAAATATGACACAAAGCGATAGATTGAATTATAAATAGAGCAAACAATAATAAAGTAAATTCAAACCGTATGACTAACACTTATAGCCTTGGGAAATAGGTCTCATTCGAACTGAATGTATTCAATTGAGGTCCAATCAGTAGAACAGTAGCTTGCAGAAAGAAAATAATATTATAATGCTTTGGGATGTGTATTACAATATGTCTTGTAAATAATCAGACTCCATTTATATAGTAGGGAAATTCCACTTTAGATACAATTCTATAAAAGATAAAAAAATCTCTTGATTTGTTAATTAATCGGTTCCTCATTGATACACGCCGAGATTTTCGCCAGGATATCCGATTGGTTACTGATATTTCGGCCTTCCATTACCTAGTCTGACAATGTTAACTCAGGCTTCGAAATCGAGGTCGATTCTGGGGTCATGGATTTGGTAACCTTGAAGACGGGTTTTCTAACCTCGAATCCAGGTTCGATGGAACCCGGGGTCGATCTTCAATTTATTACATTCTAATCCCGATTTGTCATGCAATAGATGAGCTCAATTTCTATCGTATACAGATAGTCCCCTCATTTTTTGGAGTTTAAACGATGAGTAACTATATGAGCCCCTGATCTTCGTCTTGATACTTTGCGTCAGAAACGACAAAAATGGACGAAACGTCTCGTCGGCTATGTCTTAATGGCCTTAAATGTTCGTCAGTCATTGGTCATCCACTATAGACTTTGAACCTTCGTTTGAAAACTATAAATAATCCATCCTTCATTCATTCAAACTTTACATCTAAACCTCTTCTACTCTGGTTTTAAAAAAAAATCTTTGCACTCTCTAACACTTGTACCTAGATTTCTTAATGTTATTGCAAGAACTCTCGCTTGTCTTCACTCCAAACCATGAAACATAACCTTTTAACTTCCTCTTCTTCATCTTTATTCAAAAGGAAAATAGTGAAGACTTTTAAGATAGTTCCATAAAAAGAAACTGCCTTTTCATCACGGCCATCCGACGAGGAACCAATGATGGAACCTCCTCTTAAGGCGTTTATTCCTCGCGGGTGCGGTAAAAAAGAGGTGTGACAGCTCTGGCGACTCCACTAGGGATTGGTAAACCCAGAACCACTGGTTCAGGGTTTAAGAATTCGAGCTTGGAATAATTGTTGTATTTGGCTTATTTATTATCTGATTTTATTATATGTTTGTATTAGTGTGCAAAATGATATTTTTATCGCTTTGATATTTTTTTGAACTGTACATATAAATTGTGCCGAAACCAATCTCCTCTCTGAGTCTTCTAAATCATGAAGAAGGGTGCACTTCGTGTGACTTCTTTTCCGTATAGTGTCTAATTCCCACCTTAGAACGAGGTTTGGATAAGTTGCAAAACCGGTGAAGCTTCTGTATTCCCGGGTTGCTGCCTCCTCCTCGGCTCGAGTTGTCCGCTCGGGTAAGCCAGGTCTAGAACAATAAACCCAGGTTTTTAAACCTAGAATAACAAAGCTTCATGCCGGATCACTAGTAGGAACGTTTATTTGCATCATGTTGCATTTGACTTAGGGGACTCAACACAGGGGTTGGGTCCGTTTAGGACAGGTGACGTGACCTGAAATGAAAAGACCATCCTGCTGCATCCTGTTTGTTTTACGCATATATTTGCTTCAGACTTGCAGGCTAACCGTTTTTTTATATTGAGGAAAATAAAAAAAATAGTTTCAAAATAGTTTGTTTTTTTTTACTTAAAAAGAAAAAAAAACGTTTGTTGTAAAATAAAAAAATATGTGATTTCAAAATAGTTTGTTTTTTTTTACTAAAAAAAAAAAGAAAAAATTTTGTTTTAAACTTAAAAAAAAATGTGTGAAAAAATAATAAATAGTTTGTTTCCTTTAAAGATGTAGTTTGTTTGACCGAACTACGCTGGTTTGATTCTCACCACTAGGTGAGATACGTAGGCAACCCTCATCGGGTTCAACCACCCCTTTAAAAAATCAAAAAAAATGTGTGTGTTTAATTTTGTCAATAAATCGAAGTGATGCTGTTTTTGAAAATAGCCGAATGCTCCGAAAGGACACCGGAAGGTTGTTTTTGCAAAAATAGCCACTTTGAATTATTTTAATAATTTGCGGGCACAGCCTTGAAATATTCCTTGTGGAAATGTTGCAAGGCCATAGCCGCAAAATCAAGTTCGGGTTCACACCCCGTTTGCAAAAATAACCAAAAAAAATGTCAAATTTTTGATTTTGTTATAAATAAGTCGGGTGATGCTATTCTTGCTTAAAATAAGCCGAACGTCCCTCAAAAGACGCCGGAAGGCTGTTTTTGCAAGAATAGCCACTTTGGATTTTTTTTAAATAATTTTGGACACAGCCTTGAAATATTCCCTCGCAGAAATGTCGAAAGGCTGTATCCGCAAAAATCAAGTTTTGAGTCATCACTCAACTTTACAAAAATAACCACTTTATCAAATAAGCCATTACATGGCCGGAGTTTTGTTGAAATAGCCACACTTTTGCATTTTAACTTCCTCAGTCTTGTGTCGGCCTGTGTCGTGCTGAACGATGCCCCATAGGCCCCAGGATAAAAAATTTTGAATTGGCATCTTCTTAAATAAAATTTTGCAAAAAGAGCCACTTTGTCTAAATAAGCCATTACATGGCCAATTTATGAAAAATAGTCTTGTGTTGGTTTATGGTGATGTCGAACGATGCCCCATGAGCCACAAGATAAAAAAATTTTCAAGTTTATCTTTCTTAAATAAACTTTGCAAAAATAGTCATTTTGTCAAATAAGCCATTATGTGGCCAATTTTGTAGAAATAGTCATAACTGACACCAAAAAATATTCTTTTTCTTGTAGAAATCTCCTACACAAGTTTGTAGTTGGAGTCGGCTTCTATAATTTTCCTTCAAAGAAAAAAAAAATCAAAAAAAAATCAAATAAATATCTCTTTATTTCTTGCATTAATTTACGAGAACTACGCTCGGTCTGATTCATGCGGGGTCATGATACGTAGGCAATCTCCATAAGATTCGACCACAACTGTATATGTATATATATGAAAAAAAATGAAAAAAATGAAAAAAAAAAGAAAAAAAATGAAAAAAAAAAAGAAAAAAAGAAAAGAAAAAAAAAGAAAAAAGAAAAAAAGCGAAAAATATTGATAAGGACTCACTGATTCCATTTTCTAACATATTTTGTTTGAAGTGTTGAGAAAATTGAGGTGGTTGGTTTGTGGTGAACCGGAAACACAAGATCCAGGAAAACCTTATTTTGATCCAAGACAGCGACATCCAGAATATCGCACAGAGTCCTTCACCCGCACGCCATGATGCACACTTTGTGGGAATGTATTGACTAAAACTGAAAATGTTGAAGCGGATAGTGGCCTTGGTAATTTTGATGTGAAGCTCAGTGGCCGAAATGTCGTGTTTGGTAATTGGGAAGACTCTCCATATGTTGGCCAACCAGAGTGGAATTTGGGTAGTTTATTTTGTTGTCATTTCTGTCGTCCAGATTATTTCGGGGTTGTTAATCGGGATATTGTCTTGTAACCCAAACCTTTCTATCATTCTATTTTATCCAGTTTTCTGTGGGTTGTAGTATCTCGTTTAGTGTTGTCTAGGTTTGTTCACAGGGTCTTACCCTAGTTTATTATGTTTGTCGTGTCATCCGAACCGTTTCACTGTCTAATACAATTATCCGTCTTCCTTTATTTCTAGTAATTTTTCTTTGATTTAAGTCTTTCCTCTTTATAGTCCTTTTTTTTTCTGTCAACTCCAGTGACATGGCATCCACACATAATTTTGGCCTAATCTTGAAAGTTAATCATGAAGCAATTGGAAGATGATCGGGGCATTTAAAGGAAATAAGAACGGTTTGAGATTATTCGAAGCTCGAGTCATGAGAAACTGGGGCAAGTAAAAGAAAACCGTTAAAGGCAAGCTGGCCAAAATTGACATGGGGTCGTTCATAATAATGAAAATGAGAGTGTTTCCCAACAGTGCTTTGAAGATATGACGAATATTAATTGAGTTGTTTACACTTGGTATGTTTTGAAGATTGGAATGACGAAGGCATTTTGTTCTGCTACCCAAACACTTTATCCTTCGTTAACCCTTCGAGCCTTATTTTGAATTCTTTCATACCCCTCCTTCGGAGTTAGTTGCAAAGACTAGAAACACAGGTTTGAAAGACAAAAGAAAAAAGGGAAGAAAAAAAAACAACAAAAGGAGATAAAGAAAAGAAAAGAAAAAGAAAATGTGTGAAAAAAGAAATTTGAAAAAAGAGGAATTGGGAACTACGTTTGACCTGATTCCTTAAAGAGGATACGTAGGCGCTTCACAGCTCGGTCATAGTGTAAATAAAGAAATAAAAATCCCCAAGTAAAAAGCTGGGGCAAAGAAAAATTGTGTTTATTGTAAATAAATTTAGGTCCGAAGGTTGTAAATTTTGAACCCAAAATTGATTTTGTTTTGAGCCTTCAATACCATTTCTTTCTAACCCTGACCAAATCCCACATTACGGTCCAAAGAAAGACCTTCCGATCAGTCTTCAAAAGATGCTGCGTCAGGCGAGGGATAGAGTCCTATCATAATATAACACGCTGATTCTCAGCAGAAAAGACTCTGATTCTCAGCAGGAAGGAAATACGAGAGAGTCTTGGCAGTGACACCCCAATCCCCAGCTAAAAGTAATACAAACGAGAGAGTCTTACCGGTAAAAAACCTTCACAGGTACCATAAGGCGACGAAAGATGAGAGAAAATCAAAATGAGAGAGGCTTGAAAGTGAAAACCCTTCGGGCACTACAAGTCGAATAAAGGTGATAATCAGATGGAAATCACGAGACAAAAATCGTGAAAGGAAATTAACGACGGAGGTTAGGCCATATGTGCATGTCATGACCAGTAGAGTTGGTATCCGCGTTTGATAAGTTTTATAGTTGTTTCTGGTTAGAGAGTCGGTCCTCCTTTGTCTTCTATTTGTTGTTTCTTTTTATCTTTCTCCTTTTGTCAAAATTCTCCATCAAAGTCAGTCTAGTCAAAACATAGTGAGAAATGACTTCAAAACTTGCCACCAACTTTCCAATTATTATGCAAGGCAAGGAAATGTCATTGACGGCAGAGAAGTATGGTGCAAAGAAGATTATTAAACTGGGGCAGAAAATTTTCTTTTCAGTTTGAAAATTTTCTGGAAGTCAATACCCACTTGGGGAAGAAGGAAAGTCTTAAGGGAAATGGTCTTCGAACCAGTGTCATCCTCAACAGTCTTCAGAAGAGTGAAACACCGATTTTGAGGAAATGAAAATCCACCAGCAGTGTTATCTTCAGCAAGTTCCGAGGTGGTCGGACAACACAGAGTGGTAAAGGAAGAAAGGAAATCCCATCTTCAACAAAATAACCCCCAGCAAGTTGAGAAACACAGAACGGGGAAGGGATAAATGGAAAAACCCATCCCCAGCAGGAATATCATCTCCAACAAATGAAATCATTCCCCGACAAGTTTTGGGAATCCCGAGCGAGGAAAATGGGAAAAGGAAAAACCACCCCACAGGAGCGGCACAACCGCTCACAATGTTTTGAACTAACAATTTTTCTATGATTTGAAACAGGGAAAGAAAGTGCTATTGATAGAACAAAGTCATGCCACAAGGAAGAACACCAATACTGGGGCAGAAAATTTTCCGCCGTTGTTGAAAATTTTCTCGGAGAAACGAGGAAGGCAATTCAAGATGACGTGTCAGGTTTGTCCACCTTCAAATAGGATGTTTCAGGTTTGTCCACCTTCGAACAGGACGTCTCAGGTTTGTTCACTTTCATACATAGGATATAATGGGAGTATTCGCCCTCGAATAGGATACAATGGGAGTATTCGCCCTCGAATAGGATACAATGGGAGTATTCGCCCTCGAATAGGATACAATGGGAGTATTCGCCCTCGAATAGGATACAATGGGAGTATTCGCCCTCGAATAGGATACGATGGGAGTATTCGCCCTCGAATAGAATACGATGGGAGTATTCGCCCTCGAATAGGATACAATGGGAGTATTCGCCCCCGAATAGAATACAATGGGAGTATTCGCCCTCGAATAGGATACAATGGGAGTATTCGCCCTCGAATAGAATACGATGGGAGTATTCGCCCTCGAATAGGATACGATGGGAGTATTCGCCCTCGAATAGGATACAATGGGAGTATTCGCCCTCGAATAGAATACGATGGGACTATCCGCCCTCGAATAGGATATTTTACGTATGTTTTATCTTACATTGTCCTATGCATATTTTGTAAATTATTGCCAACATGCATTTTTAATTCAAAAGTTGCTACTAAAAGCAGGCGCCTACCTGTATAACAAAAGGCAAGTCTTCAGTCTTTACATTGCAGGTCTTGAAACCAGTAACCCACCAAAAAGCAGAGGGTTACAACAAGAGTTCCCGGCGCAAATTCAAGCACCTGAGTCAAAGAGGAAGAACGGGAAGAAGGAAGAGGAAAAGGGGTCCCCCGCCAGGATAATCCCCAGTCCATAACATTTCAACCGCCGGCGAGTCCGAGAGAGAATGAGGGGTGAAGGAAACAAAGAATACTTCCTCAGCAGCATCATCCCCACAAGTGAGCAACAATTTCCAAAGATATCCCCAGCAGCCAAAAGAAAAGTAATACGACCCGGGGGGAAAGCAATTCCAAGACAAGATAATTCAGAAGAAAATGGTACAAAAGGCAAAGGAAGGTGATCCGGATAGGATGGAATTAGTGAGTTGTAATTGAAGTCAGGGAGCCCGCCTGGAGAATGGAGTGATGATTTTATTTTTGAAGCAATAGTTGAAGTCAGGGAGCCCGCCTGAAGAATGGAGTGGCGATTTATTTTGAAGTTGTAGTGAAGTCAGGGAGCCCGCCTGAAGAATGAAGTGGCGATTTATTGTGAAGTTGTAGTTGAAGTCAGGGAGCCCGCCTGGAGAATGGAGTGGCGATTTATTTTGAAGTTATAGTTGAAGTCAGGGAGCCCGCCTGGAGAATGGAGTGGCGATTTAGTTTTGAAGTTGTAATTGAAGTCAGGGAGCCCGCCTGGAGAATGGAGTGGCGATTTTATTTTTGAAGTAGTAGTTGAAGTCAGGGAGCCCGCCTGGAGAATGGAGTGGCGATTTTATTTTTGAAGTAGTAGTTGAAGTCAGGGAGCCCGCCTGGAGAATGGAGTGGCGATTTAATTTTGAAGTTGTAGTTGAAGTCAGGGAGCCCGCCTGGAGAATGGAGTGGCGATTTAGTTTTGAAGTTGTAGTTGAAGTCAGGGAGCCCGCCTGGAGAATGGAGTGGCGATTTATTGTGAAGTTGTAGTTGAAGTCAGGGAGCCCGCCTGGAGAATGGAGTGGCGATTTATTTTGAAGTTATAGTTGAAGTCAGGGAGCCCGCCTGGAGAATGGAGTGGCGATTTAGTTTTGAAGTTGTAATTGAAGTCAGGGAGCCCGCCTGGAGAATGGAGTGGCGATTTTCTTTTGAAGTAGTAGTTGAAATCAGGGAGCCCGCCTGGAGAATGGAGTGGCGATTTTATTTTTTGAAGCAATAGTTGAAGTCAGGGAGCCCGCCCGGAGAATGGAGTGGCGATTTATTTTGAAGTTGTAGTTGAAGTCAGGGAGCCCGCTTGGAGAATGGAGTGGCGATTTAGTTTTGAAGTTGTAGTTGAAGTCGGGGAGCCCGCCTGGAGAATGAAGTGGCGATTTTATTTTTTGAAGTTATAGTTGAAGTCAGGGAGCCCGCCTGGAGAATGGAGTGGCGATTTTATTTTGAAGTTGTAGTTGAAGTCAGGGAGCCCGCCTGGAGAATGGAGTGGCGATTTAGTTTTGAAGTTGTAATTGAAGTCGGGGAGCCCGCCTGGAGAATGGAGTGGCGATTTTATTTTGAAGTAGTAGTTGAAGTCAGGGAGCCCGCCTGGAGAATGGAGTGGCGATTTAGTTTTGAAGTTGTAGTTGAAGTCAGGGAGCCCGCCCGAAGAATGGAGTGGCGATTTTATTTTGAAGTTGTAGTTGAAGTCAGGGAGCCCGCCTGGAGAATGGAGTGGCGATTTTATTTTTGAAGCAATAGTTGAAGTCAGGGAGCCCGCCTGAAGAATGGAGTGGCGATTTATTTTGAAGTTGTAATTGAAGTCAGGGAGCCCGCCTGAAGAATCGAGTGGCGATTTAGTTGTGAGTAGTAGATGAAGTCAGGGAGCCCGCCCGAAGAATCGAGTGGCGATTTAGTTGTGAGTCGTAGATGAAGTCAGGGAGCCCGCTTGAAGAATGGAGTGGCGATTTATTTTGAAGTTGTAGTTGAAGTCGGGGAGCCCACCTGAAGAATGGAGTGGCGATTTACTTTTGAGGTTAGAGTTGAAGTCAGGGAGCCCGCCTGAAGAATGGAGCGGCGATTTACTTTCGAAGTTGGTTGAGTACAGCGGTAGAGTATAACGGAAATCCTCGGCATGAATCCTGAAGTAATAGTTGAAGTCAGGGAGCCCGCCTGAAGAATGGAGTGGCGATTTATTTTTGAATTTGGTTGAGGAAAGCGGTAGAGTGTAACGGAAATCCCGAGCATAAATCAGAAGGAAGGCAACAAGGATCAGAAAAGATAGATTCAGACTTCGAAGGAGAATAGCTCGAAGATCACAAGTAAGGGAAATCACTTCGGAATGCAATGCAAGTTAGCAACGAAAGAAGCTTGCGACCAGAATGCGAGTCAACGGTCCGAGATGATCAACAGAAGATAGTCAAAATAAAAAAAAAAAGGGGTAAGG
This sequence comes from Nicotiana noctiflora, assembly GCA_032618575.1. Classification (NCBI taxonomy): domain Eukaryota; kingdom Viridiplantae; phylum Streptophyta; class Magnoliopsida; order Solanales; family Solanaceae; genus Nicotiana; species Nicotiana noctiflora. Next base: position 45,598 of record JASVEL010013537.1, read on the forward strand.
AGTAAATCCAAGGGCAGAAGTTGATGAAAGATGTGATGTGCTCAAGACATGGCCGAGGTCACAAGCACTGCATACCTGGTCTTGATCCGAAAAACAGCGCCTACAACTAGCAAGTATCAAGGTTCAAATTTAGAGTCCGCATGAAGCACCAACCAATACTCAAGATCAAGCTTCAGAAGACTTATAGATAGGAATCTTGTAACTAGTAGCTGATAGGCTTAGTTAGTCTTTCTCGTGTTTTGATTTTTGATGTAATAGCAGGACCACGGACCGGAACTTCGATGGAACGGAACCTCGACGGAACGACACCTCGGCTGGCTCTCCACCTCGGTATACCCCTTCCTCACTCACTTTCGAACTACACATGGCCTGATTCCTTTATAGCCAAGGATATGTAGGCAGCTCAGATACAAGGGTTCGGTCACATTCCTCTTCTTTTAGTTTAGTCCCTCCCAATAAGGGTCAGGTCAAAAACACTTGTCTAGTCGTTCTTTGTCTGAAAACTCTTTGGGTTTTCAGTCAAAGAGGGGCAGCTGTAAACACGTGATTTTTGACCCTCCCGAGATTTTCTATATTTTTAGCGTAAAATATTTAGTTTAGTTTTAATATAGCTATTTTAGCTAAATTTGACTCTTTTACTTTATTTTTACCTTAAAATGAAAACTAACAAAAAATATAGTTTTATTAATGTTTCGTAGTCATTTTAAACTTGAAAAAAAAATACAAAAATAGTACTTTATATTTTTATCTTTTTATTAAAAACGAAAATTACAAAAATAATTTTATTTAATATTTTGTAGTGATTAATTAATAACACCGTGTTTTCATTCTCGGTTCCGGGCGAAGAATAATATTCGGGTTCAAACTACCCGGTTTTATAATTTTTGGACATAGCCCGTAATAACCCGACACTACACTAAGGGGGAGGGATGGGAGAATGATTAAAAAATAAAAAGAGAATAAAAAAACAAAAAGACAAAAGAAAAAAAAAAAAAAAACACGGCAAAGTGGGGGGGGGGGGAAACTTTACAAAGGAAACAATATTAAAAAGGAGGAGCTGAGGATTTAAAAATGGGAGTAAAAAAACAATGATGGGCATGCTAAGTGGGGCTTTGGGCTCATTTTAAATGAGGGAGGCTGTTCTTCTTCGGGGGAAGAAAAAGAAGCAGTGAACGTTTTTTGAGAGAGGGGGTGATATATATCTTCTTCTTAACAGAAGAAGAGGAGGCGGCGGCAAAAGAAAAAAAACGAGAGAGGAAGAGTGGACTGTGGATGGTCTTCTTCATTTGCTGAAGAAGAAGGTCGCCTGCCAGCAGAGTACAACTCTTTCATTGACTGAAGAAAAGCACCTTGTTGTAACTACGGCTGCGGTGGCATGGCATCGAATTCGAACAAAGCCTTAACGAGTAGGCGTTTCTCCGACCTCGAACCACGACTCTCTGACCCAGTTTTGGAAGCCTTAACCAATTCAGGATTCGAGTTCTGCCCGGGGTTCTATCGGTTTGCAGTTCAATTGCAGACTATCGTCGATTTCATTTTCCGTTCGAGATTGTTTCGTCGAGGTCCGGTCCAGCTGACAAGAGGTTCTGCCTTCTTCTCTTGTCATTATCTTTTGGTGTCATTTTGAATAAATGATCTTTCCAGCACATGTTTTTTTGCTATTTGTTTTGTTTAGTTTTAAATGTCATTTGGATCCTACTGTTTAGTTGTGAATGTTATGGATGTTAATTCCCATGTTATTGTGTTCATCGGCTTGGAGATTTTGGTTTCGTTTTGGTTGCTACAGTAGTATACTTCCCTTTGTTTAGTAATAGCATATGATAATCACTAAATGGAATTTACGTTTCATGTTTGCTGGAGGATTGGCAATTTTGTATAAAAGGAATCTTTTGAGCAAAAAAAAAATAATAAAAAAAATAAATACTAGTTTTAAAGGTGGAAAAGTATACAAGATATTTACTAAGGTATTTTAAGTTAGCCTAACGTAGGTTACGTTGCTAACTTATTATCTTCCTTCCACGCTAATCTCAAGGTGGTTTAGTAAAATAATTATGAATATCCGTAGTTTACTTTAGTTTGGAAAAAAAAAAGATATATAATAAGAATGAGACGAGTCTCGCCAAATAAAAATGCACAAGTTACGGGACCCTCATAAATGTATATATAAAATACTTAGATTTCGAGATGTGCCGTTTCTTAGCGAATTTCACGACCTTCTCAAAAAATATAAATAAGTAATCGCTCTAGGCGCGTATTTTAATAATTTTACCTTCTTAAATACGGGTGTGCATTTCATGCGACCCAAACCCAAACCCCGAAATGTTGAATAAGAATATGTCGAGGATCCGGGTGCATTTCATGTGACGTGATTCGGAAGCATATTTTTAAGCAACTTTCTCTTTCGTAAATCATAATCAATAATAAAGCGGTAAAGGGATATTAATTCGCATTAAGTACATAACTGTAAAAAGCAGATAGATAAGCCAAACACGACGGTTGAGCGACCGTGCTAGAACCACGGAATTCGGGAATGCCTAATACCTTCTCCCGGGTTAATAGAATTCCTTATCCGGATTTCTGGTTCGCGGACTGTTAAATAGAGTCATTCTTTCCTCGATTCGGGATTTAACCGGTGACTTGGGACACCATAAATCTCCCAAGTGGCGACTCTGAAGTAATTAAATGATTCCCGCATCGATTGTCCTTTAATTGGAAAAACTCTTTGCACCCTCGCGGGTGCGGTAAAAAAGAGGTGTGACAGGGTGCTCGATTGATGTTGATTTCAAGGTCAAGAAAACTTCTTCGGTATCATGTCGGTGCGAGCTGGTCTTGGGATATATATGCTCGATCACGGATAGTGTCCTCTCCATGGTCAAAGAGGATTGCAACTGGGTTGGTAAGCATGTGGTGGTGCATTCGCCCGAGAAAGCGATTAGTACACACGTGGAGGGTTTTTTAAGTATTTACATTTATACCTTCACATTAGGCCCCTTGGACCCGATCATCATCGCTTTCTGTAAGTGGTGTGAGATGGCCCTCAGTCAAATCCATCCCTCTTTCTGGAGGATAGTAATTCTCCTTTGTTTCTTTGTAAACAACATTGAGAGGTGTCCCTTCACCATCAATCACCTCATGCGTCTGTACAGTCCCTGACTCTATCGATGGGGATTAATAAAACTTTCCTGTCAGGCCAGTGTCACGACCCTAGTTCACCAATCGTGAACCTGTCATGACGGCACCCAGCCTTTGCGACTAGGTAAGCCTAACACGATGCAGAATAAATAATTTCTTGAAATAAAAGATAAGGTAACAACAGAATAATGTAAATAAAATGTAATAAGTGCCGCTCGGCACATACACTTCACCAAAACACACTTAAGCGACATACTACTATGACCCGAAAACCCACGAGCAACACAGACTAAGAAAGAGTACAACTGTGGCTCTATACATCAGGAATGTCTATACAACGAGAGTAAGGGAAATTACTACTATCACTAGTGAGAATAGAAGGGGACTTCGAGGATCCGCGGACGTAGCAGATCATACCTCGAGTCTCCTAAAGAGCTGCTAGATCACCTGAAATGTGCCTGACCTGATATACCTAGATCTGCACAACAAAAGTGTGCAGAAGAGTAGCATGAGTACACCACGGTGGTACTCAGTAAGTGCCAAGCCTAACCTCGATGGAGTAGTGACGAGGAAAGGTCAGGGCCCTACTGAGAGAACAATAACATAATAATAGTAATACGCAGGAATATGTGAGAAATGAACCTGAAATAACAACAATAAGGTAATAACTACAACCGACTACGATTAACTAACTACAAGTAGCCAACTCAACAAAACTCAAACCAGCAAGTCCAGGACCTATGGGAATTGAACCCATAGTCCCACTCTATAATCAACAATCCAGGAACTACGGAAATTTAACTCGCAACCCCAATAACAGTATCTCTGGGTCTCCAGGAATTTGGGTCTCCGGGAATCGAACCCGCAGCCCGTATCTCAATACCTCAGGATGTGTCTTAGTGATCTCAGGATCTCTGAGAATCAAACCCGCAGACCCTATCTCAAGAAATATATCAATAAACTCTGGGTCTCCGGGAATCGAACCTGCAGCCCTTGGATCTCCGGGAATCGAACCCGCAGTCCCTATCTCAACAAGTATATCAATAAACTTCGGGTCTCCGGGAATCGAACCCGCAACCCTTGGATCTTTGGGAATCGAACCCGCAGTCTACAAGCAATACTACTCCGGGTCTCTGGGAATCGAACCCACAGCCCTGGGATCTCCGGGAATCGAACCCGCAGTCCACTGACTCCACTAACACGAATAATAAAGAAACGCACAGAGAAAATATGATATACTTAACTACAACTTCACCTAAATCTTGTGCCAATAATTATCAAGAAGTTCAAGTAAGACAATTAGGCAATTAGGCAGATAAATCCTATCTCATCATGCTTTCCTAACGAATATCAAGTAAAAGTCACAATTTAATCAACTAAGAACAGAAATATCACAAATTGGACAATTCAAGTAAAGTGAGTTACAACAACCATCGCATGTACACGCTCGTCACCTCACGTACAAGGCTTTTCAACTATCATATAATATCCTAGGGGTGAAGGTTCCCCCACACGAGGTTAGACAAGCCACTTACCTTGACTCCGGTACAAAACCGCTAAAAGACAACTCTCATGCCGTGAATGTCGGCCTCCACAGGTGTAGTATCTGATAAAAATCAACAGAATCACATCAAATTAGGCCAATTGGGCATTACCCGATCAAAACAATTCAAAATACACCAAAACCACAAGTTGCCAAAACCCGACTTTTTCGGTACGCTTCTCGAAAAATTACGAAAGTTAAATATTTGGAACCCTCGTCTCAATACGAGTCTAAGCATATAAAATTTACCAAATTCGGACTCCATTTGCCCATTCAAACCCTTGATTTTTCTAAAATTCAAGCCTAGGGTGAAAACCCCCATGATATACCCCAAATTCCTCCAATTTCATGAGAAAATTGCATAATTTATCGATACAAATCCATAAATTGAGTCCATAGTTGATTACCTGAAGAAACCCCTTGAATTTCCCATCAAAATCGCCCAAATCGCCCCTTAAGCCGAGCCCTCAATATTTTGAAATGTTTCTGAAATTTCTAACTTCTGATAAAGAACTAGCCAAAAGTTCTCCGAGCTCAAAAAAGAAGAGAACAAAAAGAAGTCTTATGTATAAACCTAAGGGTAGTACCAGTGCTTGGGCACCCTTTTCGGACTGACTCCACTGGCTGAGGGATGATTTAGAAGAAAGAGAAACCTCTGAATGGATGGCCCACGTGGGGTTAGGTCTTGAACCGATGAGAGTTGAAACTGAATTACCTCGAATTGGGAAGGTTGGTGAGGGAGCTTTAGCCGAAGCTTCCGAACCAGAAGAGGGCAAGGCCACTTTGCCTCGAGATAGGGAGGTTGATAATAAGGTCGTAGACGGTTCTTTCCAAATAGCGGACAATGCCCTGAAGGGCATTGTCGGAGTGATATACCTCTGCGCTTCACCTTTATTTACTGAGTATATGTTTACCGAGGCTCGGACGTTGAACAGATGACCCAACGAAGAGCCATAAGGTGAGCTATACCCCTTTCAAAACTTTTTTGATGGCATAAACTCTATCGCTACCGAGCACGTCATCGTGTTGGGTGATCTACCGGTGCCGAGGAAGAGTCCATCATCGGGGACGCACGAGTTCTTTTTGCCCTTGTAAGGGTGGCTAGTTACCTCAAATGCTTGGTGATAGAGTAGGACCATGCCAAGATGAACGAGGTGGAAGCGCTCTGCCTGTTCAATGAAGCTTAACGAGCGTTAAATCGGGTAACTTCAGATATTTCTTAATAATTTCTATTTTATACTTAGATTAGTTGTTAGGTTATCATAACTCCTTTATCTGTGTTTGTAGGCCTTGGTGCTCCACCACAAGATGTTCCTCTGCCATCGGGAAGAGTTGGATCAATACGAGGCCGAGATCCAAGGGCTCACTGAGAAAAAAGATACTTACAAACTTTTCAGCGAGCAAAGAGAAGGGAAGACCAAAAGCCTCCGGACTGAATTAGAGGTGGCTCGAAAAGTGCATGATGACATGGTTGAGCAAGTAAGATGAGTTTTTGAAATTATCGACGATGAATCAGACATGGTGACTAAAGGCTGAGGCTAAAGAATGGAAAAAGAACATGGCGCATGGCTTTAAAAAAGGAGACTGCCCAGGAGACTGCCCGGGCCCAACTGGCTTTGGCTGAGGTCCAACTCCGAGGTATAAAGGAGAAGTCCTTGGTGCAGACCAAAAAAATCGAGGAGCTCCAGTCCCAGTTGAATTCGGCCATATCTGATCGAGAAAATCTAGCCACGGAGCTTGAAGCGGCCAAGTCGGAGGCTAAAGTAATTAAGGCCAATGCCGATGAGATGGTGGCCATTTATAAGGACGATGCCGAGGCAGCTCAAGTTCCATCAAAAGACACCATCGGGTATGCTAAGTGCCAATATCAAAGGGAGGCCCTTGAGAAAATTCATGCTCGGGTTTTTGACTTATTAGTTGAGATTGAGAGTGTCAAAGAGCTTGAAGACGAGGCTAAAAAAATTATCCTATCCCGAAGACGACAAGGAGCCCCAAGACTTAGGAGAGTCCGGGGATGGTGAAGGTCCCAAGGGGGATGATGTTTCCCCTGACGAAGACTAGGAAACTTAGGCCTTTAGATGTTTTTATTTTTTTGTATTTTTTGTTGAGGTCATTCGGCCTTTGTAAAAAAAATTATCGGGTTTGACCCTTGTAAAAGGAATTTTGACAATGGATATAAGGATTTTTCCTTTAACACTTTCGATTTTACACTTTGCCTTATGTACTTTTATTTGCAAAGATCTAAATGCCTTAGCATGAAATACGTAGGTTTTGTTCAGAAACTTGAAGAAATATTTCCTTCAACTTTATTTCATTTTAAGGCATCGTGGGGGTTCGGTGTCACCGAAATTTTTCTTTCCCCCAAGTACTTAGACTATTTTTATGTCATAGTCTGTCGAGGGTAGCATTTAGAACCAGTTTAGAAATTTTAAGGCCTTGTTGTATTTGTTACGGGTCCTCGAATGTCTCTGAGCCATTTTAATTTGGTCGTGGCCATTTATTTGCAAATATCTAAATGACTTAGCATGAAATATTTAGGTACCGATTAAGAAATTTTAAGGCCTCGTTGTCTTTGTTATGGGTCCTCCGACGTCTCTAAGCTATTTTAATTTGGCAGTGGCCTTTTTCGTTTGGGTGTCGCCCGGTGGTCTGGTCGCCTCGAGTTATCCAAGATTGTTTGGAATAACAATCCTCGAATGGGATGGCTATGGCCTTTAAGATTTGGCGTTGCCTGATAGGTCTTATGCCCCCGAGCTCCGACGGCCTGGACCATCCGAGTTTGTTTTCGGATAGTAGTCCCCGAGTGAGACTGATTTTTCGAACTTGGATTAAGGTGGACCTTGGGCTCGATAACTTTAGAGGATTGGATGAAAGAAATTCCTTAAGAAATGCCTTAGAGCTTCGATGTCGTAAACAAGCGAGAATGGGGGGCCTCGACACCAGACTTTGAGGTCGTACGGTATGCCCATAAGACTTCGAGTAGGATTTCCTTCCATTTTTATTTGGCGTTGGTTAACCTCTTATTGAGGTTTTGGAGTGTATTTTTGTTGGTAGATTTGGCTTGTCCGTTCCCACTAGGATGATAAGGTATTGATAGTATCCTTTTGATCTTATGATCCTTGAGAAACTTGGTCACTTAGCTGTCGATAAATTATTTCCCGTTATCACATACAATTTCGGATAGCATCCCAAACCGACGTATGATATGGTCCCAAATAAAGTCGATGACTTCCTTCTCCCTGACATTCTCGTATATCTGGCTTCAACCTACATCAAAAAATAGTCAGTCACAAAAATAATATAAATTGAGCCTTACCGGGTGCCCATGGAAGAGGGCCAACGATATCCATTCCACGCTTTATGAACGGCCAAGGTGGCAAGACCGAATGCAGCAACTCCCCGAGTTGGTGAATCATCGGAGCATGTATTTGGCATCATCACATTTCCGTATGAACTCCTTCGCATCTTTTTCCATGTTGATTCAATAATAGCCGGCTCTAATTACGTTTCAAACTAATAATTCGATCCCTGAATGATTTTCGCAGGTGTCCTCGTGGACTTCCATCGGAACGTACTCGATATCTCCTAGTCCTAGACATATTGCTAGTGGGCCATCAAATATTCTTCTATATGGCTTTGGAGCCACACTGAAAGGGAAAGGTTTATGTATAAACTTCTTAGAATCCAAGCCTTTCAGTATAGACGGCGCTCCCGGGATCTCGTCGACCCTAGAATTGTAGGTTTTCGCCTTTTTATCGTTTGGTTCAATTTTTTCATCCCCTGATTATATTCGTTTTGTTAGCTCCTTGAGCATATTTATGATCTTGGGGTTATTACCCGACTTGTTCCCACTCGACCTTTCCACGACCGATTCCTCCCTGCAAGTGATCTCTCGAGATAGGTCAAGCTCGATCCTACTCGTACGCGACTCTGGTTTTGTAACTGAGCTATTACCGCATGTTGAGCCTGTAACATTTTGAAGATCATCCGTAGATTGAACTTGTCTCCTCCGTCATTTTGAGTATTGTGTGTTGTCGACCGTGCTCCTCCACGGATGCTATTCTCGGGGTCAGTAGGGAGGCTTATGTCGATAGCCACATGTGAATTAGCACCCAACGGTTCCGTAATTGGAATTTCGACGGGATCAACGGGTGGTACCTCATTACTGGGTGCTTTGTTATTTTCACCGTGGTGACCAGACTCATCGTCAACAGGTAGAGGTGCTACTTGTGAGTAAGCGCCGAACTATTTATCCTCAAAATCAAATAACAACTGAATTTATAATGTGGTTTTAAGGATATGTGAATTAGTCTGACATGAAGCGATATATTGAATTATAAATAAAGCAAACAATAATAAAGTAAATTCAAATCGTATGACTTGAACAGTTATAGCCTTGGGAAATATGTCTCACTCGAACTGAATGTGATTCAATTGATATCAAATACAGTAGAACAATAGTTTGCAGAAAGAAAATAATATTATAATATTTTGAGATAGTGTTACAATATGTCTTGCAAATAATCAGACCCCTTTATATAATAGGGGAATCATACTTTAGGTTCAATTCTACAAATAGAGAAAATACATAAAGTACCCATTAAACTTGTCCGAAAAAATTATTTACACACCTTAACTGTGCGGGCGACCATATACCCCCTCAGTCTTGATCGAAGTGTATTAATTGTCTTCCTAAAATTAAAGAATCACTTCTGTACTAGAAAGTGTTACACACGCCCATGCCGCGTCAGAACCACATAAATGCCATCTAAAAAAAAGTTTTCGTTTTTCCTTTTGAATTTTTTCCAGTTTATCTTCCATCATCTTCCTCCGTTTTTATAGTACCCACCAACATTCATATTCCGCCATGAAACATCAAAGCTCAAACTGGCCAAGAAAACTTTATTTCTTGACTTTCTCTTTCTCTAATATAATTTATTAAACGAAAAAATTAAGAAAACCCTAAATTTAATTTAAAATAATATTTGTGAAAGTTAATTCATTTTAACTTCTTCTTTTGCCAGCCACGCTCTTTCAAGAAAGCGTAAACACTCTCTCTGCCAACCCACTTCTATGAGGGATAATTAATACACTTCAATCAAGAATGAGGGGGTAAAAGGTCACCCGTAAAGTTTAGGTGTGTAAATAATTTTTTCGGACAAGTTTAATGGGTTCTTTATGCATTTTATCATGATTTGCTATTTAACCGGTTGCTCATTGATACATGCCGAGATTCCCGCCGTGATATCCGATTGGTTACGAATATTTCGACCTTCTGTTACCTGGCTCGACAGTGTTACCTCGGGCTCATTCGGAATCGGGGTTGATTTCAAGGTTATGGACTTGATAACCTTGAAGACGGGTTTTTTAACCTCGTATCCTGGTTTGATGAAACCCAGGGTCGATCTTCAATTCATTACGTTCTAATCCCGATCTGTCATGCAATATATGAACTCAATTTCGACCTTATACGCTTGGTAACATCAAATGCTTCACAGATTCCGTATCTTGCTTAAATGAGCTATTTTTCTATTAAAAAAGTGTTGAGTACATGTTCCTTGAGTTTTATAATACTATCGAATGTAGCAAAATGCAATTACTATCAATTGTTATTACCAGAAAGTGAGAAACTGTATAAATTTTCTTTCTTATTGAAATAGAAAAGTAACTCTTAGATTAAGTAAATGGCTTATCTTGCAAAAATAGTTTCTTTTAGGAGGATAACAAAGTTACAAAGCGACTAACCTTTAAATTGTTAGTCGAGTTTCCATTTTCGTGTACTACATTACTAATGATTAGGAATGATTACAGCGTGTCATTTTCGTTTGTGATGGATCTCGATATTTCATTTTTGATTCGCGGGTCAGGATAAATATTAATTGGACGCTAAAGCCCAGTAGTGCAATCTGGGTCCAATCTGAAATATCATTCCCACTTCATTTCAATACCCTTTCTCAGAGTGTTAGAACTTTACCGCCTCGATTTCTTCACTCTCCATTATCTTCTACAATGGCGTCCATCGCCGCTCCTGGTCTCGCACTTTCCGTCCACCGTTCACACCGCCGGCTCACTCCTGCCACCGCAACCACCACCACTTCTGCCTCCGTCCCTTCACTTACAATCAAATCCAAGCATCCTACATTCCCTTCCTCCCAAAACCCTAAACCCTCATCCTCAAGCCCCCGCAACAATTTTGACATTTTGGGCTCGAAAAAGCTCCAAAATATCGTAAAAACCACCGCAGCCATTGGCTGTGGTCTCTACGCGCTCTCCAATGGCGTGTCCAACGCTCAACTCAGCGGAAACGGTGGCGGCGGCTCCTCTGGTGGTTCTGGCGGTGGTGGTGGAGGTGGAGGTGGAGGCGGCGGAGATAGCTTCTGGTCGAAGATTTTCTCTCCAGCGGCTATTGCTGGAGAAGAAGAATCACAGGAATGGGATTCTCACGGCTTGCCGGCGAATATTGTGGTACAACTGAACAAACTAAGCGGGTTCAAGAAGTACAAGGTCTCCGACATCATGTTCCTCGATCGTCGCCGCGGGTCAACGGTAGGGACGGAGGATTCCTTCTTCGAAATGGTGTCTCTACGGCCAAATGGTGTCTACACGAAGGCGCAGCTCACTAAAGAGCTGGAAACCCTAGCTACCAGTGGAATGTTCGAGAAAGTTGATCTAGATGCAAAAACAAACCCTGATGGAACAGTCGGAGTTACGATATCCTTTTTAGAAAGCACGTGGCAATCAGCGGATAGATTTAGGTGTATCAATGTGGGCCTAATGCCACAGTCTAAGCCCATTGAAATGGATCCAGACATGACTGAGAAGGAGAAATTGGAGTATTACAGGAGCCAGGAGAAGGATTATAGGAGGAGGATTGAAAGGTCAAGGCCGTGTTTGTTGCCACCACCCGTGCAAAGGGAGATTTTGCAGATGTTGAAGGAACAAGGGGCAGTTAGTGCTAGGTTGTTGCAGAAGATTAGGGATAGAGTGCAGCAGTGGTATCATGAGAATGGTTATGCGTGCGCCCAAGTTGTGAATTTTGGGAATTTGAATACTAAGGAGGTGGTTTGTGAGGTGGTGGAAGGGGATATTACTCAAATGGTCGTTCAGTTTCAGGATAAGCTGGGAAATGTATGTGAGGGAAACACTCAATATCCGGTTGTCCGGAGAGAATTGCCTAGGCAGGTAAAAGATACAAATTCAATCCATTAATTAGTCCTATATCCTCAATTAGTTACTGTCGTCAATATGAATCCCGTTATGTTCCATTTCATTCAAATAGTTAAGGCCAAAAAGGGGTTCTGTAAAATAGCCCTCACTATATCACACGTTTATCCTTGCATGGACTTACAAGATGAATAATAGAACTGTTCTTTCTGAAATACAAGCGATTTTGTTCAATTTAATGGTCTTACAGAAAGGGAATAAAAGAAAAACCTTTCTGAAAATGCTGTGGACTTTGGTTTCTATGTACAATCTGATTGGTGTCATTGTGCATAGAGAGGAAATGATTGTTTTTAAGTTTCAGACCTGAATGACAGTCTACCTACGCCAGTTATGCTTTCAAGTTATTGGTACTCTTTCATTAATGCCAGTTGTGTTTGGTTAGCTTCACTACTTAAGCATGAGTTTGATAGGTCATACTTTCCGTTTAAAGTATTATCTTGCTATTGGGCTGAAGTGGCTACTGCAGTAATTTTCTGCTTTCTCGTTTTCATTAAACTTCTAGTACATGTTGAATTTCATAATTCTGCTGATTTGAGCATGCCTACTGGTCCTACATCTTTTGGTGGTTCTTTTTCAATACTGTGGAATCGCAGAGAATTCTGATTAAATATCTCTGTACATCAATGTAACATTTTATGTGTATATTTCAATGCTAGTATCTTATGTTTTGTCATGCATTGAAGCCTACAACTTGGGACTAACATGGCTCTCAAATGTGTGTGGTACTTCAGCTTCGTCAAGGACAAGTTTTCAACATTGAAGCTGGAAAACAGGCTTTGAGAAATATAAATTCTCTAGCTCTCTTCTCTAATATTGAAGTCAATCCTCGCCCAGATGAAAAGAATGAGGGAGGGATAATTGTTGAAATTAAGCTCAAGGAGTTGGAACAGAAATCAGCTGAAGTCAGTACTGAATGGAGCATTGTCCCTGGACGTGGAGGTCGCCCCACATTGGTACACCATTAAGCATCTCGACTGCATGGTTTTGATATGGATTATAACTGTTAGTTCACTGCTAAATGCCTTCCTTTTCTGTATTATGGCATTCAGGCTTCGATTCAACCTGGTGGAACTGTTTCCTTTGAGCATCGGAATCTTAAGGGGCTCAATCGGTCAATTCTTGGTTCTGTGACTACCAGTAACTTCCTCAATCCTCAGGTGATTGTTCTTTTTTATTTCATTGCTGATGCCTTTGGTTTGTTTTTTACCCTTTTTCCAGTGGCTTAAACCTTAGCAACAATACCTGTCTCATTTGTTTTACAGGATGATCTTGCTTTTAAGTTAGAGTATGTTCATCCGTATTTAGATGGTGTTTACAATTCACGAAACCGTACGCTCAAAGCTAGCTGCTTCAACAGCAGGAAGTTGAGTCCTGTCTTTACTGGGGGCCCTGGAGTAGATGAAGTCCCTCCTATATGGGTTGATCGCGCTGGACTTAAAGCCAACATTACTGAGGTAGGGCCAATACTGATACAAGTGTGATGCATCTTCTAGCAGGTCTCTATCATTTTATCGTCTTTGCGGGAACCTTTGTAGAATTTGATGATCAATAATAAAAGTCAAATTAAAAAAAGAATCTCTCTTAGGTACGTATGACTTATTAAATCTAAGAAAGTTTGTAGCTATGGCATCGCAGAGCTCTGTTTGGGACTTGTAAGAAGTTCATGTAGGTATTGTACTAATTATGCAATTTGATGCTTAACCGTATATTTGCTGCAGAATTTCACTCGTCAGAGTAAATTCACCTATGGACTTGTGATGGAAGAGATAACAACACGCGATGAAAGCAGCCATATTTCTTCTCGTGGACAGAGGGTATTACCAAGTGGTGGAATTAGTGCAGATGGGCCTCCCACAACGCTTAGTGAAACTGGCGTTGACCGCATGGCATTTTTACAAGCTAACATCACACGAGATAACACCAAATTCGTAAATGGGACGATTGTAGGTGAGAGGAATGTCTTCCAGGTGAGATTAGCTTTTTGTATTTTTTTTTGTATTTTACTGGATTCATTTTCTTTTGCAAATCAAAGTGGAAGTAGCTTTTGGTCTTTATTAATAAAAATTACCACATTAACTACTGCCAGTCGTATTTTAAAATACTGCCAGTCATATTTCTTTCATCTGAGGGCACCTCATTTGTTCCTCATGAAGCCAGTTTTCAATGTTTATCAATTGACTGTTACCCATGCTATAGATTTTCATATACCTTTTTACCGTTAAGCTACTCTGATAAATTATTTCATTTGTTGTGAAGAATGTACGAGATATGAATGGTGTCTTCTGGATCTAATTATTGGTTAAATATCTTTTATGGACTCTTGTCTGATATTTAATATTGCGTTACAGGTTGATCAAGGACTTGGAATTGGCAGTAAGTTCCCATTCTTTAACCGCCACCAGCTGACAATGACCCGATTTGTCCAGCTGAAGCAAGTAGAAGAAGGCGTTGGTAAGGCTCCGCCACCTGTCTTAGTCCTTCATGGCCACTATGGTGGATGTGTTGGAGATCTTCCCAGTTATGATGCTTTCACACTTGGGGGACCTTATTCAGTAAGGGGCTACAATATGGGAGAGATAGGTGCAGCTAGAAATATACTGGAGGTATGTATGGTTTCTCTATCGAAGCTATGATGTGAACTTATTTCTTTCATTTTTTCTTGAAGTGCTACTTGGCCATAGCTAGACGATTGCTTCTGCAAAACTTATGTTTGATAAATGTCTTTTATCTAATGTATTGATGCTACCTTCAGCTGGCTGCTGAGATGCGGATACCCGTGAGAAACACACATGTTTATGCATTTGCAGAACATGGAAATGATCTTGGGAGTTCAAAAGATGTCAAAGGAAACCCAACAGAGGTCTATAGGCGGATGGGTCATGGCTCCTCGTATGGAGTTGGTGTGAAACTAGGCTTAGTACGAGCAGAATATGCTGTTGACCACAATTCTGGGACTGGAGCAATATTTTTCCGTTTTGGAGAGAGATTCTAGTTTCAGATTCCTTGGCCAGATTCTTTTTCTGCAGCTAGTCAGACCTATGAGTTAAGTACTACACGGTTCTGAGTTTGAACTTCAGTAAAGTCTTAAAATGTTATTTGCTACAAGATCGGCTATAATTGTGGTTAGAACCTTTTTGAAAGTGAGTATTCTGTAGCTTTTTTGCTCGTGTAAGCAAGATATGTTAATAGAGTAATTTGTGCATTTTCTTGCTTCTCATATTTTTTTCCTACTGGGGATAGCTTGAAATAACTATATTTTGTCTGATCTAGTCTTCTGAATGCATGAGTTATTTTTTTAAAAACATTTTGACCGGGTAGGATTTGGAGTTCTGTGAATTAGTTTCATTCTTAAATCTGCAATTCTACATTTCGTGTTCATTTTGCTAGATTAGGTGCAATACATTTTCAATAAGTTAAGAACAATCTGTGAATTACTTTCAATTACCTTACCAAAAGACCTGACCTATTGAACCACAACTATATCCGCTATTCTGATATTAAAATTCGATAGAGATGAAATTGGAGCAGTTGATTTTTTTTTTTTTTTGGACTCTATAAGAATTTGTTGATATTTCCGATTAAATCTTCTTGTTACTAGATCACCTAGTTTCAGTGGACCTGCAACTAAATAGGAAGGACGCCACAAGGTAACCAGATTATTTGTACGAATCTATTTGAGTAATATACTATGCAGTCCTTCGAAGACATTTAATCAATCAGATCACTGTTTCCATCTCATATGCTTATTGTTTGTACGGCAAAGGGCCTAAAATGCCCTTCTACTATCCAAAATAGGACACCAAAGCCTCTCGTTAAAACTTAGCATCTAATCTACCCTTACCGTCCAAAAATTGGCTCATAAATACCCTTACTTACTAACGGTGGACAATTAATTCCATCTGGAATTACATTTTCCTTTTCTTAAACGCCACATGTATTTTATTCCGGGCTCACTCCCAAATTATACTTAATTCCTTCATTCAATAAAAAACCCCTCGTTATTTTCACCCCACCCCCAAATTTAACTTAATTCCTTCATCCGATAAAAGACCCCTCGTTATTTTCAACCGGCAAACCATTTTTCATTTCTCTTTCTTCTAAATTCCCAAATTGAACGATGAGCTAGGGCTGGTGAGCAGTGTCCATCGCCGATTGAAGCTTGAAGATTTGGTGTTGAAGCTGTCATTTTGTTGTTGTGTTCTTGTCAAGGTAAGTATTTTACTGGTTTATTTGCATTTTTACTGGTTTATTTGCATTTTTGGTGGTGTTAATCGTTTTGAAGATGCATGTGCAATTTCTTGGTATTGTGACAATCTGATTAGTTTATTCACATGTTTTGTGATTTTATATGTTTGTTTGTGTGGGGTTGGTGGTCCCGAAATGTCCTTGAATATTTTACTGGTTTGTTTGCTTCCAATGCGGTTTGTTTGCTTTCAATGCTAATGTGGTCCCATTGTGCTTGCCCTTTTCTTTTTGTTTGTGTCACACCTCCTTTTTACGCGCACGCGAGGGCACAAGGGAGTTTTTCCAATTAAAGGACAATCGAGACGGGATTAGTTTATTTAATTCAGAGTCGCCACTTGGGAAAATAATGGTGTCCCAAGTCACCGGTTTAATCCCGAACCGAGGAAATTTATGGCTCCGTAATACAGTCTGCGAAACTAGAAACCTGGATAAGGAATTCTGTTAACCCGGGAGAAGGTGTTAGGCATTCCCGGATTCCGTGGTTTTAGCACGGTCGCTCAATTGCAATTTTTGTTTCTATCTGATTCTTTTATATATTTTAACTATGTGCTTTCAATGTTCCGCTCTTATTTTTAGAAGAATTGCGACGTTACGAAAACACATTTCGAGCCGCACCGTAACCAGTACGCCTGCGACTCTAATGTATTTCAGTTTCGCCGAGAATAAGATTCGGGTCACATAAATGCACACCCGTATTCAGGAAAGTAATTTTATTTCAAGTCGTGCCTAAAGAGTCTACCGTCTTTATTAACTTCGGAAAAGACCGTGAAATTAACTAAACGGTCTTTCCAAGGCTAAGTTTTCACCACAACTGATTAGAGGGCCCCGCGATTGTATATTTGCGTTTGGCGAGGCTCATCTCATTATTATTAGGGCCGAGCCTAAGATGAACTATATTCTCTACTTGATTTATCTCTAACAAAGAAAAATGTTAATCGTTTATCATTACCTACTAGTTTGATACTTTCTTTTATTTGGGCCATTCAATAGAGCCCCGACTCAAAATTGAACGCTAGAAGGCGATTTCCTCTTTACTATGCTCTTAAACTACTTAAACTTAGATTTTTATTCAAATCGGCTAAGCTAATTTAGTCAACGGAAAACTTTTGTTTTATTTAAGGAAAGAATATTGAACATGTTTCCGATTTTAATCTAATCTAATTGATAACCAGCTTTCGTGTAAAGGATCTAGATCATAGTAGACATACACGAGCTAAAGTGTACTGATAATCTAATAGCAACGGAGTGATACATCAATCGTCATGATTCCCCTTTTGAATGAACTATAGACAAAACAAGATTTACACGCTTATTGTTACAATTAACTACTTGAACATTGAGCGTGGTACTTACTAATTCATAACTTTCGATCAAACTACCATCATTATGCCTCTATTTACTTCTACACTGGGTGTTAGTTATTATACACTTTTAACTTGAACAAATTGACACCTATAACAATATGTATTTCACTGATTCATCTATCTATTGCATAATGTGTTTCCAATAGACCATTTCTACTATAACAGGCTAGGGAAATATGAAGTTAACACAGTTTACAACACATACAACTTATTACATATTCGGGTTCTCCTTAATGAGTACACATGTATTTAACTAAGTTTCATTGCTTCCATTCATGTCTACAACTTCAGGCAGTAGTGAAATACCTAGAAATTGTCAAAGCGAGAGAAGGGAGATCAGTTAAGCCGGTGAAACACAGCAAACAGCAGACCAACAGCAACCAGTGGCAGTTACTGCCACTATATGCACAGCAACAGCAACAACCAAAAAAAATAACAGCAACCAGTGGCCAACAACAATCCCAACAGCAGGATTAACAACCAATCGACACACCACAGCAAACAGCACCAGGCAACAACCAGAAGATAGAACAAAACAAAAGCCAAGATGCAATCACAGCAACAAAACCCCACCAGTGAAGCAAACCAACAACAGTAGCATGTGAGCTAAGGACTAACAGCAGAGACAACCACAACTAAAGGACCAACAGCAACCACACAACAACCCCAGGCAGCAACAAACTCAATCACAGCAGTAGCAATGCAGCAGGAGATCAGTAACACCAACGCAGGAACAACAAGCAACCAAATGACCAACACTCAGCTACTCCCAACTAAAACACACGAAAACAGTACCCAAAGGCCAATCGAAACAGTCTCTTGGCCTATACTTACTAGCTTTCTCTATCTATATTCTTGTGTATGTGCACTCTCAGCCCTTACTGTATGTATTTCAATGTTCTTTTCTCTCCAATTACTCTGGTTCTCTCCAATTCTGACTGTCTGTCTTTTGCTCTCCAACTCTCCAATCTATCTCTGTGTGTCTCTGTTAAACTCCAAGACTCTTGAGTATATCTCTCTATTTCTCTGTTTAAACTTTTAGTCTATTCTGGTGTCTTTCTCCTTATTCTTTTTTTCTCCTCTTTCAGGTGCCTATCCGTGTCTATATATATCCAAACTAAAGGCCAGGCCAGCCTGTTTACCCTCCACATGTGCACTGACTGTCCAGCTCTTAGGAGCACTTAACAGTGTAAAATAAGCTTCTTGCCCTAATATTCTCTGCCCAGCCCATCACTTAATGTCTAAATCTCATTTTTTAATCCACAAGTGTACTAGTAGCCTGTTTTTCTATTCAAAACCCCTTACCCTGCCAGATAGCTCCCATGTTACTTATGTTTTCCAATTACACTGCACACACAGTGATAATCAGACCTACTGACAGTCCCTCCAACATGCTGGCCGGGTTCATTTGAATTAACTCTAAACCATATGGTCCCAATTCAGCTATAACCAATTTATCCTAAACCTATTTCAATTTCAAATCACACAGCACCCCAATTCAATTCAATAGTGCTTAATCAACTATCCAGAATTTCAAACAATCAAACCTACGCAATTAGATGGCGACATTCGTTTAATCAATTACGAGCTATACAATCGATAACGAATAATCGATATTCAACTGTGCCTACGGGCAGAATCAGGGGGCAACAATCCGAGTCAACTATTCGACGATCTTAACTAAATTGAACACAATATAATCACAACAACAACAATGGGCCGAACATACCAGAAAGAAATGATTTGACCAAATAAAAAGGTCTTGATTAGGAGGAGAAACGAAAGCAGAGAAAGTAGCTAACTAACTAAAAGAATGGAATCAATAAACACTTATACTAATAGATAAAAATCGGAAAGAGACAGACAGATACCTTAAACAGAGAGAAGAATATGAAAACGCACGGACTTGGGCTCGAGGAGACTTGAAATTGCCTTCTTTTGAAGTTAATAGATTTTAATTGAAATATTTTCAAATGAAAACCTTCCAATTAAAATCTATTATCTTCAATTTGTTTTAATTCCGACCAAATCCCTAGTTTTCGAATTCTAGGGTTCTTGAAGGCTATTTTGGGGTTCGACCAATTCCGGTTGGATTCGAGCCGGACCAACCTTGGTGGGGTCGTGGGGAGGGTCTGGGGAGGCTGTGGTGCAAAGTTGGAGTTGATTGGGATGGTCTTGACTTTGGCTCGAATCTTCGATTGAAGATTCGAACCATTTGGTGATGATTCGAGGAGAGGGAGTTATGGATTCGGACTCAGGGTGGTTTGGTGGTTCAATGGTGTTGTTTTGGTGACCGGCGGCGTTGTTGCCGCCGGGTTTTCAGGCGGAGGGCGAGGGGGCGGCGCTAGGGTTTGTATCATGTGAAGGTTGAGGGAGAGAGAGATGAAGGGGATGGGGGGGCGTCTGAGGACTGGGGGACGGGTTGGAGGTTTGGGGGGGGGTTTTGTGTATTAACATGCCAAGGTTAACGTGGGCCGTTGGATGATGAGAATCCAACGGCCAGGATCAAAAGATGGGGGGATTAATGTGATCCATCCGATCAACACAGATCAATGGCCTGGATCTCTTCACTTAAGACGGAACGACGTCGTTTGGGGTGTAACGGGTTGGGACGGACTGGACCAGTGGTTTGGGCCTCTGTATGGAATTGGGTTTTGGCCCAATCTCTTCATTCTTAAAAAACTAGACTCCATGATGTGTGTGTATATATATATTCTTAAAAAACTAGACTCCATGATGTGTGTATATATATATATATATATATATATATATATATATTAATTTTTACTGCAATTATCCTACATGGTTACATATCACTTGATTTTGATATTAAACACTAAAATGCAAAACATAATATATATATTTTGTATTTTACTAATTTAAATAAATAAACACGCACGCACAAAAATGCAAAAATGTAAGAATAAAAATAACACAAAAATCACAAAAATCATGCTTAACACCAAATTATTTTATTTTTGAATTTTCTGGGAGGGATTCTCATGTAGGGCAAAAATCACGTGCTCACAGCTGCCCCTCTTTGCGCGTAAACATGAAGAGTTTTCGTGCAAAGATAAATGAGCGGATATAAGCGATTTTTGCCCATTCGAGCACTCCGTATGAAGCATTTTGGAAAAGTTTTGACCGAACCTTGCTTCAAAGGTCTCCTACATATCCCTGGCTAACAGGGAATCAGGTCAATGTAGTTCGGGAAGTTCTGGTAGCTGGGACTACCATGACTGTTGCGATCTCGCTGTTACTGCTGTTACTGTTGTTACTGCTGTTACTGCTGCTACCACCGCTTAGCTGATCTCCTTGTTACACCGTACTAAGCAACAAAACAAAAAGCTAGACTAAGTTACAGTACTACAAGTTCTCGTCTATCTTTGTAACTTGATCTTGTCGCGCTCCTTGCCATCCTGTCTGACTTGGTGTTTCTTCTGATGCTTCTTCTCTTCTGTCAGTTGTTATTTCGGCCTATCTTGATTGCCGAACTCCGACCATTACCTCCTTCTTTACGATCTTTGAACTATTCTCCTTCGCAATCTGAGTCTATCTGTTCTGATCCTTGTTGCCTCCCTTTGCTTACGAACTTGGATTCATGCCGGGGATTTCCGTTACATTCTACCGCTTTCCTCTACCAACTCAAAACAGCTTGCCACTCCATTCTCCAGGCGGGCTCCCCGACTTCAACTACTACTTCGAAATTAAATCGCCACTCCATTCTCCGGGCGGGCTCCCCGACTTCAACTACTACTTCAAAATTAAATCGCCACTCCATTCTCCGGGCGGGCTCCCCTGACTTCAACTACTACTTCAAAATTAAATCGCCAATCCATTCTCCAGGCGGGCTCCCCGACTTCAACTACTACTTCAAAATTAAATCGCCACTCCATTCTCCGGGCGGGCTCCCCGACTTCAACTACTACTTCAAAATTAAATCGCCACTCCATTCTCCAGGCGGGCTCCCCGACTTCAACTACTACTTCAAAATTAAATCGCCACTCCATTCTCCAGGCGGGCTCCCCGACTTCAACTACTACTTCAAAATTAAATCGCCACTCCATTCTCCGGGCGGGCTCCCCTGACTTCAACTACTACTTCAAAATTAAATCGCCAATCCATTCTCCAGGCGGGCTCCCCGACTTCAACTACTACTTCAAAATTAAATCGCCACTCCATTCTCCGGGCGGGCTCCCCGACTTCAACTACAACTTCAAAATAAAATCGCCACTCCATTCTTCGGGCGGGCTCCCTGAATTCAACTACAACTTCAAAATTAAATCGCCACTCCATTCTCCAGGCGGGCTCCCCGACTTCAACTACAACTTCAAAATAAAATCGCCACTCCATTCTTCGGGCGGGCTCCCTGAATTCAACTACAACTTCAAAATTAAATCGCCACTCCATTCTCCG
This sequence comes from Nicotiana noctiflora, assembly GCA_032618575.1. Lineage (NCBI taxonomy): Eukaryota > Viridiplantae > Streptophyta > Magnoliopsida > Solanales > Solanaceae > Nicotiana > Nicotiana noctiflora. The sequence goes on from JASVEL010013537.1 coordinate 67,522, forward strand.
GGCGGGCTCCCTGACTTCAATTACAACTTCAAAATAAAATCGCCACTCCATTCTCCAGGCGGGCTCCCCGACTTCAACTACAACTTCAAAATTAAATCGCCACTCCATTCTCCGGGCGGGCTCCCTGACTTCAACTACTACTCACCGATTTCATCCTATCTTGATTACCTTCCTTTGCCTCTTGTACCCTATCCTTGTTCCCTGCATTACCTCTCGGACCACCTTCTCTTCTGAATTATCCTGTCTTGGAATTGCTTTCCCTCGGTCGTATTACTTTTCTTCTGGCTGCTGGGGATATTTTTGGAACTGTTTACTTGCCTGCTGGGGATGATGCTGCTGAGGAAGTATTCTTTGTTTCCTTCACCCCTCATTCTCTTCCTTCTTCCCCTACCTCTTTTGGGACTCACGCTTTTGTTTCCTTGATCAAATTATAGGATGTAATACTGCTGGGGGAATCTCGAAGCCATTTTTTTTCTTTTTCCAATAACTGCTGGGGATGATACCAGGCTCAAAGATCACCCCATCTTGTGTCGCTTTCTACCCTTATCCCCTGGGTCCTTGCTTTCACGAAAATTTTCGCAACCGGAGAAAATTTTCTGCCCCAGTTTGATAAACTTCTGGACGGTATGCTTTTCTGCCAACGAACCCTCTTTTCCTGCTTTAAATCAAAGAAAAATTGTTAGTTTCAAAACGCCGCGAGTGGTCGTGCCACTCTTGTTGAGGCCATTCTCTTTCAGCTGCTTGGCCTCTCTCGAACCTTGAGGACGACGTTGACGCTTGCTTGGGAAGATGCTTTTTCCACGAACGACCTCTCATCTTTCCTTTTATTCCACTCTTTGGTTTGATCCGACTCTTTTTAGCCGGTGATCTGTTGCGTGAAATCATCTTTCGGACATGCCACATGTGTCCATCATACTCCATAATTCTTGCGAACCTTCCACTCGGCCTGTCATCCCAATCTCACTATCGTAACGACTTCCGTCTCATTGCCTTGTTCCAATGCCTATTCACTTTCAATATACTGCTTTGGGAGACTTGGTAGTAAGCTTTGAAAAATCAATTTTTCGAAAATGAAAGAAAAGAAAAGAATACTGACCGCAAATGACAAAAGAAGAGAAAAACTTTTCTGAATTCAAAAATAGGAAAACTTATCTGAATGTGTGCCCGATCCAATGTTATGCCGCGCCTTTGAGATTAAACCACCCAGTCTATTCATGTCAATCACTTTCTGATGCCGCGTTCTGCTAGAGGTAAACGGATGTCCAAACCTTGTCTCGTGCGGACATCTTGTAACCATCTCGTCCTGTCACCTCACAGTGCCCTTCCAAGGGTTTTCACTAATGAGATTCTCTCATTTCTCTCTATCTCCCGTCGCCTTAAGGTGCCCGTAAAGGTTTTCACCGTAAGACTCTCTCATTTTATTTCTCTCAACTTCCTTCGCCTTAAGGTGCCCGTAAAGGTTTTCACCGTAAGACTCTCTCATTTTATTTCTCTCAACTTCCTTCGCCTTAAGGTGCCTGCGAGGGTTTTCACCGTTAAGACTCTCTCATTTATTTCTTTCCCTGCGGTGGGGTATCACCCCTGAGATTCCCTCTAGAGCGTTATCCCCTTTCGGCTTGTGCATCCCGAATTCAATCGAGGGTCGGGATGTCACTCTTGGCTTTCATTCACATGCCTTGGCACTTCTCAAATACTGATCGAGAGGTCTTTCTGGTTCTTAATATGGTTTCTGCGCGTGAGGCCGAAGAAAGGGGTTTAGCCTCAACGGTTAGCTTATTACAACTTTCGGAATCCACACTATCTTTCCAACGAAACAATGACTTCTGCCCCAGTTTTGTTGCTTGGGGGATTTTTTGATTTTTATTTTATTATGACCGAGCCGTGTGGCGCCTACGTATCCTTCCTTGAGGAATCAGGTCGAACGTAGTTCACTTTTTCTTGTATTACTTCTTTGTTTCTTTTCTATTCTGTTACACATCTCTCTTGATGATTCCGAAAGAGGGTATATGGAAGAATAATTAAGGCTCAAATGGGGAAACAAAGGTTAAAGTGCTTGGGTAGTAGAAAAATTGCCTCTGTCCTTTCATTCTCCGAAAAATGCCAAATACACACAAACGAAACCAAACGTTGACAAATGCGTTAAAGAATTACACATAGTATCTCTTGACTGCATCAGAATTGATAGCCATATCGGTGCATCTTCCCTCGACATCCGTCAGACATAGAGCGCCGTTGGATAATACTCTAGTCACCACAAATGGTCCCTGCCAATTTGGAGCGAACTTGCCTTTCGCCTCGGCCTGATGTGGTAGAACTCTCTTCAGCACATGCTGTCCCACTTCAAATCTCCCGGGACGTACCTTCTTGTTATATGCTCTTGCCATTCTCCTTTGATACAATCGGCCGTGACATACTGCTGTCAATCTCTTTTCATCGATCAAGCTCAGTTGCTCTAATCGGGTTTTGACCCACTCGTCGTCGTCAATCTCAGCTTCAGCGACGATTCGGAGGGATGGAATCTCAACTTCTGCGGGTATTACCGCTTCAGTCCCGTATACCAACAAGTAAGGAGTTGCACCTACCGAAGTCCGGACGGTAGTGCGATAACCCAACAGCGCAAATGGTAACTTTTCATGCCACCGCCTAGACCCTTCTACCATCTTCCTCAATATCTTCTTTATATTCTTGTTTGCTGCCTCAACCGCGCCATTTGCTTTGGGACGATACGGTGTGGAATTTCGGTGTGTAATATTGAACTGTTGGCAGACCTCCTTCATCAATCCGCTGTTAAGATTGGCACCGTTATCTGTAATGATCATCTTTGGAATTCCAAACCTGCAGATGATGTGGGAGTGTACGAAGTCCACTACCGCCTTCTTGGTCACTGATTTGAATGTTTTGGCCTCTACCCACTTGGTGAAATAATCAATCGTTACCAGAATGAATCTGTGGCCATTGGAAGCCGCAGGCTCAATAGGTCCAATAACATCCATACCCCATGCGACAAACGGCCATGGTGCTGACATTGTATGCAATTCAGTTGGCGGGGAATGAATCAAATCTCCGTGTATCTGACATTGATGGCATCTTCGCACGAAACTTATACAATCCCGCTCCATAGTGAGCCAATAATATCCCGCTCGAAGAATCTTCTTTGCCAATACGTATCCGCTCATGTGTGGTCCGCAAACTCCCGAGTGTATGTCCGTCATAACTGTTGTGGCTTGACTTGCATCTATACATCTCAATAATCCCAAGTCTGGGGTTCTTTTGTACAGCACCCCTCCACTAAGGAAAAATCCGTTCGCCAACCGCCGAATAGCTCGCTTTTGATCTCCGGTTGCTTGCTCTGGGTATACTCCTAACCCTGAGGTATTCCTTGACATCATGAAACCATGGCTCACCATCCACCTCTTCCTCTATCACATTACAATAAGCATGTTGATTCCGGACATGGATATGTAACGGATCGACACGAACCTTGTCCGGGTGATGTAGCATTGATGCTAAAGTAGCCAACGCGTCGGCAACCTTATTATGCATCCTTGGGATGTGCCTGAATTCTACCGATCGAAAGCGTTTGGTCAGATCATGCAAGCACTGACGATATGGGATAAGCTTTAAATCTCCGGTTTCCCATTCTCCCTGAATCTGATGTACCAGAAGGTCCGAGTCCCCCAAGACCAAGACGTCCTGTACATCCATGTCCACCGCTAATCGCAGCCCCAAGATACATGCCTCGTACTCGGCCATATTATTGGTACAGTGAAAACGCAGTTGAGCAGTAACAGGATAATGATGTCCTGTTTCAGATATGAGCACGGCCCCTACTCCGACTCCTTTTGCGTTCGCCGCTCCGTCGAAGAAGAGCTTCCACCCCGGATCCTTGGTTAGTTCTAACCCCTCAATTTGCAACACCTCCTCATCCGGAAAATACGTCCTCAAAGGTTCGTATTCGTCATCAACAGGATTTTCAGCTAAGTGATCGGCCAGGGCTTGAGCTTTCATAGCCGTCCTTGTCACGTATATGATGTCGAATTCCGTAAGTAATATTTGCCACTTTGCTAACCTCCCCGTAGGCATGGGTTTCTGGAAAATATACTTCAACGGATCCAACCGCGAAATGAGGTACGTGGTGTAAGAAGACAAGTAGTGTTTCAGCCTTTTGGGCTACCCAAGTTAGGGCGCAACATGTCTTTTCCAGATGAGTGTACTTGACCTCGTGGACTGTAAACTTCTTACCGAGGTAGTAAATGGCCCGTTCCTTCCTGCCGGTAAGATCATGCTGCCCCAGTACGCAGCCAAACGAATTCTCCAGAACCGTCAGATAAAGAATCAGGGGTCTGCCCGGCTCAGGCGGAACTAGTACGGGTGGATTTGACAGATACCCTTTGATCCGGTCAAACGCTTCCTGACATTCTGCCGTCCATTCTATCGCAGCGTCTTTCTTCAATAGGCGAAATATGGGTTCACAGGTTGCCGTAAGCTGGGCAATAAACCTACTGATGTAATTCAACCTTCCCAACAGACTCATTACCTCTGTTTTATTCTTCGGCGGGGGTAACTCCTGAATGGACTTAATTTTGGAGGGGTCCAACTCAATGCCCCGTCGGCTGACGATGAATCCTAGCAACTTTCCTGATGGAACTCCGAATGCGCATTTGGCCGGATTGAGCTTGATGTCGTACCTTCGAAGTCTTTGAAAGAACTTCCTGAGGTCGGCAACATGGTCTTCTCGACGCCTAGATTTTATGATCACATCATCCACGTACACCTCAATTTCCTTGTGTATCATGTCATGGAATACCGTAGTCATTGCCCTCATATATGTTGCTCCTGCATTCTTCAAACCAAACGGCATCACTCGGTAGCAATAAGTCCCCCACGGTGTGATAAAAGCTGTCTTTTCTGCGTCCTCTTCATCCATCAAAATCTGATGATATCCCGCATAACAATCCACAAAGGATCCAATTTCGCGTCCGGCGCAATTATCAATCAAGATATGGATATTGGGAAGTGGGAAATTATCCTTAGGACTTGCCTTGTTGAGATTGCGATAGTCCACGCATACCCTGATCTTTCCGTCTTTCTTTGGCACCGGTACTACGTTAGCCAACCATTCAGGGTATCGAGTGACACGGATGACTTTCGCCTGCAACTGCTTGGTTACCTCCTCCTTAATCTTCACACTCATCTCCGTCTTGAATTTCCGCAGCTTTTGCTTGACGGGAGGATATGCCGGATCAGTGGGTAATCTATGAACCACTAGATCAGTGCTGAGTCCCGGCATGTCGTCGTATGACCATGCGAAAATGTCTTTAAACTCCATGAGTGTTTTGATCAGTTCTTCTCTCAGATTGGGTTCAATATGGACACTTATCCGGGTTTCTTTGACGTCATCAGCATTCCTTAGATTAACGGCCTCAGTATCGTTTAAGTTCGGTTTGGGTTTTTCCTCGAAGTGACTTAATTCTTCACCGATTTCCTCTACGGCTTCATCATCGCCGTACTCTGACTCACTCTCGTCACTTCTTATTTCATGTGTTATTATTTCCAAACCCGATTGACCTTCTAGACTGGGTTGATTAATCTTTAAGCACGCCATATCATTAAGATCAGTTGCAAGAAGGCTGTTCAGAAAAGTAAAAAGAAGGAAAAAGATAAACAAAATTAGACGCGAAGGAACCACATTTCATTAATGGGAATTGTACAAAGGGAAAACAAACTGCAAACTTAAATCAAAAATGAACTAAAAACAAAGGGATTTTACTCCGGGGACAAGCCCCCAATACAAAATTTCGAAAGAAAAACAATCCAAGACAAACTACCAAGACTCCTTCCGGACCGGGAGAGGAGTAGCCTTCCAGTTATTCAGTTTTGCCTTTGGTCCCACAAATTGTATCTCGGCGTGACTAGATCCTTCACCGTCCTCGAGCATACATACATCCGTGAATAGGTCCTCGAACTTCCTGAAGAACTCTTCATCTGGCCTGATCGTAGGACCGGGAATCTTTGGCGCAGGATGTCCTCTTGCTCCGGCCCTGACAAAAGATTGGGAAAGGCGTGGAACAGGCTTTGGGAGCACCCATGTTTTCTGCTTGCTCCTCTTTGCTCGCCGGATGTCCTCTGAGGTTGGCTGGAATCCCAAGCCGAAGGTTCCCAAGTTTTCGACCGCTGACACCGGTTGTATAATTCCTTGCAGAGATGCACCTAGACCTTTACCGGGTATGAAACCATGTCTCAACATTTCATGCGCCACCATGACATCCGCAGTAATTGTTCTGTCGCCGGGAATACATTCCCCTTCCGGAACTCGGTGGGCGGACACCACATCGCAGACCTGATACACCCACGGCCCAACGTCTTCTTCTGTTTCAACAAAGGGAATGATGGTGCCTGATTGTGGATCGTTCTCTCCATGGACGACGATCTCCTGCTGGTCCCATTCAAACTTGACGAGCTGGTGTAAGCTGGACGGAACTGCTCTTGCGGCATGAATCCATGGTCGCCCTATTAGGAGGTTATATGACACCACCATGTCCAGCACCTGGAATTCCATGGTGAACTCCACCGGCCCGATTGTCAAGACTAGCACTATGTCACCAACCGACGCTTTGCCTCCTCCGTCGAACCCTCGGACACATACCCTGTTCTCGCGTACCCTGCCGATGTCTACCTTCAATTTGCCCAGTGTAGAGAGAGGACAAATGTTAGCACTGGACCCATTATCGACCAAGACTTTGGTAACCACCGCCTCTTCACACTTCACCGTAAGATATAAAGCCCTGTTATGCTCGGTGCCTTCCTCAGGCAACTCGTCATCGGTGAAGGTGATCCGATTTGCTTCGAAGATCCTATTGGTGATCTTCTCCAAATGGCTCACCGAGATTTTATCCGGTACATGTGCCTCATTCAGGACTTTCATCAATGCTTGCCGATGTTCTTCAGAATGTATCAGCAAGGACAGCAATGATATTTGTGCCGGAGTCTTCTTTAACTGCTCTAAGACAGAGTAGTCATGCAGCTTCATCTTTTTCAAGAATTCTTCCGCCTCTTCATCGGTGACCGGCTTTTTCAATACTGCCGGAGTGGTCTTCCTCAATTCCGCAGGGGCAAAACATCTCCCCGAGCGGGTCAACCCTTGGGCTTCACAAACTTCCTCTTTCACCTCCTTTCCTCCGTAGGTCGTTGTAATCCGAGCATAATTCCATGGGACAGCCCGGCTATCAGTTACTGGCAACTGTGTTGCCGGCTGGATGATGAAAGGATCCATTCGAACGCCTGCTACTGTCAAGATGGGCTTGATTGCTGCCCCCGGTACAACTATCTTGGCCGGCTTCACCGGTACTTCGTTCACACTTTCCTTTCCTGCTTCCGACTCTCCTGGTATGTCCTTCTTGCAACTGGGCGACTCATCAAGGCTTGGCCCTTTTCTCGTTCCTGCCCCGCTAGACTTAATCATCATCACAGTCTGAGAGGCTTTCTCCTTTCCTTCCTCCGCCCGTACCAACTCGATCATGTTGGTCTCATGATGAGTTGGAAGCGGGTTTTGGTTGATGTTGGGCTCTGTTGGAGTCTGGACCTCGATCCTGTGGGTGTCAATGAGCTCCTGGATGGCCGTCTTCAGCCTCCAACACTTTTCTGTATCATGTCCCGGACATCCCGAGCAGTAGGCACAATTTACTGAATGGTCCAGGTTCTTCGGGAAGGGGTTTGGCAGCTTAGCTTCAACCGGATTTAGCAAACCTACTTGCTTCAACCGGTGGAACAGACTGGTGTAAGACTCTCCTAAGGGAGTGAAAGTCTTTGGCCTCGGCGCCCTGTCGCCCCTGAATGCCTGGTTCGGACGGAAACTCGCGCCCGAGGGGTTTCTGTAAGCTCTTGGGGGTGGATGATTGTTCTGGGGGTTCGGTGCACGCCACGGTGCATGAACAGGAGGTGCAGAATAGGATTGTGCATGGTGGACAGTAAAATGAGGATCAAGTGCGGGATAATAATGTTGCGGGTGGCTATATGGGTTGTGAGAGTAGTTTTGGTGGTGAGGTTGGGGTGGGCTATATTGGGGTGCGGGGCCTCTATTTCCGAACCATGCCCCGGACTCGACGGCCGCAACTTCCTCTCTCCTCTTTTTCCCCAGTACTCCTCCAGTACCACTTTGGATAGCCTGAGTGGTGGCTTTCAGTGTTGAGTAACTCATGATCTTGTTGGCCTTCAAACCTTCCTCGATCATACCCCCCATTTTTATCACCTCGGTGAATGATTTGCCTACGGACGTTACCAGATGTCCGAAGTAGGTGGGCTCTAATGTCTGCAAGAAGTAGTCCACCATCTCGCTCTCTCTCATCGGTGGATCCACCCTGGCCGCCTGTTCCCTCCATCGGAAACCAAATTCCCGGAAGCTTTCAGCAGGCTTCTTCTCTATTTTTAGCAATGATAGGCGGTCGGGGATTATCTCAAGATTGTATTGGAACTGGCCGATAAAAGCTTGAGCCAGATCATCCCACGTAAACCATCTACTGGGATCCTGTCTAGTGTACCACTCCAACGCCGATCCTCCCAGACTCTGGCCGAAGTAAGCTATCAGAAGCTCGTCCCGTCCTCCGGCCCCTCTCATTTTACTGCAAAACCCCCGCAGGTGGGCCACTGGGTCACCATGCCCCTCGTATAGGTCGAATTTGGGCATTTTAAACCCTGCTGGCAACTGGACGTCCGGAAATGGACATAGATCTTTGTAGGCGACGCTGACCTGGTTGCCCAAACCGTGCATGTTCCTGAAGGACTGCTCCAGGCTTTTAACTTTTCTGACAACTTCCTCGTGTTCCGAACTTTGGAAGTGTTTTTCCGGTTCTGCCGGATTATCCCAGTGAGGTGTATGTGATTGTGGTTCAGGAGCCCTGAAAGTAGGCTCTGGAGGATAGTAAGAGTTGTCATGGATCCGAACATATGGCTCGCTGGCCGGCCTTTGCAGAGGAGCAGGTGGAGGTGCCACAAAAATAGGGGTGACTGGAGGAGGATTTGGTTTGGCTGGTGGAATGTGGGTGGCATATGGGTTTTCCCCCTGAAAGTATGGATAGCTCGGGGCGCTTGTTGAAGGATCGATGGGCGGATGTTCCGGAGCTGAGGCGAGAGTAGGGCGGTTTGGTGAAGACTGTTCCCTGGCCCAGGCCAGGTGCATCTCCGTTATCTGTTGTTTTAACCGGTCTACCTCTTCTTTCATGATTTGTAGCTCGGATTTTTCTTCCTCGAGACTCTTGCCGGAACTCGACATGCTTACTGTAACTGGTCCTTTGGATCTAGTACGGTAGGGATGGCTGGCCAGGATATTCTGTCAAACCAACTGCTAAACTTTCTGGAAATGCAACAAACTTGTTAGTTCACCGAGTTTGACAGATATGTTATAGCACGTTGGATGCAATGCACCTAACCAAATAACCCTTTCTACATGTACTCTTAACATGCGTCATTCCGGCCTTTTTTCTTTTTCTTTTCTTCTTTTTTTTTTCTTTTTCTCTTTCGACTATCTTTGCAAGCCTTATTGTTATTTAACCTTTGGATTCTTTTTCTTTCTTTTTAGTGGTGGTCGAATCTTGTGCGGATTGCCTACGTATCACGTTCTCGCGTGAATCAGACCGAGCGTAGTTCTGTTAACAAGATTGTGGCAAAATTCAGTAACTTTTATATCAAATAAAACCGTGGCAGTTACAAAACACGTCTTACAACAATCAGCAAAACAAAGGAAAATGCTTGACTCGAAAACGTAAAATGACATGCCAACTGGCTTGACCCAATATTTCAAAAATACATTTTTAATCAAAGGTCTACTGCTCTAAAATTCCTGGGGGCCCGCGAGGCATCATTCGGCCTTGCCGCGGGCCTAGGTGTGAGGTCCTTGTGTAGTCCCCTTAATTCTTCCATGATCCGATGAACATAGCCCATAATTGAAGCAAAAAGGTCGGTGCGGGGCATTTGTTCACAAGCTAGGCACTTCATGGTGACGTAGTGCCCGATTTCCCCGATTCGGTCCTTGATCATGTCCCTTTCTCCGAGTAGCCGCTCTATCTGCTGGTTTTTCGCCCCCAATCGTTGAGCGTTGTTGGTGACTTGGTCTAAGAGCCTGTCTATTTGTTCTTGCAGTCGAGCCATCAGATTGTGGCAACGGTCGAGGTCCGCTCTGGCATCCTGGGCTTGCTTGAAAACCCGTTCTCTGAGGACAACATTTGCTTCCCTTAAACTGGTGACGATATCAGTGTAATCCTCTTCCACCCGTTGTAGGTGAAGTGCATGTTGATGTGCCTCCTTTCTCCAGCTAGCTCGGATTCTCACTGTTTGGGCCTTAGACTCTTCCAATTCTCTTTGGACATCGGCAACCTGGCTTTTCAGACCCTTTATCAGTTTTTCGTCTGCCCGACTCCTCAACTGTCTGTCAACATCCCTTTTCATTTGCTGGATTTGAGCTCTTAGGAAGTCATTTTCTTGTGCCAACTTCTTTTTATCTCCTTCGTTGGCGGCAATTTGCACATCCATTTCAAATTGGAGTTCTTGGGTCCGTTGTTCTATCCTGCTGATCTTCGTTCTATAGGCTTCTTCTCTAGCCAACCAGTCCCATTGTTCTCGTGACGCTCCAGCAAACTCCCTGAGGTGAGGCCTTTTTGCGGGCCTTTGATGTTCCAGATCTCTACTATACCATGCAGGATATTCCGACGATACTTCGGCCCGGGCTCGATCTCGCACCCGAGTGTCTATTTTTAATGTCTGACACTCACTCCAAATCTTTCGGACCAATGCTTCAGGGAACTGTCCTCCTGGTCCAATTTCAACTACATGTGGGCTGAGGTCTTCTTCTTTTGGGATTATTTGGCATCGTCCCAATTGTCTCAATACTCGACCTGGTGCGTAGGGCTGGATGCTGTTGAGGCCCATTAGCAATAAATATGATTCTGCGGCTGATGCATATATGACTTCTTCCACGGGTAGCCAACCAAACGTCCATTCTATCTCGCTGGCTGTAGTCGAACGCAAAAGTCGTATCCATCCGCCGATCCCCTCCGGCAACTCATGTCCCTCGACCCTTGCAGGAAATTCTTCTATACAAGTTTTCTTCGGTGAACTATACCTCATAAATTGCGGATGACGACATAAGTGATCGATCATCCACATTTGGAGCAATACATTGCAAGCTTCAAAGAAAGTCCCTCCAGCTTTGCAGATGGTGAGTGCACGAGAGATGTCTGATATTATCATGGGGGCCAAAGTACTGTTGTTTTGTTTCATCAAAGTACTGACGACCCCTGCCACATGTATGTTGATATTCCCATCCTTTCTAGGAAATATCAATGAACCTAGGAAAGCTATCATGAAGGCGATGCGTCTATGCTCCTCCCATTTTAACCGATTGTCTCCGCTGCAGATTTTGCTTTCGTATTTGTTGAAGCCCCCATAGTGACCATATTTGTCATACAGAAATGCCAAAGTGCAGAACCCTTCTGATAAGTCTGGGTTGTGTACAGTTCTGCGGATTTTTACCGTATCCAAAAACCGATGTACCGTCACTACCCTTGGTGCAATAAGGTATTGTTCCCTCATAGGGACTTTTGGTCTTCCGACATATCCGGCTAATTCTTCCAGTGTTGGTGTGAGTTCAAAATCTGAAAAGTGGAACACATTGTGTGCCGGATCCCAGAATGAGATCAAAGCTCGTATGATGTCTCCTCTCGGGGGAATATTCAGCAGCCCCACTAGATCTCCCAAGTACGGCTTAACGGCATCTTGTCCTTGCTTGCCCAAGTCGCTCCACCACCTATGCAAACTTAAGGGGACCTTGTTTATGATAGCTTCGGTTGTATTCTGACTCGTGCTCATTCTGCACATTTATTTAAGGTAATTCTTAGATGAAAACGAAATTTTTATTTGTCCCAAAACTATCTTTTCTGAAAAACGAAACGGGCCTCAGGATTTGACTGGTAAAAAGAGTGGTTGTTAAGGCAAAATTAAATGTCTTGGCATTCCGCCATTAAAACTTATTTTGAAATATATGGGAGTTGGACCCGTTTAGAGGTTGCCTACGTATCTCACACTCGGTGAGAATCAAACTCGCGTAGTTCGGTCCGTCAAAACAACTATCTTTCCTTTATTGACTGTCAAAAAACACATTTTGTCAAAAACCCATTTTTCGGCAAAGTCAATCTTCTGCCGTCTTTTATTGGCAAACTAAATTCGTGGACTTGTTGGTGAAACGTATTTTTTGTATTTTTCTGAAAGATATTTACCTCCCCATACTATTTCCTTTCGTGTTTTTCTTTTTCTTCGGTATTTAAAGGAACACGGTCAGCATGTCAGTCTAAATAAATGCTCACAACAAATATGATATGGCAAGATGGTCTTTCCTTTCAGGTTACCTGTCCTAGACGGACCCAACCCCTGTGTTGAGTCCCCTAAGTCAGAGATGATGCAAATAAACGTCCTGAATCTAGGCTCAATATCCTGATGCTTTTCAATGATACTAGACCGTGTACCCGAGCGGACGACTCGGATTTGAGGAGGGAGCTACGTACCGGGGACCCGCGGGATCGTCCGGCTTTGTAACTTATCCTGCCTCTTTTCTTACTTTGGTATTGACACTAACAGAAAGGGGAGTCTCAACCAGTAAGCACATCCCCGGGGGTAAGAAGAGACGGGTTTTCGGCACAGTTTTATATACAGTTCACGCAATATCAAAGCGGTAAACATATAGCAGTTTGTATATACAGTACAACTAATATCAAAGCGGTAGACATGTAGCACATTAATTAAACATGTAATAAAATCAGATATAGACAAAATAACAATTTAAATGAGCTCGAGTTCTTAGACCCCGAACCGAAGTTCGAGGTTTGGTCCCCAGCAGAGTCGCCAGAGCTGTCACACCTCCTTTTTACGCGCACGCGAGGGCACAAGGGAGTTTTTCCAATTAAAGGACAATCGAGACGGGATTAGTTTATTTAATTCAGAGTCGCTACTTGGAAAAATAATGGTGTTCCAAGTCACCGGTTTAATCCCGAACCGAGGAAATTTATGGCTCTGTAATACAGTCTGCGAAACTAGAAATCTGGATAAGGAATTCTGTTAACCCGGGAGAAGGTGTTAGGCACTCCCGGATTCCGTGGTTTTAGCACGGTCGCTCAATTGCAATTTTTGTTTCTATCCGATTCTTTTATATATTTTAACTATGTGCTTTCAATGTTCCGCTCTTATTTTTAGAAGAATTGCGACGTTACGAAAACACATTTCGAGCCGCACCGTAACCAGTACGCCTGCGACTCTAATGTATTTCAGTTTCGCCGAGAATAAGATTCGGGTCACATAAATGCACACCCGTATTCAGGAAAGTAATTTTATTTCAAGTCGTGCCTAAAGAGTCTACCGTCTTTATTAACTTCGGAAAAGACCGTGAAATTAACTAAACGGTCTTTCCAAGGCTAAGTTTTCACCACAACTGATTAGAGGGCCCCGCGATTGTATATTTGCGTTTGGCGAGGCTCATCTCATTATTATTAGGGCCGAGCCTAAGATGAACTATATTCTCTACTTGATTTATCTCTAACAAAGAAAAATGTTAATCGTTTATCATTACCTACTAGTTTGATACTTTCTTTTATTTGGGCCATTCAATAGAGCCCCGACTCAAAATTGAACGCTAGAAGGCGATTTCCTCTTTACTATGCTCTTAAACTACTTAAACTTAGATTTTTATTCAAATCGGCTAAGCTAATTTAGTCAACAGAAAAGAATATTGAACATGTTTCCGATTTTAATCTAATCTAATTGATAACCAGCTTTCGTGTAAAGGATCTAGATCATAGTAGACATACACGAGCTAAAGTGTACTGATAATCTAATAGCAACGGAGTGATACATCAATCGTCATGATTCCCCTTTTGAATGAACTATAGACAAAACAGGATTTACACGCTTATTGTTACAATTAACTACTTGAACATTGAGCGTGGTACTTACTAATTCATAACTTTCGATCAAACTACCATCATTATGCCTCTATTTACTTCTACACTGGGTGTTAGTTATTATACACTTTTAACTTGAACAAATTGACACCTATAACAATATGTATTTCACCGATTCATCTATCTATTGCATAATGTGTTTCCCATAGACCATTTCTACTATAACAGGCTAGGGAAATATGAAGTTAACACAGTTTACAACACATACAGCTTATTACATATTCGGGTTCTCCTTAATGAGTACACATGTATTTAACTAAGTTTCATTGCTTCCATTCATGTCTACAACTTCAGGCAGTAGTGAAATACCTGGAAATTGTCAAAGCGAGAGAAGGGAGATCAGTTAAGCCGGTGAAACACAGCAAACAGCAGACCAACAGCAACCAGTGGCAGTTACTGCCACTATATGCACAACAACAGCAACAACCAAAAAAATAACAGCAACCAGTGGCCAACAACAATCCCAACAGCAGGATTAACAACCAATCGACACACCACAGCAAACAGCACCAGGCAACAACCAGAAGATAGAACAAAACAAAAGCCAAGATGCAATCACAACAACAAAACCCCACCAGTGAAGCAAACCAACAACAGTAGCATGTGAGCTAAGGACTAACAGCAGAGACAACCACAACTAAAGGACCAACAACAACCACACAACAACCCCAGGCAGCAACAAACTCAATCACAGCAGTAGCAATGCAGCAGGAGATCGGTAACACCAACACAGGAACAACAAGCAACCAAATGACCAACACTCAGCCACTCCCAACTAAAACACACGAAAACAGTACCCAAAGGCCAATCGAAACAGTCTCTTGGCCTATACTTACTAGCTTTCTCTATCTATATTCTTGTGTATGTGCACTCTCAGCCCTTACTGTATGTATTTCAATGTTCTTTTCTCTCCAATTACTCTGGTTCTCTCCAATTCTGACTGTCTGTCTTTTGCTCTCCAACTCTCCAATCTATCTCTGTGTGTCTCTGTTAAACTCCAAGACTCTTGAGTATATCTCTCTATTTCTCTGTTTAAACTTTTAGTCTATTCTGGTGTCTTTCTCCTTATTCTTTTTTTCTCCTCTTTCAGGTGCCTATCCGTGTCTATATATATCCAAACTAAAGGCCAGGCCAGCCTGTTTACCCTCCACATGTGCACTGACTGTCCAGCTCTTAGGAGCACTTAACAGTGTAAAATAAGCTTCTTGCCCTAATATTCTCTGCCCAGCCCATCACTTAATGTCTAAATCTCATTTTTTAATCCACAAGTGTACTAGTAGCCTGTTTTTCTATTCAAAACCCCTTACCCTGCCAGATAGCTCCCATGTTACTTATGTTTTCCAATTACACTGCACACACAGTGATAATCAGACCTACTGACAGTCCCTCCAGCATGCTGGTCAGGTTCATTTGAATTAACTCTAAACCATATGGTCCCAAGTCAGCTATGACTAATTTATCCTAAACCTATTTCAATTTCAAATCACACAGCACCCCAATTCAATTCAATAGTGCTTAATCAACTATCCAGAATTTCAAACAATCAAACCTACGCAATTAGATGGCGACATTCGTTTAATCAATTACGAGCTATACAATCGATAACGAATAATCGATATTCAACTGTGCCTACGGGCAGAATCAGGGGGCAACAATCCGAGTCAACTATTCGACGATCTTAACTAAATTGAACACAATATAATCACAACAACAACAATGGGCCGAACATACCAGAAAGAAATGATTTGACCAAATAAAAAGGTCTTGATTAGGAGGAGAAACGAAAGCAGAGAAAGTAGCTAACTAACTAAAAGAATGGAATCAATAAACACTTATACTAATAGATAAAAATCGGAAAGAGACAGACAGATACCTTAAACAGAGAGAAGAATATGAAAACGCACGGACTTGGGCTCGAGGAGACTTGAAATTGCCTTCTTTTGAAGTTAATAGATTTTAATTGAAATATTTTCAAATGAAAACCTTCCAATTAAAATCTATTATCTTCAATTTGTTTTAATTCCGACCAAATCCCTAGTTTTCGAATTCTAGGGTTCTTGAAGGCTATTTTGGGGTTCGACCAATTCCGGTTGGATTCGAGCCGGACCAACCTTGGTGGGGTCGTGGGGAGGGTCTGGGGAGGCTGTGGTGCAAAGTTGGAGTTGATTGGGATGGTCTTGACTTTGGCTCGAATCTTCGATTGAAGATTCGAACCATTTGGTGATGATTCGAGGAGAGGGAGTTATGGATTCGGACTCAGGGTGGTTTGGTGGTTCAATGGTGTTGTTTTGGTGACCGGCGGCGTTGTTGCCGCCGGGTTTTCAGGCGGAGGGCGAGGGGGCGGCGCTAGGGTTTGTATCATGTGAAGGTTGAGGGAGAGAGAGATGAAGGGGATGGGGGCGTCTGAGGACTGGGGGACGGGTTGGAGGTTTGGGGGGGGGTTTGTGTATTAACATGCCAAGGTTAACGTGGGCCGTTGGATGATGAGAATCCAACGGCCAGGATCAAAAGATGGGGGGATTAATGTGATCCATCCGATCAACACAGATCAATGGCCTGGATCTCTTCACTTAAGACGGAACGACGTCGTTTGGGGTGTAACGGGTTGGGACGGACTGGACCAGTGGTTTGGGCCTCTGTATGGAATTGGGTTTTGGCCCAATCTCTTCATTCTTAAAAAACTAGACTCCATGATGTGTGTATATATATATATATATATATATATATATATATATTAATTTTTACTGCAATTATCCTACATGGTTACATATCACTTGATTTTGATATTAAACACTAAAATGCAAAACATAATATATATATTTTGTATTTTACTAATTTAAATAAATAAACACGCACGCACAAAAATGCAAAAATGTAAGAATAAAAATAACACAAAAATCACAAAAATCATGCTTAACACCAAATTATTTTATTTTTGAATTTTCTGGGAGGGATTCTCATGTAGGGCAAAAATCACGTGCTCACAGCTTGCATGTAGTAATTGAAGATGATTGAAGAAGTTGATGTGTTATTCCATTATGGTGGCAATTGGGTCATTTCACCTGAACTAGTCTACAATAAAAGATGTCTGCACTGTTGGCTTCGTTATGATGTTCATTCACTTTCCTATAAGGCCATTTGTGATGAATTCACTTCCAAACTAGGATATCTTTCTGTTAAGCAACTGCTGGTAACTGGTGCATCTGGTAAGTATTATTTGGTAGAAAATCAGGAAAGAATTAGGGTATTGAAATTTCTGTTATCTAAGGAGTTCAAGGTGCTTGATTTCTTTGCTGTCGATGGGTGTGATCTTAGTGTGTCCATCCCAAATATTATCCATCCCACTGAGTCATATATAGTTGATATTGATGTTGGGACTGACTGTGAATATGAACTTGGTGATGACATGCTAGAAGAAATGGAAGGTAGTGAAAATGATAGTAACTTTGATGGAATTGACATAGAAAAAAGAAGAGTAGTAACTAATGGGCTTAAACATTATAGAGAGTTGGAATTGAGAATGTCTTTCAGGGACATCAAAGAAGCAAAAGAAGTGGTGGGCTTTTATGCTTTAGCTAATAAAAAGAAGCTTAAAGTAGTAAAAAGTGATAAAAGTAGAGTTAGATACATTTGTCAACTTGGCTGCCTATTTGTGTGTCTTGTTTCAAAAGATAAGAATGAATCTACTTGTAGAATCAAAACATTGAAGTCCAAACACTCACGTGATGACTGTTTTGATAATCGTAGAGCTGCTTACAAAACTTTAGCTTTGTATTTCAAGAAGAAT
Source organism: Nicotiana noctiflora (assembly GCA_032618575.1). NCBI lineage: Eukaryota > Viridiplantae > Streptophyta > Magnoliopsida > Solanales > Solanaceae > Nicotiana > Nicotiana noctiflora. The sequence continues at coordinate 85,309 of JASVEL010013537.1, forward strand.
GTGCAGAATAATCCTAAGTATGGTGTAAAAGATATGAGGGGGCAGTTAGAGAATACATTTCAGATTAATGTGTCTAAAAGTAAGCTTAAAAGGGCTAAAAGATTGGCCCTTGAGAAGCTGGAGGGAAGCTTTAGAGATGAGTATAACAAGTTAGAAGCTTATGGACAAGAAATTAGACATACAAATCCAGGAACTTACTTAGTAATTAACCTATCAAAAGATGCACTTGAACAAGGAAAAAAGAGGTTTTTGAGAATGTACACTTGCTTCCAAGCTTTGAAAGAAGGCTGGAAAAATGGATTGAGGCCACTTATTGATTTGGATGGTACTTTCTTAAAAGGAAAGTGCAAGGGTCAGTTACTGGTGGCAATTGGACAAGACTGTATGACCCATTTTTATCCACTAGCTTGGGCAGTTGTGGACAAAGAAAATAGCAGGACCTGGCAGTGATTTATGGAGCTTTTGAAGCAATCTTTGGATCTGAAAAGTGCCTCAAATGTAACTTTTATTTCTGACATGCAAAAGGTAATTAAACCTGCTGATCTTTATTAGTTATTTTCATTTGTTTGATGCCTTCATTGATTTCTGTTAAACATGTGAAAATTGTAGGGTCTATTGGAAGCTGTACGCACAGTACTCCCAGATGCACATCACAGATTTTGTGTGAGACACATTGAAGCTAATTGGATGAAGAAGTAGAGGAGTGGTGAAATGAAGAAACTATTATGGTGGTGTGCTTGGAGTACTTATGAGGAAGAGTTCAAAGATCAACTAAGGAGGCTAGGGGAATTGGTTTAAGAAGCAGCAAAAGACATACTTAAATATCCACCACAAGCATGGTGTAGGGCTTACTTTGATACAAAGTGTAAGAATGAAATGGTTGACAACAACTTTACTGAATCATTTAATAGTTGGATCCTTGAAGCTAGGCACAAACCAATTATCAAAATGTTGGAGGATATAAGGGTGAAAGTCATGAAAATGTTGGCAGACAATGAGAAGAAGGTTATGAGTTGGACTTCTGATATAAGTCCAACTGCTATGAAGTTGTTCAATGACTACATGATTATTGCTAATGTGTGCAAAGTTGTATTCAATGGGGACCATGGATATAAGATATCTGAAGGAGATGATAGGTATATTGTGGATTTGAAGAGACAAAGATGCACATGCAGATTGTGGAACTTGAGTGGCATACGTTGCCCTCATGCAATTAAGGCAATGAATCACAATAAAGATGACCCTTTAACTGGTGTCAATTGGTGGCATATCAAAGATGCTTATATGCTGACATATAAGCATAAGTTACAACCTGTTAGGGGTCTTAAATTCTGGAAGGTTGATCCTGCTCAAGCTATGGAGCCTCCAGAGATTGTCAAAACAGTTGGTCGACCTAAGGTGAAAAGAAATAGAGAACCTGAGGAGGCAAGCAATAGAAAAGGTTTGTGGAGTTTTTCAAGAAAAGGAAGAGTCATGGAATGCAGCAATTGTGGTGAAATTAACCACAATTGTAGGGCTTGTCCAAAGGTAACATTCATTTAATTTCTTAAAGTTTTACTTACTACAATTAACTGACTAGTTTTTATACTTTGCAGGATAAGATTGCTGGAGAAATCAACAAATCCAAAAAGAGAAAGGCTTCAAATAAAGGCGAATCATCACAGTGTTCAGTGATTGAAGATGAAGTCTCTGAACATGAAGTGCCTGAAGAAGAAGTCTCTGAACGTGAAGTATTTGAAGATGAAGATGCTGGAACACAACAGTCATTTGGAGATGCTGGAACACAACAGACATTAGAGTCAATCTTCAACCAATACAACCTTCTTAGTACAGAACAGTGTACTGCATATGTTATGGGACAATCCACTGCATATGGAACACAGCAGTCCATTGCATATGGAACACAACAGTCCACTGCATATGGTCCTTCCATTGGTGATGAAGAAGATCCACCATTAAGGCCCAAGATTCTTTGTGAAAAACTGACAAAGTTGAAGGTTAGGAAGTCTCAAAGGTTGGCACCAACTGGAAACAGGAGGATTCCTTTCATGGGTGATGATAATGGAGTTAGCACACCAACAAACTTGCCATATTCACCAACCAAGACAACCTGGAAGGGGAAGCCAGCAATCACTTCTAACCAGCATGAGCAAAAAAGAAGAAAGAATATCAAGATGATGGGAAGAAAAGGAAAGCACCCAATCAATGACTAAAGCTGCAGATTTCTAACTTATTTTGAATGTGATAACATTAGATGTAGGTGGTTATAAACTTTTGTTTTGTTGATAGTGTTTTGTTGATAGACAACCTTTTTTGCTACCAACCATAGTTATGGTTCTTATGGTTGGTTAACCACCTATATGTTAATGACGTTTATGTTAATGAAAGGCAGATGGTCGAATTCCTAGTTGGTGAATGTTTGTGGTTGGTTGTTTTCATTCCTAGTTGGTGAATATTGGTTGGTTGGTTATTTGTGGTTGAATTCCTAGTTGTGGTTCTTATGGTTGGTTAACCACATTCTGTAAACGTTGTTTCAATCTTATCTAACATGTATAATTAAGGCCAATTTGAAAGGTCTAACAGGTATATTGAAGGGTATTTTAGGATTCTTTCGGAATGTAGAAGGTCATTTCCGAACTGTTCTAGTGGTGAATTCTGCAGAACTTCACAGTAAATGAATGAGAATAGCTTCACTAAATCCTTGCCCAAAAACATAACATTTCATTACATAATAAGCAGTTCAAGAACTAGCCACAATAACACTAACAGTATATATCATTTCCCCCTAATCCAAGAACATAAACATCCCAATTACACATCATTTTCCCCTAATCCAAAGAACATAAAAAAACATCCCAAAATCACACAAAAGAAAATCAACATCTTCTTCCGAAATTTAGCATCCCGCATAGCTGAGTACTCAAGATCGGCAACTTTCCTTTGGAGTTCATTTCTTTCACGGATTAGAGCTTCTTTTTCCTTCTTTAAACTGCATATAAGATTTGAAATTCTAGGAGGAAGCTCCTCATCTTGCCATTCCCAATATGAACATTTTTCATCCTAAAACCAAAAAAATATAAGAATTTACAGTCAAATTAAAATTAGTAAAAGAACCCATCTACAAATTTACATACCTCATGCTTAGGGCACTTGAAAAATCTTCTCCCGGCATTTAAAGGAGTCCACGCCATGAAATTATTAGCAGCAACTCCACAACGACATCTCTTAATTGACAAGCTACTCGAACTTTGAGACATTAGCGAAATCTCCAAAATAAGGTCACCCAATTAGTCTGAGAAACCAGAGAATAATGAAGGTAAAATTTTTGATGAAAATGGAGAAGAAGATGGTCTGATAATTGCAAGATGGAGAAGCTTTGAAGGAGAAGCTTCTTTGGATGAAAATGGAGAAGAAGATGGTGTGATAATTGAGGGAGAAGGTAACGTCTAAATTGTGTATAATTTGGGAGTGGGCACGGGGTGTAGGGTAGGGAATTACAAGGATTTGGGTCTTTTTAAATTACATGTGGCAAATAAAATACATGTGGCTTTTAAGAAAAGGAAAATGTAATTCCAGGTGGAATTAATTGTCCACCGTTAGTAAGTAAGGGTATTTATGAGCCACTTTTTGGACGGTAATGGTAGATTAGATGCTAAGTTTTAACGAGGGGCTTTGGTGTACTATTTTGGATAGTAGAGGGGCATTTTAGGCCCTTTGCCGTTGTTTGTAATCCGAGAACATTTAATCAGTCAGATCACTGTTTCCATCCCTTATGCTGATTTATTGTAATCCGAGAACACCCGGAAAAGCAGGACTATTATAATAGGAGTGGCAAATGGGCGGGTCGGCTCGAATATGGGTCGGGTTGAAAACAGATTATGAAAGAAACTGATAAATTATCCGACCAACCCATATTTTATACGGATAGAAAATGAGTTAATCGACAGATAATATGAGTAATTATATTATCCATGACTTCTTGCATATGAGATCACCTTTGAAAGAATTTTTAGTCTCCCTAACTTGAGGAACGCCAAATTTGAGGCTTTAAGAATGTAAAAGTTAATCGCATTGGTTATCCATTAGTTACTCATTAGTTAACCATTTTCTACATGGATAATATGATTCTTATCCATATTTGATTCGTTTTAAAAACTTCATATCTAACTTATTTTTAGTGAATAATACGGGTGATTAATTATTTTCTTTTAACCATTTTGCCACCCCTACTTCTAATAAGGAAATCCAGTGACATTCACCCCACAAGTTAAGAAGTCACAACCAAGTGATGCAAGGCAATTGTCTCCTACCTCTAGTAAGTTGTAATAGTGATAACTAGCAATTCACAACCGACAACCAGAGGCAAAGCAGAAGAATATCGACCTTTACAAAATTGGGACGTCTGATGGTCGTACTTATCAGACAATCAATCTTAAGCATAGAAAATCATTACGTGAATGTTATCGATTGACTTGTTCCAAGTTCTACGTGTTAGGTTCGTATATTTCTTTGCGTTATAAGCACCTGTACAACACACAGATGATAATACCACCTGTAATCAAGTCCTATCTTACAGTTTCAGAAGGCTAGAGTATATCAGTATATGCATGTGATCACTGAAGTGATGAAGAAACCAATGGCTAAAGAAGTACGCCACTTGTATCTTTAAACGATCTGTCTTTAAAGAATGGCATCCATTATGTAGCAGCACAAGTATAACTTGTAGTCATACTTAAACATGTGGAGCATATTATATACTATATAAAAAGTAAATCTAAATATTCATGATAGAAAAACCATTAAGAACGTAAAACACGTATTGGCTCAGCCACCAAAATCCAAATAACCAAAATATAGAAATACCTTATGCATCAAAGGTATCTTCTAACAAGAAGATGAAACACAGAGAGGGGCAGTATATCTGCACACATAACTTCTCCACCATTCTTGAGCATGCGTTTTGGAGCTATTGACTTCCCCACGTTTTCTGAAATTGCAATACCAATACCAATCCGGAATAGAGTACTGCTTCATCCCATAATCTCATTACCCTCTATATCCAACAAAAGTTGCAAACCTTGATGCTCAATAGCGAAAATTAAGCAGACATAGGGTGAGAGAACCAGACCTCACCAGAAACACAATGTCACCTCGGTGTAGTCTAATAGAGGATTTACTTGCCTCCAATTATCAGAATCTTTTTTTGTCTATAGTATTCATTAAGGACCAAATAAAGATCCAGATGGAGCTGTGCAGGGAAAGGATCAGTAACAATGGAATGTTCCAAGCAGAGCAAATGGAGGTACCAGTGCTCTCATGGAACTGTGAACAACATGATGCACATCATCAATAATTCTCAAAGATTAATCCCATATACTTTTAGTAGCACAGTATATGAGCAGAGAAATCTATGCAACAAGATGAAGATGAGATGTAGAATTACTTAATTCAACTAGACAATGCAAGAGTTTCAGTTACTTGATCCTCCCAAAGATTGTTGTATTATGTTTGTCCTATTAGGGAAACTGCAGTAAATTATTTAGGCGAATTAGAAACTCTATGCCAGATCCACCTCCAATGATATGTAACAACATGAAGTGGTTCCAGTTACTACTGAATTTAAAGCAAGCACAAAACTTAGGAGCTATACACAAAATATGGAGCAACTAATTGATATCTTATAGAAAGAGAGGAAAAGAAAAGAAAATATTAGGCCCATAAAGGAGGGAGACAAGGAAAAGATTCAAAAACCCAATATGTAGGGGCTAGTGACAAAGTTTTAGGTATATTACTGAGTGTAGATCATTGTGGAAACGGAGGTTCAAACAACCACTACACAACATTACACCATTTATACATGCCAAAGAAACATTAAGCCATTTATGATTCAAAGGACAAGTTGACGTTATATTAACAATTTGCTGCTGCTGGATGAAACAGATTTGAGGGAAAAAGACCACTAAAATGCATCGCAAGGATGGATTGAACCAAATGTCTTTCTGTTGTCTAACTCAAATTTGTCCCAAATTTTCTAAGAGTACACCTCACGATATCTGCCATGATTTTCCATGCTCAAAAGACACTTGAAATGTCTGCAATACACATGAAGGTACATAGAGAACCTATTAGTAAATGATCGATAAGGCATTAGTACATGCAAGTAGGGACGCCACCTAACATTTTAGTATGCATAGAATGCTGAAACTGGTCTGTGAAAGCATCTTTGTTCGCTCAGTAATCCTAGGTAAAGGTTTATCACGAATCAATGCAACTCTCCTATTTACCTGTCTCTCCATCTTAATTTGCATAATGACTGGCAACAAAGTTACTTCTAATATTTTACTTATTGCAGCTGTAGAACAGACATATTCACCAACATGATCTGCACTGGGCAATAAGTTGTTTACATGGCAATTATCCCTCATATGAAGTTTTGACTGATGCATTTTGCCCAGTCTAATTTCCATATAAAATGTCCAATGTCCCAAACACTCTTCTAGTAGTTTACTTCTAGTTCTAGAGCCAAAAATGAAATCTGCTAGATATCACAGCAACAACAAACCCCGTAATTTCCCACAAGTGGGGTTTGGGAAATCTGTTAGATATTGTAGCTTTAAAACCCAATAATAAATTTTACAAGCTATATTAAAGTAGTTTTCAGCTTTATTAAGTTTCACAACCAAGTATACTAAACAATCACAAACGCGGACAGCACTCAAGATCTATGAACTATGAGTAGCGGGTCAATCCTATGTTGTTACCCTCACTTCCAGAAAAATCACAAATTCACCCCCAAGTTGTATATGAACACAAACATATAGAATACACTATCGACAATACAGGAGGAAAAAGAAAATAACATACATTACAATGAGTTCTTCTGTTAGATATATTACCTTACTAGTACAGCTATTTATCATTAGAAGCAACAGGATGATAGTAACCAAAATTATTCCCAGACCATTCCCGCTGTTGTTGCATCATACTGTACTGATGATGAAATCCAACTGATGGTCCACCCCCATACCCAACAGGCATGCCTCCGTTGGCCATTCCAATCATCGGCATCGGCATCTGCACCACTTGCGGTGGGTATGACATCTGAGTCGGCATTCCCACGTGGCCATTATTATTACGCAGGTGATGACCACTCTCACCGGACTCACGCAAACTCTGCTTCACCGGAGTGGAATTAAGCAAATGATCAGAAGACGAAGGCCCCTCATTTCCCTGTCTCTTCATATACAATCTATACTTCTGTAAATGACTCGCCACGTTCTCTCGCTTCAGTCCTTCCACATTCATAAGCTGCATAATCGTCTTCGGCACAGCGTTTTTGATACCTAAGTGGGCCACCACTTCAATAAAACGCTTGTGTAACTGCGGCGTCCAAACAAGCCTTGCCCGCTTATTCAGCGTCTTATCAGCCGACGAATCATCCGCACACTTTTCATTACACAGAGCAGAATCAATCTCTTCAGTGCCTCCGGATTCAACCCTCCGGAGCTTTCTCGGGTCGGATCCCTCTCTCGTTAGATCCGTTTCGTCTTTTTCAGTAACAGTCGCCTCCTCATTGAGCAGCTTGAAATTTGAGTTATTCATTGAAGACATATCCTGCGAGTGCCATCTCTGGAGGGAAGAAAAAGTATTCTGAGAAGCGCGATTTACATCAGTCATGGCTTTTGATGATTCCGGCGAGATTCTGAACGCAGAAGCAAGTTCGGCCGGAATCAACTGCAGAGTCAACGGCGTGAGATCGTCGGCGCCGGGAAGTCCAACCTCCCACAAAACTCTGTCATCAATATTACCACCGCTAGAATCGTACTCAGAAAGCTTCACTTCTTCACCCATGGTAGCTAGCTGGTTACAGAAAAGTTGTTCAACTGGACAAAATTCACACTCTTAGGGTTCTTTCTTAGCTCCCGTTAATACAAGTTAAATTAAATCTTCTGCGGTTACAATTTCGACGTGGGACAGAGCAGATAATACCGATTTGATGAAGATATTCCGATGGATTTCAAAGGGTTACTGTTGAATATGAAAGAAAATGGAGGAGAAGAAGATAGGGTAAGTGGGAAAGGGAAAGGTGGAGGAAAATGGAAATAAATAGAAGTTGGGCAAAAGGTAGATTAGCGTGAAAAAGTACCATATCTGATTGCAAAAGTGGCCCATTATTGTTGCCAGTGTGGATGTCCGGACCAGATATTTTTAGATCTTTTTGTGTGTGGAGACTGAATTTAGTGATTTCTTTTTGTTTTTTTTACTCCTCCTAAATTAGGAGAATCTATAGTGTTTCCACACCCCCTCCCGAATTTAGTGATTTAGTTTTAAATAGAACGGTCTTTGTGTTTCTACCAAATATGTTTAGATTCTTGTTTCGATTTTGAAAATATTTTAAGATAGCGTTCGACCATAAATTTTAAATTTATTTTGAAAAATTTAATTTGGATAAAATTTGGTTTGAAAATAAAAATGTATTTGGATATATATTTTCAAAACATATTTTCTAACTTTATTTTGAAAAAATATGTATAATTCCCAAGTTTTGGAATTTTTGCCTAAATTTAACCCAATAGCTGGTTTTGGTATTTGAAATTTTTGATTTGAGATTTGGTCAAAATATGAGCAAAATTTATGGCCAAACATGAATTTTGAAAATAAACCTCAAATTATTTTGGTAAAACTTACAGGCAAATGGAGCCTAAATCAACAACCGTTTTAACTATTTCTTTCACCTATGAAGGAATTATTATTATTATTATTATTATTAATGATCGTTTAAGAAAGGAATAACTGGTAATTGCATTGTACTAATTTTATAGAAATATTTGTTGTTATTCCTGAGATTTTCATCAATAATCGTCATTTTGACATAGGTGCTGAAAGTATAATTCTCATGGGTATCTATTGAAATGAAATATATTTTCATTCTAATTCTATTAGTGGGGTTTGAAAGGATTAATTAGTGATTATATTTGAGTGTTGGAATAACTAAGCTCTCTTAGTTTCTAATATAAGAAAATAGGATATAAACTTCAATAAATACGAAACAATCAAATACTGTAGAAGAACATAACTGAAGGTAAGGTAAAGTACAATCAGTGATTAATTGGAAGTAGCACTAGCATCTGGAAGCTTCTCTGTTAACGTCTTGGTGCTCACCTCAAGGTACAATAGATAACCTTATTTATTAGAGTGGAAACAAAAGTGTGAATTATTTTGACAATTTCTTGAACAATATGATTACTTTTGGTTTTACCTATTATTTTCTGTCATTATCTTGAACAAACCTAATTACTAATTTATTGATGCCGTCTACAATATTGAAACCGATATAACTAGTGAAATTGGAGTTCGGTGTGGGATGGCAAATTGTGCGGGGCGGGGCGGTTGCGGGTCACACCCGCGCGCACTCTCGAATACTTCAACCCGCCCCGTACCGCCCCGTAAAAGAATTTTTTTTAATTTTAACCGCCCTGCCCCGCGAAAAACCGCCCCGCATATATATTTTTTTAATTTTTTTAATCCGATCTAGTAAACCAAGTAAACCATGGAAACGGCCTCTTGCAGAGATACAAGGTAAGGCCGCATACGATAGACCTTTGTGATTCGGAAAGTTGCGTACAATAAATGTTTGTGATTAATTAACATAGACAAACTCAGAGCTGTGAATGATTTCGAGATTTTACTTATTGCTCTTGACAATAGATATAACTTAAATCCTTTTTATTTTTCCTGTATATAATTATGGAGAGCTCTTTAAGATAAAGAAGTAGTCCCTCCGTCTCACTTTAGGTGGATCAAATTGATTAATTTTTAATATGAATTTGGACATAGATTTTTTAATTTTTTTTAAATAAAATTTAAGTATTTAAAAGTTATACAAAAAGTACTAATAAAAAAATTAAAATATCTATAATAATATAAGCAAAAGAGAATTGTGTTTAATTTTTTAAATAATAATAAATATCTATAACGTGAATGGTTTACAATTTACCCATTTGGACTGTTGGTGAGTCTCACATGATCGTTGGCCACTGCTGGGCACCTTATTCGGCACGTGGCATTGACATTGATGACCAAAGTATTTAGAGTTTTAGACTTTAGGGTTTTAATAATCCGTAACCCGCGATCCGTACCGCCTCGCGTTAACTTTTTTTAAAAAAAGTTATGCCCCGCCCCGCCCCGCCCTGCCCCGCGAATGCTGAAAAATCGCCCCGCCCTGCCTCGCACCGCACCGTTTGCCATTCCTATCGGTGCACCTGTGTATGAATTTGCATCATATTATACTAAAACTTCAATACATAGAAAGCTCCAACATAATATACTGGAGATTCGAACACTTGTGTATGAACTTCCAGCATATTATACTGAACCGGTATGCTTTGCTAGAACTCGAATATATTATGCTTGAACTCCATCATATTATGCTGGAGTTCCAACATAGTTATCTTGGAACTCCTGTATAATATGTTGGAGTTCAAGTATACTTATGCTGGAATTCCAACATAATATACTGGTGTATTTTTCGGGTTCTAAATAGTTTTTTCGCTAAGATTTATCTTTACATGAAAAGTGGCTAAATTTCGATTACTTTTGAACTGAGCTATTTTTTAATGACCACTAGTAAATCTGACTATTTTTGAATTTCTGCCCATTTGGAACCTATCCTTAGAGCCTGTTTGACCAAGCTTCTGGGAGGCCAAAAATACTTTTTTTCCTACAAAAAAGTACTTTCTAAAAATTTTAAGCTGTTTGACCAACCAATACAGAGAATTACTTTTGACCAACAGTAGAAGCATTTTCTACTTTTGGCAAGAAGAAGCTTTTCTGCTTTTGGAAGAAGCAGAAAATTCTAAATTATGCTTCTTCCAAAAGCAGAACCAAAAGCAAAAGTAAAAAATTAATTTATTCAACACAAAACTATCATCACCAAAAATTTATATTTTCCAAATTATCCCTTATTAGTTTAAGTATTTTCTTATTCATTTTTGTTTCTGGTTGTTACCATTCTTTTAAAATTAAATATATCATATATATGAATCATATTATAACTTTTCAAATTCTTTAGTGACTTTTCTTGTTTTTGATTTGTTCTTTGTGTAATGTCTTGTAATTTTTCAGATTATCTTCTTCTTTGTCCATACTAAAGCAAATTATTTACATCCTTCTTTGGATTATCAAATCTCTTCCTGCAAATAATTATTTATAATTTCTTCTATTATATATTATTAAAACAATTATCAAATCTAATTTGTGAAAATTACCTACAAATAGATAAGAAATTTACAATTTCATCGCAATCTATCTATATGATATTAAAAGAAGAGGAAAAGATATCACACATTAAGCGAAGTGACAGCTTGAAAATAGGTCACTTGGCAATTTACGACAAAGTTAGTAACATTAGGTAATACTATTTAGTTTCTTTTTGAATTCAAATCTAAAAAAAATTAAATTATGTTGATAATTAGTTACTCTTTTTGAATTTTGAATTTAAACATAATTAACTATTTATTTATTAAAAAATTATTTTTATGTATTTAAAATTATTTCTATTTTACGTTCAATGCCATCTTTCAAGTTTGTCGCTCAAAATCACCTAGTTACAATTACCATGGATATACACTTCCTAATTATTAATTGATTCTCCTTATAGATTGTTGTTGCTAGATGTGTTGGTGGATTGTAGAAACTTAAGGAAAAGCTTTTTGAGGTATGTATGGCTACAACCCCCCTCTTCTTAGAAATTGAGCTCCCATGGTGTCTATGCAAATATTGTAAGTTCAAAATTTGATTGATGTAGTACTTGTTATTTCAAAAGAATTGGTGCTGCAAGAATATACGTGAAAGGTGTATCTCCATGTGTTCAATATGCTATTCCTTATAGAGGATGTGTGAAGAATATGAACTATGTGCTAAATAGCATAGATTACAAGTCAAGTTTAAATTGTGATTATTAAGCCAAACTATGTGAAATCCTCTACGTATAAAGATGTTTGAAAATAAATCAAATGTGTTTGGGAAATAGAGTGTGGCCAATGTCCCGAGCACTTGAGTTAAAATTGTACCTGGTGATGCCTATGACATGAGAAAATATGAAACAGATTATGAAATGAGCCTTGGCTCTACTTTTCATAAATGGCTTCAATAATAAAGTGTCCTAAAGGCTTTGTACACAATTTATGCCCATAAGTGGCTGTTCGAGATAATATTTTACCGTATAAGTACATCCAATGCGATTCAAGTTCTTACATGCTCCGATATTGAAATTATATATTATCGTGATTAAAGAGTAATTTAAGAATAATTGGTGTAATTGCTTGTTTATGACTTTGATGTGTGTTTCTATTGTGGTTTGGTGTGTTCCCTCCTTTTTGAAAGAATCCTTTATGTTTAAAGTTCTGTTGCTAATGAACTTGAGGTGTATGATTTCTGAAATATTGTATATGTTCATGATTCATGATTCCTCTCATGTGTTCTTGACATCTTGGTTTGAATGACTTGTTGTTGAAATTGATATGGATGTGAAATATGGGGGAAAAGAGGTCGAATTACAAAAATTGGCTTAATGCCAAGTATGATGTGATAATTGTGGCTCCAAGTACCGAAGAACTAATACATGTAAAAGCAAAGTATGAAGTGAGATGATTAATGGAAAAGGGTAACGTCTTGGTAAGACGGCTTGGCTGATCGGGCCGTGATTGGACGCTATGCTACTCACATGGTGGTAATATGTTGATATTGGAATTGGAAAGTAACAATAAAATTGTGATTGAGGTACATGTCTCAAAGGAAGTAACCTAGCTGATCGGATTATGATCGAACTCCACGCAATAAAATAGTGGTATTGTGAACGATGATGAAAAGTATTAAAAGCCTCAACCTAGAGGTATGGGAATTATGTAAAAGTTATATGATCATTGGATTTGATGATGTGGTGATTGTTTTAAGTATTTGATTGATCTTTATGATTTTTTTTGTTCTTGTATGACATTTGTTTCTATTAAGATGGTGTTTATGATTTCTTTATTCTTGTATGACAGTTCTTTCTATTGAGATGGTGTTTATAATTTCTTTGTTCTTGTATGATAGTTCTTTCTAATGAGATATTATTTAGTTATACATACTAGTACCATTTCATAGTACTAACGTTCCTTTTTGTCGAGGTGCGCTACATCTTTAAATAGATATAGGTGATTCCATAGTAGGCAGTGTTAGTCGCAGCTAGTGGCGTATCCTCTTTTCAGCCGACATGGTGAGCCCCACTTCATTTCGGGGTCCTACTTCAATTGTTTATCATGTACTTTGTATTTTGAGATATAGCTGGAGCCTTGTTGCCGGCATTTCTATATTACTATTTACTTGTATTTAAAGGCTCCGTAGACAGGTTGTAAGTGGTATTTAATAATGGGGAATTGAGTTAGAAATATTGATATTTGACAAAGATGTATAAAACTTGTAATATTTTAAAAATTATGAACGAAGCTGCTAATGAATATTAAATGAGAGTTGTTAATGAAATACTTATAAAGTATGATTAATGGAGTTCATCTCCTCGTTATTCATTAATTAGTTTGGGTAGAATGAAACCTAACAGGCTTGCTCAGTCGGACTTACTCGGTTGCGCCCGGTCGCACTCCTCGATTTTTGGGGCGTGACACAATTCATGCCCAATATCACATCAAAGTCAACCATACTAAGCAGCAACATATCAACTCTAGTCTCTAATTCCCGAATAGTCACTGCACACGACCGACATACACGGTCTACATTAATAGCATTGCCCACCGACATAGATACATGCACAGATGAAACTAGAGACTCACATGGAAAGTCTAGATAATGAGAAAAATACGATGACATATATGAACATGTGGAACTGGGGTCAAATAACACAGAAGCATCTCGATGACATACGGGAGATACCTGTGATCATTGTGTCTGAAGCAATGACATCTGGTCTGGCAGGAAATGCATAGAAATGAGCCTGACCGCCACCTGATCGGCCTCCTCTTCTAGGGTGACCCCTAGCGGACTAACCTCCACCTGAGCTGGCTAGGCTGGTGGTGAAGTAACTGGAGCTGAAGTCGAAGGTTGACTCCTCAGCTGAGATGAACCTCCCATAATGCAGGACAGAACCTATGGATATCACCTAAATCTCTACACTCAAAACAACCTCTCCCTGTAAATAGAGGTGAGGACTAAAGGGAGCACCGAGCACCAGGATACCTGCTAGAATGCCCCGATGTAGATCAACCCTAAGTTGATGGTACATGAGACAAACTCTGATTTGGAAGGGCATTGAGAGATGAGTGGCCCTGCTGAGAACCATACCACGGTGAACTGGGCGGGCCATCTGAGCATACTTGAAAGGATGACCTCTACTTTGATGAAACAAACCCCTAGAAGGAACACCACCAAAGCTACCTGAACCACGAGACATCTTTGCATCCCACTCAACCCGCTCCTAACTATGGACCAACTCTATCCGCTGAGCAATGTCAAAAACCTCCTCAAAAGTAGCGCCAGTCATCCTCTCTCTAGTCATAAGTAACTGCAGATGGTATGTGAAGCCATCTACGAACCTCCTGACCCTCTCCCTATTTGGGGGAACCAACCAAAAAACATGATGCGCCAATAAAAAATAAATCTCATCTCGTACTACGTCACCGTTATACCATCGTGATGCAACTGCTCGAACTATCTGCACAACTCTCCCCTGCGAAACCGCAGCACATACTTCTTCAAGAAGCAAATAGAAAACTCTTTCCATGTAAGTGGCGCTGCACCAACTGGCTTACGCCTCTCATAAGCCTCCTACCAAGTGAAGTAACTCTAGTGAACGGAAAAGTAGCGAATGAGACCTCACTTGTATGGATAATCCTGTAACACTTGTCCAAGAAAACTTGGGCATCCTTGCCTTCTGCACCGCTGAAAGGCGGAGGCTGAAGTCTCCCAAACCACTCCAATCTACACTGCTCATCATCCGACATGACTGGAACCACATAATCCCGAGCAAGTGCAACCGACTGGGCTGGTGGTGCCCCCGGTGTATGGAGTCCCTTTACCACTTGCTCTGGTGTACAAGAGGCAGGAGTTTGAGTACCTCCCCTGGCTTGGGAAGTGGATGCTTAAGTAGAAATAGAGACCGCCTGAGCAAGACTAGTGCATAAAGCCAAAATCTAAGCTAAGGTCTCCTGAAGCCCTAGGATCACGAAGGGCACAACTGGTGTCTGAGCTGGTCCCAGTGATGCATCCACAACTAGGACCTGATCCTGAACTAGGGCAACTAGTGGATCTACAATGGCCTAGCTGTTGTATAGGCTACACGTCTGCCTCAACCACGACCTCGACCGTGACCTCGGCCTCTCACGGCCCTGACTGGTGGCACTGGTGGCTGTCCGTCCTACCCAGTAGTATGTGTCCTCTCCATCTGTGAAAGAATATAATAATAGAAGTTTAGTTACCAATATCAATAGATTTTCATGATAAGAATTCAAGATTGTAAATTTCCTAAGAGTTCTGCAGCCTCTTGAAGATAAGTACATACATCTATATACCGATCTGTGTGACTCCACTAAACCCAATCATGACTTGGGAGACTTATAAAACTTAGGCTCTAATACCAACTTGTCACAACCCAAAAACAATCGTCGTGATGGAACCTATCGTGGAATTAGGCCAACCTCAACTTAACAATCCAACACCAACAACAACAAGTTTGGAAACATTAACACAAGCATTTAATAATTAAAGGAAACTATTTGAAACATAAGAAGTTCCCAAAGAGATACAATTCTGCCCAAAATAAGGGTGTCCCTAAGTACATGAGCGTCTATCAGAAAAACACAGTCTACAACAGTGTCTAAAGATATAAATTGAAAATACAACAAAGATAGGGAAAAAAGAGTCCAGGCCCATGAACTCAATGCAACTACCTAGATAATATCCAAACTCTAGAACCTCGATCAACAACCGCCACCACAACCAGTATTACCTAGACCTACACATGAGGTTTAGGGGGTAACATGAGTCACCAACTCAGCGAGTAACAAGTCCAAACTTTGGACTGAAAGGTTGTGACGAACTTAACCGAAATAGATAAGAACAGATATAACTATACGAGATCGTAGCCATGATTTCAATTTATTAGGAAGTTCAAAATAGTAAAGTAGAACATATACGAATAATGTAAATAATATATCTCTGCTACCTCTACATGCCAATACACATGCTGTATGGAATGCACCATTCCTCATGTGCTTACACTCTCAAATACTCAACCATTTGGTACTTTATATGGCTCATACACACCAAGAAAGATCCTTCCCGGAATATATACACTGTCGTAGCATAACACTTATACTAGTTCAAGAGTACGAAACGTAACATCTTTTTAATCATGCCCATTTATTCTTGTATTATTTGCATTCATGTGATTGTGAGACTGTGATCATGCCGGGACGATTTAGATGTTAGCACGTGTCTGCACTGGTGTTTTAAGCATAAGATTTGTGGGTTGAGACTCATGACTTGTGATCATGAGATGAGGTATCTCGGGGAAATTTTTGTTGTGAAACTTGTGTTAGAATGACTTGATTAATTGGTTGTTATTGCTTTTCCTTTATTTGGTTTAAATAGTTCTTTCATAGTGTTCTTATTACTTTACTATTTATATCACTTGTTGATCTGTGTTGCCATTTACTAATTCCTGCTTTCATTATTAGCTTTATACTTCTATACTGCACAAGTTAATTTGACGAGTAGGTGTCTTAACTTGTACCTCGTCATTACTCTGTCGACGTTAGTCTTGGTACTTACTGGGTACCCATCATAGAGCTAGGTAAGCCAAACTTATACTCATACTATACTTTTGCATATTTTTATGCAGAGCGAGGTATTGTAGATATCTGACTCGAGCGGACATAACTTAGTGATCGCGAGGACTAAAGGTAGAGATGCATGGTCATTGCAGTCCCTTGGAGTCATTTCCTTTCATTTTATTGTCAACTTGTCAATTGAGTAGTATTGTATTTCGATCTTTGAGATTTTTCCATGTATTCATCTAGAGTTCATGACTCTATATTACCTAGTCTTAGGAGGTTATTTTATTATTACAACGTAGGTTTATGACGCTTTTGTTTCGGTATTCATATTAAACTTTATTTCAAATTATTATTATCAAATTTGTCTTAATCGTTGTTACTAATTGGCTTACCTAGTCTTAAAAACTTAGTGTCATCACGACACCCGTGGTAGGATTTTGGTTCGTGAAGGTTTGACTTATATTGAGGAGTTGGTGGCTATCTTGGAAAGACATGTCCGAAAGTTAAGATCAAAGAGCATTGCTTCAGCAAAGGTTCAATAGAGGGGTCATCCGTTCAAGGACGCGGCCTGGAAGACCAAGCATGACATGTAGAGTCGTTATTCTCATATATTCATCACTTCAGGTATGTCCTCATGTACATTCAAGGACGAACATTTATTTTAAGAGGGGGAGAATACAGGACCCTACCGATCATTTTGTGTAATTGGGCCCCATTTTCCCTTTGAAGCTTCACACGTGTGTGTTTATAATTTTATTACTTGCGGTGTTGGTTAGTTTCGTTCCAGGAAGCTTTTAGGTTGACTTGGACCCTTTGATTCTTAACTTAGAAGCCTAAGTTAGAAATATTGACCAAACCTTGTCTTTCATGAAAATGACCCTGGAAGAGTGTTTTGATGCCGAAATCTAGCAATTTGAAGTTGAAAAGTTTGACCGTAGGTTGACTTTTAGCTATCAAGCTCAGAATTCGATTTTGGGACTTGGAATAGGTCTGTTATGCTATTTAGAACTTGTGTACAGAATTTGATATCATTCGTAGTTAGTTTGATAGCATTTGCGAACACTTGTTCGCTTTTGTAAGGTTTCTAGCTTGAGGCTATCAGGGTTTGTGAATATGAGCCCTGGTCCGCAATTGTGAGGGTTCACATTGTATCGCAAATGAGACAACTGCAGCTCGTACAAAGGGCTGAGATCAATACATTCTTTCATTTATAGAAGCCTAGACTCTGTAGGAGGTGATTTGGAGAGGGGATTTTCATCAACGAACTTTGGATAAGTGATTCTAATATATTCCCAATAATATTCCATCAAAATATCTAAGATTTTAACATCAAAATCATTTGAATCAAAGTGAAAATTTGTGAAACTTATATTATGTTTTGGAAAAAATAAGAATTTTAGTCTTGAGAGTCGATTTGGATTCGAATTTTGAAACTAATCACATATATGAACTCATGGGGTCATGAGTAGTCAGAATCTACCATTGGACCCGGGTTTTGACCGGGCAGACCCCGAGTTGATTTATGTTAGACTTTTTGGAAAAAGTGTAAAGCTTTTAGCATTATGATTTTCCTTGCTTGTTTGATGATATTAAGTCGAATTTGATTAGATTTGCGCCATATGAAGGAGAATTTTGGGGGAAAAGCTTTTTCCGAATGTTCAATTGGCCTAGTTGATGTAAGTATTTTGCCTAACATTGTTGTTGGGGAACTACCCTTTAGGATTTGGGATTGATTGTATTATTTGTGCTATTGTGAAAGCCGTGTATGCAAGGTGACGAGTGTGTACACGTATTATATGTGGTAATTTACCGTTTTATGCTACTTAGACTCTTTTCTTGATTTAATTGAATTGTCATATCATGTTCTAAATTATCATAGTCAATCTATTCTTACTTGTGTTTGTCTATCCTTACATGCCTGAAATGACCTTTTTAACACTTGTTCTATTTCCTAATTGATAATTTACTCTTATGATTAGGTTGAACTTGTTGCCTCTTTTATTGTTACATGTTGTCTCTTTCATTATTGATTATCATTGTTTGAAGTCATTGTACATGTCATCTCTTTCATTGTTGATTAAGATTATAGAAGTCATTATTATAAGTTATCTCTACCGTTGTTATTTTCTTATTATAAGTCATGTTATCTCTCCATTGTGAGTTTTTTTGTATTTAATTTCGTGGTTGCACATTATCTTTATCATTGTTGAGGTATTGATGTTGAAGTTATGAAAGTCTTATCACATTGAGCACATGTTTTTAATTGTTAAGATATCTTTCTGATTGAAAATTTCACATTTACTTTTATTGTTGATATTCTTGTACACATTGTGGTGAAGCCATGGGCTATTGTTGTTGAATCATTGATATTGTTGATTGTTGGGAAGTTCTGACATATGGGCATTTGTGGTACGAGTCGTTATTGTGATGTGATATTGACGCGCATATGGTGGTATAAGGCTAGGGGTTAATGTGCATACGGTGGCATAAGGTAAGACTTATGTGTGTGTTTCTTGTAAGAAAATTACGTGAATCCATGCGGCATCATAAGGTGGCTAAAGTACGTAAAACTATTTCAGAAAAACTATTTTCAAACTATTTAAATATAAGGCTCACGTTGCGGTATAAGGAAAGATTGTGATTGAGATTGTAAATTATGAATACGAGGCGGTACCTTGATTGTGATTCTTGATATATACACGAGGCGGTACCGCTATGGTGATTCTTGTTGTACACGAGGTGGTACCTCGTTGTGATTCTTGTTGTTTATCTCATGTTGCAAAGAGTTCTAGTAGGAACACTTCTTGTTGTTCGTTCTTCCTTGTTCTATCAGTATTATTCGTATATGATCATTGTTGTTCTCTGTAATTTATTTCTATATATTATTTCCATGCTTACAATTCCAATGTTAGTTCATGCTATTAACTTGTTTCATATGAGTTATTTCTCTGCCTTCCATTATTTATCCTTGTTATATTTTCATATTGCTTATTTATATCCTATAATTGTCTTGACATGGCCTCCTCACTACACTACCAAGATAAGATTGATACTTACTAGGTACCATTGTGGTGTACTCATACTACATTTCTATACATTATTTTGTGCAGATCAAGTATGTCTGCTTGTGCCGGACACTAGTGATCGACTGTTAGATGCTTTCTTGAGATTTCAAGGTACACATGCTTGACATCCATAGGCTTTGGAGTCACCTTCTCTTATCTTTACTTCCTGTTATATTTTCATTCAAACAGTGACGTAATAGACCTTCTAGTATTACTCTGCAGAGCTTGTGTCTCAGTTCCAACGATTTTGGGGAAGTGTGTGTTGAGATTCTATTTATGGGAGATTTAATGAGTTTATTAGATTCGTTTTAGTAGTTCTGTTAATTACTTCTATCAAGTTTTTATTTAATATTAGGATGACATAGCCTTAAAAACTAGGTGCCATCACGATATCCTATGGAGGGAAATTGGGATTGTGACAAGATCATTATCCTATTAGTGTGTTAACAAGTGAGATTTGGGTAGAGGTTCTCATTCTTTTAAGGGGAACATGTTAGGCACCCTCTAAAATCTACCTAAAGTAGCTCCATATAACATAGACAAGGTTTTGGGAAATTAGATGTCTATATTCCAAGAATTTCGGAAATGTATTTATGATGATTATATTTGCTGTCTTTGAAAATATGGCTAGGTTTAAAATGTTTTCCTTTCAAAATAAGTATGGCTATTTCTGCAACCTTAGTAAAAAGAGGGTTATTGGAGAAATGGATTTAGATATACATTGTAAATCACTTCCAAGTTCTGCATTCCATGTTAGAAGAAAATGGTCTGAAATTCTTTAAGCGCGAATGTTTTCGTTTGATTTGTAGAAAACTCGACTTGGAAATCATTTTCTGATTTTTCTTGGCTTCTTTAGATATAGGATTGTTGACTTTTCAAATATGTTTTAATCTTCAAAGAGCTTCATAAAAATTATTAGTATGAGTAAAAGGCGAGAATTGTGTAGTACAGTAACTAACCATGTGAGGTTATTTAACTAATGTAATAGATGGTTACTTTTTTAAACTTACCTGCGGTTTTTAACTTGTCTAGGTTGCTAAAGTATTCACTCAAATATTATTAGTGTCATGTAAACATTGAGGTAACGACAGATTATGTAAAGTAATAAAGGAAGGAAATGGACATATAGTTTGGGCCAGAAGAAGTTAGGCCCATCGGACAATGAACGGCAACAGCTTTAGTGACTCGCACTTACTCTAATCCTAATAGGGAGAGTATCACAACCACAAAGTAAATATTAATCCTTAATACCCTTAATCACTCGCACTTACTCTTCCATATAGGTTCAAGTGCCAATGAGGCACTAATCATAAGTTTCAATACAACACAATAATACACAGATGACAGATTTAAACATGTGACTTCTTACAGACACGTGTGTAGTAAATTGTCAATAACTATTAAGGAGGAGAAAAGATACACCGTTCAAGCTTAAAGACGTCCCTGATAATGATCACAATATCTTAACAGCCTATTTTTAAATTAATCAAGGTCATCCATAGACTGGGAATTAGCTTCTGTTAGGTATAACAACTTCATTTGGAATCTCTAATTTAATATAGGGTTGCTTATGCAAGTTAACAGGTCAATCTTATCCAAAGCAAATGACATGATTACTTTCCTCTAAAATCTCTTAATCTCATACTCATACTAATCTCGTTAAGACTTGAAGCGTGCTACTGTATTCAGGCATGGCAGATAACATCAATAGTTAAGTCCACAAACCATTCATAGAACTTATGTAAGCTTAGTGAGGTTTAATGATAATGGGGGCATGAGCATGAAGGACGAGCAGAGTTTCTTATTTTAAAACAAGGATGAGTGTGAAACCCTCAAAAGATGGCATTCAAATACATACATGAGATATTATTACCAGATTACAACATTACAAAACATGGTTGAGTATCAAACACATGGTGTCAGACTAACAATGTCATTAAGAAGTTCAGGTCAATACAAATATACAGATTAAGAATTATAACTTAACCATGATGAAGTTAAATTCAGTATACCAACACAAAAGATGATGTTAGAACAGAGCAAATACAACTTTAGTCCAGTTCCTAGGGTATAACTTGAGCTAAGTCTATAGAGATTCATTAGAACTCAGTCAGGCTACTTTAAGGCAATACTTTATACATGAGGCTTAATATGTAATAAAACAGTCATGAAAGTTGATAGAAAATTTTTACACTAATTTCTCAAGAGATCTCACAATCACAGATGTACATGTGAAGGAAGAAAAATAACTCAAACATCATAAGTTGTCATACTTAAACTAAAGTGACAGTTTTGTACTTAACCTTAGGTGTTCATACCCATTTTAGTTTTGTTTTATGAGGCATATAACCTTAAGTGCATGATATGAATCAACAACTAACATTTGGTAAAGATCAACAGAGCCAAAATGAGAGTCACATCAAGATTATCAGTAAAGTCTGAGGTCAATGCAGCTGGAAAGACCATTAAGGCTCTTTTGTTAATCACACTTAGGCCTCATTTGTTTGCACTTAATGAAGGTCTGAATCTTAATCATTCAGATCTCAGACATTAAATGCGTTTGTTTTTAAAGTCTGAATCTTAATTATTCAGATCTTAATCATTAAGTGTGTTTGTTTTTTTTACTTAACAACCACTTAATGGGTCTGAATAGGTCTGTATGATTAAGATCTGTAACAGAGACTTAATTTCATTAAGATGCTATCACATATTCATTATTAATTGCCACCACCGCCTACCATTATCAACTACCACTATGCCGCCACCACCACCATACTCAACCACCGCCGGCACCGCCGCCGCC
This sequence comes from Nicotiana noctiflora, assembly GCA_032618575.1. Classification (NCBI taxonomy): domain Eukaryota; kingdom Viridiplantae; phylum Streptophyta; class Magnoliopsida; order Solanales; family Solanaceae; genus Nicotiana; species Nicotiana noctiflora. The sequence goes on from JASVEL010013537.1 coordinate 108,006, forward strand.
ACCACCACCACGCCACCATCATCCTCAATCATAGCTTCCACCATTATCGACCATCACCATCCACCATCCCACCACTCCGACCACCATCATTGTCACTCGCATTCAACATTTATCCACCTCAACTACCACAACCAACCACCTCATCACCATTAACAACCGCAATCAGCACCGCCTATCATTATAACCTACCACCACATTCCTCAATCACAAACCACCACTTGTCGTTCTTAACTATCACTACCTACCACCACCATCATCAATCATAATTTTCACCACTACCAATCACTACTAGCTACTAGCATGAACCACCATTATCAACCAAAACTACCACCAACCACCGCCTTTAATCGGCATTCACCCATTAACCATCACTACCAACAACTTTCATATTTTAAACTATATATTTTATTGATAGAATATTAGATTTTTTTCAAATAAAGATAAATTTTATGCATTCAGATGTTAAAAATCAAACAATCTTAATTTTTGGCATTCGGGTCTTAATACACATCTTAATATATCCAGATGTGTATTCAGATTCAGATGACTTAATCTTAATACACATCTTGATATTCAGATATGTATTCAGATTCAGACGTCTTAATCTTAAAAAAAAACAAATGAGGCCTTAGATTATTCAACAGTACAGATCTGTCAAGATTACAAAAGTGGTCGACTAGTATTGGTTTAGTTTTAGGTTACTAAGGAAAACATTACCGAAGCATAGTGGTCGATTCTGAACTAATAACAACACATTACGAGCAGGGATAATCAATCATAGACTAATAAAAACACTTCATAAGCAAAATTAATTAGCAAACGATAACATAATAGACATTATTTCAACTAGACAGTTAAAAGAGAAAAGGGTTAAAGCTTGCTGATCTTCCATTGAGCAGCAAACCAAACAAGGATTTTTCTTAGCTGTCTAGGAACTAAGGATTCAAACTTCGAACAGTGAAGGAACACAGAACTGACGAAGAGAAGTGGAAACCAAAAATCAGTGGATAACCTAAAGCCTTTAGTTATTTGCAGTAATTGTTAGTGTTATTCGTTATTTTAGGTTTGTTAGGTGAGAGCATTATAGCTCCTATTTATAGTGGCATTAAATGCCTTAGGGTTTCAACAAATTCAGACTCGGTGAGTGGAAGCTGACGATGAGTTGATGATGCGAGCAAAATCGAGTGAAATTAGAGAAAATATAGGGGAAAATGAGTGAGAGTTTTGCCTAGGCACGAGGGCAGAGTAAATCGATCGATGATGAACGAGAGTCCATCGGTCAAAGCTTTAATGTCCAGAGGTTACTGTGTTTGACCTCTGAACATCAAACAACAATGATTAAGTCTAAAGAAAGCTTCATACATGATACGAGATTTAAAACAAGAAGAGAGAGTTGTACGTAGTGCTTGCGGGAGTGGTACCTAGCGGTTATGTTAGTTAAACTAGCTGTTAAGTAAAAATTGTAGTTATGACGCTTTAGTCCCCTCATAGTTTTGAGTAGTAGTTCTGGTAATTAAACATTTACCCGGTTGGATGTTACTATTGGACACTTGCAGTCCTGCAGAGTTAGTTATTAAGTTTTGTCTTTTAGTTAGTAGTGAAAGCTTAAATACCCTATAATAGCAACAGCTATTATCTATGAAAATATTCCCTTTCAGTTTTTATTCTTCTTACCTTTTTTTAGCTGTAGAGTAGCTCTAGAATTAAGCTGCCGCAACAGTGGTATCAGAGCACCCTCCCGGCTCTGTGGTAGAATATCGACTGAGATGAACAAGATCATGAATATGATGCAGAAAATGTCTACAGAGATGTCCAGCTTTGTAGCTAGGCAGAATCAACTGGAGGCCAACCATGAGCAAGTCTGTAGAGGCCAAGAAGAGGCCTTGAATGAAATACGTGAAGTCCTTAATGAAGTCATCCATGGAAGAAAGAGACCAGAGCGTGACAAGAACACCGACCATGTAGAGGAGCTGTATTCTCCAAATGACAAGCCCTTTGAATTTGGTGAGTTAGCTACCCCTCCAACTACTGGAATTAATGCTTCATTAGGATTCAATGGAGTAGGAATTAATGTCTTCTACTCTACCCCCTATTAACGAGCCCATATAGACCTCTAATCACCCACAAATAGCTGGACCTAATCACCCCTCTTTGGGATCCATACCTCACAGACCCTCTTTACCAACCCAAGCAGCACAACCCTTTAATGGCCAAAGCAACCAATCCAACTATTCTACACATCTGATGATCAACCAAATATCACTACAGCCCTATATTGGCCAACCTGAGCTAACCAAATCTGCATATTCCTACCAAACTCAACCACCAGGAAATATCAATCAACATACATTACCCTCACACCTATCCAATCACCAGGTGCATTACCCTCCAGCATACAACTTTCCAAACACTCATATGCCTCCCTCACTATACCATCAACTTCCATTTGTGCCTCAACCTCCAACAACTCAACTGTACCAAACTACACCTACCAACCCTAACCAGCAACAAGAACATAACAACCATAATATTCCCTTTCCAAGGCTTCCATTCACCAAATACTCAAAAATGGAGTTTCCTGAATTTGATGGAGAGGACCTAAGAACATGGTTATATAAGGTAGACCAGTTCTTTGCTGATGAAGAAGTCACCATCCAGCAGAGAATGAAGCTGGTATCCTTACACTCTAAGGGTGATGCCTTACAATAGCATCTAGGGTACAAGAGGAGTAGGGGACAGTTACCTCTACCTAGTTAGGATGAGTATATTTGGACCTTATATGACAGCTTTGGTGTTGAATACTCAGACCCAATGACTGAGATAAGGAGCATAAAACACAATGGTTTTTTTAAGGATTACTAAAAGGCTTTAGTGGGAGTGATGACTAGATTGGACATTTCAGTTGAACATGCCATTAGTATCTTTTGCACAACCTCAAACCTGAATTGAGCCATGCGGTTAAGGTAGGGAACCCCTGTTCTGTACCTTACCCCAAGCTTACTACCTAGCCGGGCTTCATGAGGGTAGTTTTGCAGCTCAGAGCAAGGCCATTAAGGCAGCCTCAACAGGGAGTTCCTGGCCTAGGGGTCAGGCCTCAGGGAATCTTCAAATGCATAACAGCTTTGTCCCAAGAAGTCCCACCATAGCTAAAGTTGATAACACTAGGAGGAGGAGGCTCACCCCGGCAGAGATAGAGGAAAAGAGAGCCCAAGGTCTATGTTTCTTTTGTGATGAAAAATATGTAGCTGGACATAAATGTCAAACTAAAAGACAGATGTTCTCCTTGGAATTGGAAGAGAGTGTAGTGCTGGAGGAGGAAGAAGAGTAAAAGGAAGAAACCACAATGGAAGAAGAGGAAGGGGAAATAGCAGAACCCATGGGAAATTGTGCAATCTCATTGCAGGCTTTAAATGGAACAATGGGATATCAAACACTAAGGCATAGGGGATTTACTGAACATCAACCTTTAGAAGTGTTCATAGACTATGGGTCAACCAACAACTTTATAGATGAGCATGTAGCTAGAAGGTTAGGATGCAAGATCACCAAAATCAAGCTCAATTGATGCAAGTTGCTGATGGGAGAGAACTACCAACATACAACATATGCAAAGGATTACAATGGCTTATGTAAGGAGCTATATTCCAGGATGATTTCCTAGTATTTCCTATAGGGAAAAGTGACACAGTCCTCGGCATTCAAGGATTATGTCCCATCAATGATATCAAGTTTAACTTCAAAAAGCTGTTGATGGAATTTGAGTATCAAGGGAAGATGCCAACCTTGAAGGGAATACAACCAAACTTCAAAACTGTTAAGGGCAAATGAATAGAAAATGGTGATAGGGGGTTTACAACTATTCATGGTAAAGGTAAGGGAAGCTGAATCCAATACTTAAGAGTTGAAAGAAGATCAGGCGGAAGAGCAGAACACTGAGGTCATAACAATATTGGAGAGGTATGCAGATGTCTTTGGAGAACATACTCAACTACCACCTTTTAGAGGAGTTTTTGATCACCATATTCCACTCTTAGAAGGTACTACCCCAGTAAATGCAAAACCCTATAGGTACTCATCCTTTTAGAAGGATATCATTGAGACCATGATCAAGGAAATGTTGAAGCAAGGAGTTATACAATACAGTTCTAGCCCATATACATTATCTGTGATATTGGTGGGGAAGAAAGATGGTTCTTGGAGGCTGTGTGTGGACTATAGGGCATTGAATAAGGCTAATGTGAATGACAAATTCCCAATCCCAATTATAGAGGAATTGTTGGATGAACTAGGGGGATCCGAGGTTTACACCAAAATAGATTTGAGGGCATGTTATCATCTGACAAGTGTCACACCTCCTTTTTGGCGCCGCTGCACCCCGCGAAGGGCGTGGTAAATGGAGTTTTTTTTTCAATTAAAGAACAATCGAAACGAGATTTATTTATTTAATTCAGAGTCACCACTTGGGAGATTTATGGTATCCCAAGTCACCGGTTGAATCCCGAATCGAGGAAAAAATTGACTCTGTATTACAGTCCGCGAACCAGAAATCCGGATAAGGAATTCTGTTAACCCGGGAGAAGGTGTGAGGCATTCCCGAGTTCCGTGGTTCTAGCACGGTCGCTCAACTGTCATATTTGGCTTATTTATCTGATTTATAACATGCTTTAACTTATATGCAGAAGACTCTAGAATGGTGTTTTGATAGTTCTAATAGCTTGGTATGGTAATTTTGGACTTAGGCGTATGTCCAGACATTGATTTAGAGGTCCGTATGTTAATTTGGTGCTTTTTGGCGATAGTCGGAAAGTTGAAGGTTGAGAGGTTTGACCGAGAGTTGACTTTGATGATATCGACTTTGAATTTTAGTTGCGAGAGTTTAAGTAGGTTTGTTGTGTCATTTGGGACTTGCATGCAAAATATGAGATCATTCGGAGTTGATTTGATATTTGATTGTAGTATTCTAGATGTTTTCATCCGATATTTCATGATGTCTTTCCGTTGTTGATCATTATTAAACCATATTCATTCAAACTCATACTTTTTACGAGACAGTTGGCTGGCCTAGCAAGTAGTGTTAGGCGTCGTTGCAGCTCTGATGGGAGTTGGGTCGTGGCATCAATATTGGCTTGCCTAATAAGTTGATATTAGGCGTCATCGCGACACCGTAATTATGATTTTTGGATCGTAACAATTTGCTTATCTCATTGAATATGTCAAGAAATTCCACAGATTGTAAAGGAATTTTTTTGTCATATCCTTACTTTGGAAAGGAATAAAGTGATCTAGTTATTATCTTAGTTTAGTTCGCAAAATAAACTAGTTTAACTCATTCTTTAATGATGGAAATCACCAATTGCGATTGGTAGCAATGGGTACTCCACAAGGTGCGTAGTAGGTGTAACTAAGAAAACAATATCGCTACTGTATTTAATTAACCCTTTAGCCGAATGAATAACTAATGACAACAAAAAGGAAAAAGAACACACACTTACAACCTCGTAATACACTATTAATCATGGGTTTTAACTAAATTTCACTTCAAGTTGCTTTATAACAAAGAAAGAGTAAGTACTATGTTGATTACAGTAGGCCATCACTAAGTGCAGACTGTAGCGGTGTGTACCCAACAAGGTACGTAGTTGGTGTAACTAAAATTTAGTACTCACTTAATGAATAAATGGCTACTGTATTTAGTCATTCATCCTAATAAATTTACTAATTACACCAAAAACAAAAAAAATGAACAAAAAACATACTACCTCGTAAAGCACTAGTATTAATCTTGGGGTTCTCCTAAATTTTTATTCAAAATTGCTTTATTACAAAGAAATAGTTATAAGTAGTGTGTTGATCACATTGCAAATTTAACGGAACGACCTAATGTCTTATCATTCTTCTGTTGCTTGGAAGAAAGGTGCGGGCCAAACGTCACACTTTAGAATTTTTTTATTTTTTATTTTTGACAATTTTTTTAGCTAGGTACAGTCCTACATGAAAATGATGAATTAGCATGAAGATGAATATGACCTGGAAAGAGAAGAGTAAAGAGCTAAGTATTATCTTGGTCAGCAAGATATTAACAGTTGAATTTCGATCCACAGTGATTTTATAAATTATAACCAAAAATATCCAAAATCACTAGAAAACCCTTCAAGATGGACAACTTAAGGAGTTTAATTAACTTTTAATTTTACAGGTAGTGTCACTTAAAAGATACAACATGTGAGTTACACTGATATTATAAATATTTTTAATATTGTCACTGTATATAATAAACTTCGAAATATGTAAGATATCATGGGTATTCTTGGTAAGAACATTTAGTTATGAGTAGATAAGGATTTACTGAATAAAATAGACTTTAGCTACACTCTTATCAATTGGTGGTATATCTCTTTCCTAGTGATTGTTTTTTTTTTCCTTTTGCTGAAGGTTTTGCTTCACACTACTGGGAATTTAGACAAGTATTAGTACCTAATTATTAACCAAAAATATTGTCTAAACATGTCTATATAAGCATATCTCATAGGCTCCTCAAATATCATTCCATGCAAAGAAATCATATAGTTTCACAGTACATCTCTCTTACTTTCCAATTATAGAAAGTTACAAAGCAAAAGAGAAGAAACATGAGCTCTTCTATTTTTTTACCACGATCAATTTTACTTACTATTTTCTGCTTCACATGTAGCATTTTTCTATTTCCAGAGTTTGTGACTGCTGGTGTTACAAGGCATTACAAGTTTGATGTAAGTTTCTTTAGTTTAATTATAATGTTGTAACCCTTAAATTAATTAAATGATTTTGATCAATTCCTTGTGTTTGATGTTTGCAGATAAGATTGAAAAATGTGACTAGGCTATGCCAAACAAAGACAATTGTGACTGTGAATGGAAAATTCCCAGGGCCTCGTGTTGTTGCTAGGGAAGGTGATCGTGTCGTGGTTAAAGTTGTTAATCACGTCTCCAACAATGTTAGCTTCCATTGGTATGAATTCTTAGCTTCCAACATTTTTTTATTGGTACACTACTTTCAATTGGAAAATAATTAAATTAGCTACTAATATCCAGTACCCATTGCCGAATCTAGGATCTAGAGAATCAGTTTGTTCAAATGAATGTGATATTTTATGAAATTATATGTACACATTTTTTTACATATATACATATAGCATAGTGAAGGGAAGTCTTGGTGTAACTGTTAAAGTTGGTGCCATGTGATTAGAAGGTCACGGGTTCGAGTTGTGGAAATAACCTCTTGCAGAAGGACAAGACTACGTACAATAGACCTTTGTGATCCGGCCCTTTCCCAGTCCCCGCATATAGCGAAAACTTAGTGTACCGGCCTAACCTACCCTTTATAACCAAAAGTTACAGATAGAGTTAAATTTTCAGAACCCGCCCTATGCAATTGTGGCCAGTGTTATAGCAATCTATAATGGGAAAAGGGCCAAAAAAGTACCTCTACTTTGGTTATTTATCCAAATTTGTACCCCGTTATACTATCGGGCTAAAAAAGTACCTACCGTTAATAAAGTAGGCAAAAAGTACCCAGTTTTAACGGGCCTCTTACGTGGCAACCGGCAATTTGACCCGCCCCAGTAATGTGGCCAAAAAAGTACCTCTACTTTGGTTATTTATCCAAATTTGTACCTCGTTATACTATCGGGCTAAAAAAGTACCTACCATTTTTTTAGTTTAACCCGCCCCAAATTTTAGTTAAACAAACCAAAAATTAAATAACAAAATACAATACATGTAGGACCACAAATTATAATAAATCTGATAAACAAACCAAAATCTCACCCTTTTTAGTTAAATACAATACATGTAGGACCACAAATTATAATCCTAAACCGCAACAAAAAAAATATAACAGATGAGGATTATTCAATAACAAAATACAAACCCCACCAGTAACAAAGACCAAAAAACAATGGAATTTGCCGGATAGGGTTAACCAGTAATGTTTAACCCGCCCCAAATTTTAGTTAAACGCAACATTATTCATCTAAATCGTCTGATTTTTGTTAGGTTTAGTTTGATTTTTGTTTTGTTTGACTAGGATTTTGACTGATTTGTATGTATATGTATTTTTGAATTTGGAGGTGTGTCCGACTTTATTTTTTTTTTGTTTGCATGTGGTGTTCATACTCGATTTAACCCTGTATTTGTTTTGTGGTTGTTGCTGGTGCTTTTTGGGTTTGTCGATTTAACCCTATTCGGCAAATTCCATTATTTTTTGGTCTTTGTTACTGGTGGGGTTTGTATTTTGTTATTGAATAATCCCCATCTGTTATATTCTTTTTGTTGCGGTTTAGGGATTATAATTTGTGGTCCTACATGTATTGTATTTAACTAAAAAGGGTGAGATTTTGGTTTGTTTATCAGATTTATTATAATTTGTGGTCCTACATGTATTGTATTTTGTTATTTAATTTTTGGTTTGTTTAACTAAAATTTGGGGCGGGTTAAACTAAAAAAATGGTAGGTACTTTTTTAGCCCGATAGTATAACGAGGTACAAATTTGGATAAATAACCAAAGTAGAGGTACTTTTTTGGCCCCATTACTGGGGCGGGTCAAATTGCCGGTTGCCACGTAAGAGGCCCGTTAAAACTGGGTACTTTTTTGCCTACTTTATTAACGGTAGGTACTTTTTTAGCCCGATAGTATAACGGGGTACAAATTTGGATAAATAACCAAAGTAGAGGTACTTTTTTGGCCCTTATCCCATCTATAATTGTGTTTAAGAGTGGCAAATGGGCGGGTCGGGTCGGATATGGTTAGGGTCAAAACGGGTAATAAAAAACGGACCAATTATCCGACCCGACCTATATTTAATACGATAAAAACGGGCAAATCTGCTACCCATATTATCCATGACTTCTTGTATATGATCTCTTTTAGAAGAATTATTAGTTTTCCTAACTTGAGGAACCCTCAATTAATTTGAGGCTTTGCAAATGTAAAAGTTAGACCTATTTATTATCCAATGGTTACTCATTGATTATCCATTTTCTAAATGGATAATATGGGTTTTATCCATACTTAATCCATTTTTAAATAGTTCATTATCTAACTCATTTTTTAGTGAATAATATGTGTCGTTAACTGTTTTCTTTGAACCATTTTACCACCCCTAATCGTGTCCCAACAGGCATGGAATTCGACAAATTCAAAGTGGATGGGCAGATGGACCAGCATATATCACCCAATGCCCGATACAAACTGGCCAAACTTATGTCTACAACTTCACTATTATTGGCCAAAGAGGAACTCTATGGTGGCATGCTCATATTTCATGGATGAGAGCTACACTCTATGGACCTCTTATCATTTTTCCCAAGCATAATACTTCCTATCCATTTGCCAAACCCCACAAAGAAGTTCCCATCATTTTTGGTAACATCAAATATATGTCACTCTCTATTATAATTGAGTTTAAGTTGTATGTCCAGACGATCTAAAAATATTATTCATGCAGGTGAGTGGTGGAATGCTAATACCGAGGCTGTGATTAATCAATCACTTGTAACTGGAGCTGGACCCAATGTCTCTGATTCATATACCATTAATGGTCGTCCTGGACCATTATACAATTGTTCTGTAAAGGGTACTCGTTTTTATCAGCTAGAAGTTGATACGTTTAACTTTTATATACTGACAGTAAGCTAATCGAGGGTTCATCTTTGTGTTGCGTTTTGCAGACACATTTAAGCTAAAGGTAAAGCCTGGGAAGACATATATGCTTCGTATAATCAATGCTGCACTCAATGACGACCTTTTCTTCAGTATAGCAAATCATACAATGACAGTCGTAGAAGCCGATGCAGTTTATGTCAAACCATTTGAAACAGATATCATTCTCATTACACCTGGACAAACCACAAATGTCCTCCTTAAAACACATCCTAATCCCCATCAAACAACTTTTTTGATGGCAGCTAGACCATATTTCACTGGTCAAGGCACATTTGATAATTCCACAATTGCTGGAATTCTTATGTATGATAATTCATCCAACACTTCAATTAAAAATCTTCAAATCCCAACTCTTCCACCAATTAATTCTACTTCATTTGTAGCCAATTTTAGTAATAAGTTTCGTTCTTTGGCTAATACTCAATTCCCTGCTAACGTGCCACAGAAAGTTGACAAACATTTTTTCTTTACAGTAGGTCTTGGAAGTAACCCATGCCCAAAAAACCAAACATGTCAAGGTCCAAATAATTCCTCAAAATTTTCTGCTTCTGTTAACAATATTTCTATGATTCTGCCAAACACAGCACTACTTCAATCCTACTTCTTCAAAAAATCAAATGGCATATATAGTACTGATTTTCCAAGTGTCCCTCTTGTGCCCTTTAATTACACTGGAACTCCACCAAATAATACTCATGTTTCTAATGGCACAAAAGTTGTGGTGCTTCCGTTCAATACTTCAGTGGAATTAGTAATGCAGGATACTAGTATTTTAGGAGCTGAAAGTCATCCTCTTCATCTTCATGGCTATAATTTCTATGTGGTTGGTCAAGGTTTTGGTAATTTTGATCCTAAAAAAGACCCTGCTAATTACAATCTTGTTGATCCGGTTGAAAGAAACACCATTGGAGTTCCATCTGGTGGATGGGTAGCCATTCGTTTTCTTGCTGACAATCCAGGTGATTATCGTTCCTAGTTAAAAAAAGTCAACTTTGAAATTAAAAATTCCGAGTTTAGATATATATATGGATTAATGATATAAATATTCACATAATCATGTTATTAATAAGACAATTATAAGAAAAATTCTATAATAAGCATTAATATGTAACCTGCTAAAAATAATAACTAGCCTCCTATCACAAATGAAAGTACACTTGTTTAAAAGAAAATTCACGTTATTAAACCAGCTACTAATGCTTGCATTAGATTAGGCTCTGCATCACATACTTGGAATGCCGTCCTTTATTGGACCTTGCGTGAAAGTAAGATGCCTTGTACGCCCGCGCTATATTTTTTAGTATGTATATATATAAATAAATTGTTTTCTTAAATGTGATTGAGTTTAACTTTTGTAGTAATTCTTCATCTAAAAGATACTCTGCAATAAAATTGAGATTAGTAAACATAAAAAGATAAGGCAAGTTATCTATTATTTCTTCCGTTTCAGTTTATGTGAACCTATTTCCTTTTTGGAATTTTTGGTCTGTTCCAAAAAGAATAAACTTTCTAAATTTGAAAACAATTTAGCTTAAATTCTCAATCCTACCCTTAGTAAAAACTTTTATAACCACACAAATACTGTGGACTCCTTTTTAAATTGTTTAGGACCATAAATTCCTAAAGTCTTCATTTTTTTTAAACTTCATACCCAGTCAAACATGTTCACATAAATTGTAACAGAAGGAGTATGGTAGTAGCTAGTTATAAAAGTTGATCAAAGGTTAAATCCATATTAACTATTTTTTTTTGTTGGTGGTATGTGTATGAACAGGAGTATGGTTTATGCATTGTCATTTTGACGTGCATCTGAGTTGGGGTTTGAGGATGGCTTGGTTGGTGTTAGATGGAGAGCTTCCAAACCAAAAGTTACCACCGCCGCCGTCTGATCTTCCCAAGTGTTAAACGCTTTTCTTCAATCAATTCCTCCTCCAGCGTTACATTGTTCTTCTTTCAATAATTTATACATCTGTTTTTGTTTTTCTGCATGTGCACTTGTGTGCTGAGTTTTATTGTTTGAGTTTTTTCATATTAGAGGAGTGAAGGAGATTTTGTTTATGTTTTTTTGTCGGAAACACTTTTACCCGGTGAATCAATAAAACATAATATTTATTTTTAAAGTTTTTGTTAGCATTATGTAAGACATGACTTGAATTGGTTAATTTGGAGCCAAATACAAATTTGGAGTCGAAGAATAAAAGTATTTTTTTATATTTTTTTCTTTATTTGAAGACCAAGAACTTTGCACTATAAATATGAGTCACCTTACTTTATTTGTATCATCTAATATTTTAATTATTAGAAATTCATTTTGAGTATTCTTGTAATAGACAGTTTTGATATATTTCATAGAGTTGGTGTTGGAAAACACTTTGAGTGAACCTCTTTGTTGCGAGTGATTGTTCTCTTGGGATATATTTTGGGATTATTAGAGTTTTATTTCTAATTTTGCACTCTCTTTTGTGTACCGGTTATTATAGAGAAATTGCTCCTCTTCGCTTGACAGAGCCACATTCAATTTTGTGCATTCTTTATTTTCTTTAATTAACATTATTATCAACTTGTATTGTCTTTGTTATTGTTATTATAAAGCTGTTTGGTTTAATTCCGCCCTATCCTAACAAATTCCCTAAATATTTTTGTTAACATTTCCTTAAAGCGTGCTTCATGCACTCCCACATTTGTCAACTTATTGACAAGCCTCTATTTTGACTTTTTTCGTCTCTTCTGGTTCCTTAACGAAGATCCATATCATGTAACAAAAAATAAATACAACTCTTTTTGATAGTTATTTATAGTAGCTACTGTTTGATATTATTGCATGTCATTTTATGTATAATTTTTATGTTTAGATAACTATTTATGCGATTTCTGCCGGAATTACTAATGCTCTTTTATTTTTATTTTTGTTGTTGCTTTCCCTTTCCTTCTCTAAGCCGATGATTGATTGGAAACAGCCTCTCTACCTTTTGGGTAGGGGTAAGGCTTGTCTACATATTACCCTCCCCAGACCCCACCTTGTGGGACTATACTGGGTAATTGTTATTGTTGTTCTTTCTGGTCCTAAACATGAAGATTTTTGAATAAATAAATACTAAGAAAAAATGAAGATTTTTTAATTTTGTGGTCCTAAACAACTTAAAAAGGGGCCCCAGAGTATTTGTGTGGTTATAAAAACTTCTCATTAAAAGTAAAATTGTAAGTTTAAACTAAATCATTTCCAAATTTAAAAAAGGTACTTTTTTGGAATTGACCAAAAAGGAAATAGGTTCACATAAACTAGACAGTGAGAGTAATATAAATTAATCATTTTAGACAAACACCTAAATTTGGTATGCACCTAAATTCGTGCCTCATTGATTATGTCAAATAACGGGCAAGTGTTTGGAACTCAAATACAATAGCAGTCATTGATCAGCCATTCCAAAGTCCAAATTTGATTTGGCGGTGGACCGAAAAGAATCAACTCTACTGTCAATGACTCCCTGATTACAATTCAGCTTTTTATGTGAAGAGTGTTTGGATATTTAGTTTCATTTATCTAGCTCATATATAATTGGAAGTTTCACAAAATGGCTAGTGTATGTATGGGTTAAAATTAGATTATATAGATTTGGCATGTGAAAATATAAGGTTTAGGTCGGACAGTCATAATATAAACAACTAGTTTGCTTTGGAATATTCAAGAGGAATATTCTATCCAAAACAGGGTCATAAGATTCTTGTATTTGTTTATCATCTTTATTAAATGAAAGAAGATCCGTCTCACTGAAGATTGGGTGAATATTTTCCTTTATTTATATTTTTGTTACTTAAATGCATCTTTCTTTATTTTATTGAATCTGGTCATAATCGTTGATATTTATATTTAGCTATATTTTTTAATTGGTATTAATTATTCATTTCGGATCTGGATTTAATTATCCTTAACTAGGATTCACCATTTCATCATTAATTAATTTGCTTAAAGAGAACCAAAAATCTTTTGAGTCACACAGGTGGGATTCAGTGAGGGAACGACCTCTGTGTACAACATGTATGACTACAGGGCTCCAGGGTTGGCTCTTGAACATTAGCTTATTTAACAAGACTAGTCTTACGATCTAAACTTGAAGGAAGTACATAGTTGTAAGACCATAATATAATGGAAAGCGCCTTTTGAATACTTTAAAATGCGCTTAAGATACTGATTATGAAGAGTGATGGGATTGGCCATACACTGGCTGGCATAATTAATAGCATAGCAAAAATTTGATCGAGTGAGAGTGATATATTGGAGAGCACCAACAGTACTACTTGAACCCCATTTTCAGCTTTTAGATGAACCTGTCAAACATTTCGTTGTCATCCTGGTTCAGTAATACACAAAGTCCTCTCTTCTTATTTTCTGATAAAGCATCGGTTATCTTGTGTTTTCCTTAATTATGCTATCAGATATTGATATCTTTCACCATCACTATTTCACATATATTATATAATATCTCCACCACGGATTATGTGATGAAAAATAATTCATCTAGCTAGCATTTGTTTGATTCAACTAGAAACTCTAATTGCCCGTAAAATTATATTCATTCACTTTATTGGCTATTAAACCACATATTTAGGTGCTGATACCTGACCTCTTATTTTGTTTTTTTATGAATGAGCGGTAGACTTAATTAGGCTAGAACCCCTATAAATATTCCTCTTCAATATTTTGAATTAAGGTCTAGGTGCAATTCCATGGTAGTACTTTGGGACTAAGGTTTAAGTTTTATGATCACATGCCATACGTTTTCAATATTTACTGACCCCTCTAATTTCCTTTCTATATGGAGACAAGCGATCGATGACCATTCATATATATATATATATATATATATATGTCCTTCTATTTGATAGTTCCAATTAGGGGTTGTACATGGATCGGGTTGGTTCGATTTTTATTAAAACCGAACCAAACCAACTACATCGGTTTGGATTGGTTCGATTTTAATTTGTCGGGTTTTTCGGGTTTTTTTTATTACATGAATATTATTTCAATCTTACTTTGTTAAAATTACAGATAAATCTTTGATAAGTGAATATATGTTTAGTAAATATGAAAAAATTGACAAATATAAAATCTATTAATATATTCTAATGTGAGAATTTTTTAGTAACGCATGATAGTTATTTTCTTAGTCGTCTAACAATAATTTTTCGTTAATTTTCACTTTCAAGGTTAATACATGAGAGGATCCCAAATATTTCTATCTTTTCTAAAGAAAACTCGCTATAAAGTGTTAAAAATATAAATAAAATTTATATATTATTATGACATTTTGGCTCGAATTTTTCTTTATTCAATATCAAAACGAGTCAAACCAAACTTTATAATCGTTTTTTTTTAATCGATTTATTTAAATTTTTCGGTTTAGTACAATTTTCCGGTTCAATTTGAACCGAGTAGTTCCAATTAAAGAAAAGAATCTTTCTATTGTACAGACAGTAAGAGAAGTAGAAAATACAGCTTTCCAGACAACACCATGTGACATGGTTTTAACGGTATTCATCAATACAACTTAAACCAAAATGTATACACTTCCTTCGTCTCGATAATGTTTGACAGAAAATATAGTTTAAAAAAAAATGTGATATAGAATACATTGTGGATATTTAAATGGTTATAAATAATTTAATTAAAAGTAAAATAAGAAATTTAAATTTTTTTTATTTTCAAATATAAAAAGTTACTATCACTTTTTGAGTTAGATTAAAAAAAAATGTATCACATAAATTGAAACGAATACCATAGAAGTACTCTTGTACTTTCATTGCGTTCCCCTGATTGAAAGTTACAATGCTATCAAGGTAAAGATCGAAGATGTTTTCTGTTGATTCAACAGAATCCATTGTATTGGACGCAAATAATGTATGTATAGTAAGATTTTGATTTCAAATATATATGTATTACAAGATCCAAAACACATCGTGAATTGAACTCACAGATCCTAAATCCTGAATTTTTCTCAGAGTACTACTATGATCTATATATTAATTCTTCTCTATATGATGGCAGAGAGAAACTTTTGTAGGTCACTATAGACCAATATCCATCTCACAAATAAAGGGTAACTAATAAGGAGATCTTACTTGTGGAAATTTAATTCTGCCAATAGTAGTAATTACGTAGATTCAAGAATCTCCATGTTTGTTCCAACGTACAAGCATTCCAATGCATCTCTTTACAATATAAAATTTTGACTTCTGTTCCTTAGCCAAATTACTGCATTTTCGTGTGAAATTGGTACATTTTTGTGATGCACTTTTAGTAAGTCGAGATTTTGATGAAGAAGAAGAACTACTCTTTTGTGAAGAACTCCTTGAGAGTGAAGATCTGTAAGGATTCTTTTGTGAAAAACTCCTATGAAGAGAGGGATTTGAGGACGAATACGAATGACTACATGGATCATCCTTTGATAATTTCCATTTCTCATCCATATAATAATACTCCATTTTGCTGATGACCAATTAATTTTGGGGTTTTTTTGGGTGTATAATGTCGGAAAGAATGTGGAGTGTCAAAAATTAGATGTTTATAATGTATGGGAGAAAATGAAAAGGTGGAAAAATGGTTGATAACACTAGACAGAATGACAATGAAGAGTTGGCATCTATTTATAGCAGTTTGAGACAATGGTGTAATTTAAGAAGGGTTTTAAATCTGAAATATGTGTTTGACCAGTGTTTCTTAATAATGTGGTAGCATCGCACGTTGATGCTTACGTCTAATGTCTGCCAATTTTCCTAGCCGTAACATTTTCATATTCATTCTTCATGTTTTAATCGAAAAAATTAGGTGTCATGTGGAAGATAGTAAAGCAAATTTTAAAAGATGATATGTCATACAACAAATAGAAATACATTAAAAGAGATATAAATATATAACGTGGTTCGGTCAATTAACCTACGTCGACAGCTGAGATTAGTAATCCTATATATAAAAAAAGAGTACAAAATATTGAGAGAACGGCCTCACGAAGAGGCAACACAAGTGACACATTAACACTTGTCCCGTAAAGTTCTTCCCCTAAACGCGACTCTAAAGCCCCATATATCTACATTGTAAATGTTGCTGAATAAGAAGGAAGAATCCTCAATTTATAGAAGTTCAAACATTTTCCTACCACAAAAAAAAAGAGTAGCCAAATATGGAAGATTATAATTTCTTTCTAAAAGAAGAAAACTCTAATTAAGGTAAATATGTTGTCATTTTCTTCAACAAATAGGAAAACCAAATATGATAAGATAATTATAGCAAACGCCTAACACACCCTTCATCTACATTTGAACCCATTAAGATGAGTCGAATCAATAATTGAATGAGTCATAACTGATTTAATGTTTTTTCGGATCAAGGTGGACAAGTCCATTCGAGCTAAACAATAGATCATAACTCAAAACGCCAAACTCAAAATCATTTTCCTATGTCCGGACGAATTAATTAGCCGAGTTATATTTTCATGGTCTAAATTTGAGAATTTAAGTATCTGGTTTGGTTCTTGAACCTCTTTCTGGAGATGATAAGTTTTTATGGAGATGCTGACAACTGTATGGTGCTCCATTCGACACTCATCAACCTATCCCATATTGTGTTTGCATTATTTTTATTTCTTTGAGAAGCAAAGGCACACGCATAGTCATGAGGGAGTGTTTGATGGTAGATGGGAAATGTGACATAGGATTTAAATATTATATTTATCCTATTGGTGGTGTTGAAATTCTACATTCAATTCACAAAATGGTCGGTAGGGGTTATTAAATTATTCAAGATTTTGCAGTTTTTCACTTGTGTGATGGACAATTGGTCAATTACTGTGGTGATTTCTGTGTTCCTGCATTTCTGTGAGATGCTTTTTTCTATCAGAATCACTGTCACAAACTCTCTGCTACATTTAGTAACCCATTTAAAGTGGAGTATCCAATGTTTAATACTAGCATAATAATTTCTTCGATATTTGAACTAAGAATTTTTCAAAATGTCAAAGACCTTTTAGTTTGCAGCATATTTTAAACAGTGGATTGTTCATCTTCGTCGTAAATGTAGGTCAGTTGACCGAACCACGTTAAATATTTGTATCTCTTTTGATATAATTCTCCTTGTTGGATTTATCATCGCTCAAGATTTACTTTACTAACTTCCGCATAACACCTGATTTTTCCCGTGCTAACAAGAATTTCCTTTTGGTTGGAAGGAAATCCTTGTTTCTTAGCCTCCAATTCTAAGTTCTGCCAAGTATTACATGATGATCATACTCCATACGGATGAGAATTAAATAATTAATTTTAATCTGGCATCGCCAGAAAATTACTTAATTGAGTGTAGGACTTTTTCCATGGATAAATTTATCAGTTGAAGCAGCCAATGTTCTTCTTGCACATGCCCATATATGGCGCTGTAGTCAGAACTCAGTAAGTATCAATTTTCAAATTGTACAATAGTTATGTATAGGCTCCTCAATTTGAAAACTTAATTAGGCAGCTGAGCTTATGGCAAATTCCATAAACTCATGCATAGAATATACATAAAAAGATATAAATATTGCATTTCTTAAAATTGAAGTAATCAAGAAACATTTTTTCTCCAAATCAACTCCAAATACGAAAAGGTGCTTCTTGACAATCAAATATTCAAGAAGATCCCACAAACCCTTTGCTCGAGAAATACGCTGCTTTGATCCTCAATTTAAAAAACAAGAAGGAAAATCAAGGCAAATTGTTGCTCATGATCGGTCGGAAGTACTGTTCTACTTTCATAGAGATCAAATACATCCGAAGAAGATATGCATCATCCAACGTTCGAGAAACATATTGCTTCAGCCCTAGAATCACATAAAATTGTGGTGAAAGAAAAAAATACATATAATTGTATCAATGAGGCTTTTTGTATTGCTTTTGTTGTTTTCTTTGTTGGATAACCTCGTGTTCATGTTAGTTTTATAAGCACTTAGTCTAATTCAATCAATATCCGTTACATTCCATTTGTACTAGTACTAAGAAACTTTGTTATCAATGTTTATGCGGATGAACTTAAAGTCCTTTGTCTTGAAATTTGAACTAATGCTCTCCCATAACCTTTCTCCTACTTAAGTACTTTACTGACCATTAAATTACACCCCTAAGCACCTTATATAATGATTTAATTAATGAAGTAACTTAAATGCACTTAACCTAAGTATAAGTTTTACAATAATGGTTAAGAAATTTCTAAATAACAAACTTTGGAACTTCTTTCAGGTAATCTCAACTCAATTTGAGTAAATAATAATATTCAGCTTGAAGTATGTATATTTATATTCATATCGCCTCGCATTTTACTAATGTTTAGTGAATTTTTGTATATAAAATGTAATAATTTATTTTAATTCGGGTTATTTGTATTTTTAGGAGTTATCCGGATGCAATGTGGGATGAAAGTGCACGAGTTGAAAAGAGACCAAAAGAAGAAAAGGGCGAAGTGTAGCGCCCGCGCGCTACCTGAGGCACAACTTATATATGCACAAAATTTTCCACCACCCATAGCTACACTAGGCCTTGAGTGATGGGAAGTCTCCTATTTTGTGCGAGACAGGATTATTTTAGCCCTACACACCCCCAACTCGTATAAAAAGAAGTCTAAACATATTTTGGAGGGGGAATACGCCACTTTGAGAAAAAAACACAAGCACGGGGCTGCCGTTGAGGCCGAATTTTATATTTTCTTCGACGAAACTTAGTAATTTTTATTGTTCTTTATATGATTAGCTGTTTGGATATCATATCTATGTGGAGCTAAACTTCATGTGTTACGGTGTTGATTCTTTCATGAGTATTGTTATTTGGATATTGATTTTGATTTCTTAGTTTATCATATTCTTTTTTTGACTCAATCTTGAGCTTAATTATTTGATTGCTTGATCGTCAATTGAATATTATATACGAATCTGAATTGAACTCGAAAGTGGAAATTCTAGATTGTGTAAATCAAGTTCTTGAACTCGGGCATCGGTGAATGGATTCGCAGTTAGAACAGACATATGCCAATTGCCTTATTTGGATGTTATATGTGAATTGTAAATGCATTCTTGTTGATTTTAACTCTATAGACATATAGGTGTTGGGTTAGCTTGAATATGCGAGTAGGAGAACGACAGATTCTTATGAGCAATATTAACCCCGTCAACCAATAAATCAAATAAAGTAATTAGTCAGTTCACGTGAAGAATACAATAGGATTGTTAGATAGCCCGTAACCCTAGATTTTTTTCATTATATTGATATCATAAAAATCTTCTCTTCTTTTGTTTAGAGTTCACTATTTATTTTTTTTATTTTAATTAGTTTAGAATCAAATACTTCTAGGTTTAATTCCTTTTTAGATAATTAAGATAGTGCAATGTAGTTAATAGTTTATAACAAGTCCTCCTGGGTTCGACATCCAACTTTTAGTCGCTTTATTACTTGACGATCGTGTGTACTTGCGTGTGCGTCTGGCCGCAATAAGTGTTTTGCACCATTATCGGGGACTTGTATTCAAATGTATTCAAATCAGGGAAAATGACTCAAATAGGAGAGTTGTACCGCAAGCTCACTAGTACCACCACACCACGATGCTGAGAACCCATCTCACACCATATAACCAAAACACACGAGTCTAACCCGAAGGATCATACCCATCACATCGAAGAGTTGCAATGCGCGACTCTATCCAAACACTGGTCCACATGAGACACTTCAAGCCACTATGCTTAAAATCAACAACCACATGCAATTTGATGCCTAACACCAAAAGTGAATCACCATAACCACAAAGAAGCAAATGACGCAATGCCATACCAGCCCGAAAGAACATATTTGATGCGCAATCAATCATGCAACACCCAAATACTCGTCTCACTCAAATTTTGCTATAAATCCCAAATAGAACCATATCATTTGTGCATAAAATCAACAAATCACAACCCGTGTAGCTTATAAGAGTAACTCACAGACAAATCTCGGGGCACGAATAAGCTTATCAACAACTGAATGGCACCTTCCTCTACAATAGCAGTCTAGAGTCAACATATCCGATTCAATGCAGGACACACATCCATATTGGCCTACCAATGAACCCCAAATCAATTCTGGTCACCCACAATAGATAAATAACTCTCTGAAAGTTCACAATGACTGAATCATGGCACATACTAACATCTGACTAGCTTTGCCCATATCCTCACAGTCCACAATCATGAAATAACCTATTTATGAGAACTCCAGTCTCCAAATCCATAACGCACATGAATCACCATATCTGATACCAACTCCACTGCCTGTACATCTAACACACCTCCGCTATTTGATCATTCCACGAGGGGTACTCCTATAATTCTTCGGTGCCACCAGGCAAACTTGAATAGCAGCAGTCGATCAAACAAGAGAGTAATGCAGTACCAATTAAGTATCCTTAACTAAAACACATTGCCCTTTCTGAAATGTATACCCCCATCAAACCACACCAATTAGTAATATCATTTACCTAATCATATGAAATTGTCCATGTTGCCTAAGAAATGACCTTCCTTTCAAAACTGAATTGTGACCTTACACATGCAAATTTCAACCCTACACAACTTACCGCATATACTTTGACATCCTATGATAAAGATAAGAACTTCATAATCCACTCCGAACCACAAGAAACTACATACTCGACTAGCCAAGAACTTCCCGTTTGATCCCACCTAAGAAAAAATCACTATACATCATGTGCTCCTCACACCAATAGAAAATATACATCTCTAACCGTGGTAGAAACCATCAAGAATGGTCTGAATCCCATTTGCACAAAACCAAACCTTCAGGAATAAATCCTTCTAACTCAACCTAGCCACGTAGGTCATCAAAACTCATGAGCATTGCCATGAAACACCTGTAGAAACTCATTACCTCATAAACACCCAAATAACTAATCATACCCATTACCATGCCGATCCAACCTACTACCAAGTTATCCTATTTATCCAAGTTCCTTTTGAATTACCTTCAAATTGATACTTCTCCTCGTCATAATACCGCAATCCTTAGCTCAGACTCATCACACGATCCCAAGCATAAAACTACATCATCTAAGGCTCATAAGCCGCTGAATACTCTCTTAAATATCCCAGAGTACCATATTCAAAATACTTACTCTAAAGAGAGTTCCTGCGAATCTAAAGCCATTACCTTCACCTTCATGATATTGATATGTAGAATTCATAATGATATAGAAATGCCACAAGTCTCAACACCCTCCAATGTAAACCTCACTTTCTAGACAAATACATATCCTGAAGACCTCCAATTATTACATGTAAATCTTGAATCTATTAAAACCATTATCGGGAGTTATCCACTCTACTCAGGTTTCAATTAAACTGATCAAACAAGCCGAATGACATGTGACCCATTTGTACAGCAATCCCTAAAGAAGTAACGCCACCTTAATGCATCCAGATAGATTTCTGCTTCATGCACATTACATCCTTCGTCAATAACACTCAAGTCACGATGTGATTCTCAAAAACCCATAAAGCATAACACAACCCTTATCCAAGGTTTTCTTTACTCGATTCATCCCTGATCTCAACCCCTATAAGCAACAACTAATTCACCATTATACTTCAAACTGAAACTAATACGACACTTAGTCGGCCAAAAAACTTATCAATGGCAGACTCCCCCATTTGGCTCAAAGCCATAGGTCAAAGCACAAAGGAACTCACAATGCTTATACTATACTACTGCCACAATACCATAGTGAGATTAAACTAAATCCTTTATAAGCTCATGCAACACAAACCATCTAGTACATCAAATCATTTGCAAATCTCGCATTCACCCTCGTAACAGTCACGAGAACTCTTATATGCGATCCAAACTCAAACTACAGCACATATAATTCACTAGTAAAAGAGAACTCGCTACAACATAGCAAGGGATTCACACGGCCCCAGGAGGCTCCATAGGAGATAACTCACCAACTTTGCCTCAACTAACATCTCTTTATACCCCCCTCCCCCCACCGTAAAAAAAATCATGCAATCACTTAATCTTCCTAAGTCTAAACTCATATAACGACATGAAATCTACTTTATTCCCTACATAAACAACATGAAAAGATCCTTCAACACACCCATAGCTCGGGGATATACATCAAATCAAGCTTGAAATCAAGCACGAAGCAGTTCCTTCTACCCTCAAGCAGACCGTTTCTCGTCACATTCAAATCATATGAACATATTTCGCAGTCACATCATACTTATCAAGTAGCCAGTCAGCCATCACTTTCACATAGGGACACTACCAAACCTATATATCCAAAAGCACGTGCTAACACAATCAATACCTTACTGTTCAAACTACATTGAAAATCGAGCCTCAGTTCCTCCAGACTGGCCCAACATCAATACATAGAAATCACATCTTGCGTCTCGTTCAAGGAATCATAGGTCATCGATGTACAGCTGATACTGAGTGCCCATGCGTGCACACGAATGTGTGGAAGTAATTCAAGGAGTTATGCTTCAAGCTGAATCAATGACACACAATAAGAATTCAAGAGTGTGGAATTTTCTAAAGGTTCTGCAACCTCTCGAAGATAAGTACAAACGTCTCCATACTGATCCAAAAAACTCTACTAAACATGCTCATGACTCATGAGACCTATATAACCTACGCCCTGATACCAGCTTGTCACGATCCAAAATCAACCCGATCGTAATGGCGTCTAACGTAGTATTAGGCAAGCTGAAACATTACCAAAACCAATAAATATTTTCATTCTTCAGATAAAATCAAAGCTGTTTAACAATAAACCTTCATAAAGTGTGTAAATCAAAACAACAGTGCAGAAAGAAAGCCCGACATTGGGGTGTCACTAGTCATGAGCATCTACTAAGGACTGCCAATAATACTAAGACATGAACAATCTGAAAAACAACTAATAATAATCTACATGAAGATAGGAGGGAGAAGAGCAGGGCTGCGATTGCTATGCAACTACCTTGCTAACTCCAACAGATCCGTGATAGGCGAAATCAACAGTCACTAACACGTCCAGCAACTCCTAGATCTGCACACAAGGTGTAGTGAGTAATATGAGTACGCCAACTCAGCAAGTAATAAAGGTCAATAGAAACTGAGCAGTAGGAAAAAAATAAAATCAACATCATGAAATCTCAGTAAGTATAACATGTTTTCAAATCAATATATAAGTCAAGTCATCTCGTTAAAATCTAGTCTTCAGTAAAAGTCATTTGAAGACGCTTTTCAACAAAGGCTCAATGAAATTTAAAGTAAAAGTGAAGAAAATCATAAACAGTCCCTCGGGAAAAACATCACTCGTGAACATCCCCTCAGGAAACCATAAATCATAAACAGCCCCTCGGGCAAAACATCACTCATGAACAGCCCCTCAGGCAAACGTGAATCATAAACAACCCCTCGGGCAAACCTCACAGTCATTCATATACATCCTATTAGGCATACCTCACAATTACTCGTAATTAGCCCCTCGGGCATAACATAAATCGAAAATAGCCCCTCGGGCAAAAACATCATATCACTCACTCAGGATACCCATGCTCACTGGGGGTATGCAGACTCCGGAGGGGATCTTACAGCCCAAGCGCTATAACAAGCCAACTTGTTGCGTAAATA
Organism: Nicotiana noctiflora; assembly: GCA_032618575.1. Taxonomy (NCBI): domain Eukaryota; kingdom Viridiplantae; phylum Streptophyta; class Magnoliopsida; order Solanales; family Solanaceae; genus Nicotiana; species Nicotiana noctiflora. Next base: position 132,397 of record JASVEL010013537.1, read on the forward strand.
AATCAGGCCATCAGCCTGTTAACAATAACAAGCCACATCGTGGCATAAATCAATCAGACCCTCGGCCTCACAATATCATGAATCAATAATAAGATGCTATGGCATACAACCCAATCCAATAATATCCTCGCAAAATAGGCCCCCGACCTCACTCATTTAGAAACCTCTCAAGCCACTCGGGTTATCTATAAAATAGGGTGCTCAGCCCAAAAATATTGTTTTATGGATCAAAAATGAAGTAATAAAGACTGAGTTATGAAATCAGTAAAATATAGTATTACTGAGTACAGGTCTTAAAACAAAACAGTGAGAAAATAATAAGAAAAGGCCCTTAAGGGTCCAAACAGCTTTGGCACGAGGCCCAAATATGACATTCAGTTCAAATCATAGAAATTCTTTCTAAATCACATAAGTATCAAACACTTTTCAGTCAAATACGCAACTTAATAGTTCCTACGAGATGGACCAAGTCATAATCCCCAATGGTGCACGCCCACACGCCCGTCGCCTAGCATGTGTGTCACCTCACAATAGTGAAATGATGTGAAATCCAAGGCTTCATACCCTCAGGACAAGATTTATAATTATTACTTACCTCAAGCCAATCAAATCCCTAATCCACGATGTTGTTGCCTCTCGAACTGGCCTCCAAATGCCTCCAATCTACCCACAAATAATTCGATACAATTAGCACGAGCTAAAGAAATCAATCCCATAAGAAAATGCAATGCTTTGGGCCAAAAGTAAAAAATCCTACTCAAAAGCCGTGACCCGGGTCCACATCAATTCGAACAAAGTCACAAAATCCGACAATTCGTTCGATTATGAGACTAACCATACTAGTTTCACCCAAATCCGATTCTAAATCGGCATTCAAATCTCAAAACATTATTTATGAAATTTTCACAATTTTCCCCAAATTTCCACCTCATAGTACTAATAAAATGATGAAATTAGTGATATATTCGTGTATGTTTACCAAATCCAAGTTAGAATCACTTACCCCGATGAATTTCTTGAAAATTCTCGAATAATCGCCACAACCGAGGTCTATAGGTCCAAAATGTGAAATAATACCCCAAATACCATATATATAGTGCACCTTCTAGTCTCCACTATGCGGTCCGTGAAATTCCAGGCGCGGCTGCGGAAATCCAAGCCCCTACAGTCACGAAAAATTGGTGCTGCCACACTTTTGGTGGCTGCACTGCCATGCCTTAGTTTTTTGTACATAACTGTCTCTACTTATATCCAAATGATGATTACTTTGTATCTCTAGAGACTAGACACGAAAATCTTCAACTTTCATTTTTGAATCATCTCAAAATTGCTTGTAGATAAAAAGATATAGGCTTTTGAAGTCGGACCAATGAACCTGCGGATTCTCCAGGAGCGCGGCCGCGGACAAAATTTTGTTGTCCGTGAAATTGTGCTGCAGTCCGCAATTTTTCAAGTGCTACAACACTCCAAAATGTGTGGTCCACGCCCCCATGATCCGAAACAATATTAGAGAGCCGAAATGCCCGAGCATGGTCAAAACTCACCCCAAAACACACCCAAGACCTCCGTAACCTAAACCAAAGGTACCATCCACTCCTAAAATACCATACAAACTCAATCTAGCTCTCGAATCACATTATACGATAACAGAAACATGAATCGTGAACCAACTCAAGTTTAATGAACTTGGAACCTCAAACTTCCACAACCGATGCCGAAATCTATCAAACCACGTCTGAATAACCTTCAATTTTGCACACACGTCACAAATGACATTACGAACATGCTCCAACTACCGAAATTCTATTCCGACTCTGATATCAACTTTTCCACTGCCGAACGAAAATCACCAAATTTTCAATTTCACCAATTCAAGTTTAATTCTACCACGAACCTTCAAAACAAAATTCGAACGTGCTCCTAAGTCTAAAATCACCTAACAGAGCTAACAGGGTCACAAAATTCAAATACTAAAAAGTCAAAACTTGATCAACCTTTTTAAATTTAAAGCTTCAAGTCGACAATCATTCTTTCATATCTCTTCCGATTAACCCAAAAATCGAAACCGGTGATTTACATAAGTCATAATACATTATATGAGCTTATTTATGCCCGAGAACTGGCGAGCGAAATGCAAATGCTTAAAATGACAGGTCAGGTCGTTACACTTACCGTTGCACAAAATTTTCCAGTGCCCCATACTACCCTAGGCGCTGGGCAACGGGAATTTTCCTACTTCGCGGGGGGCAAGGTTATTTCGGCCCTACACAACCCCAACTTGTATAAAATTAAAAGTCTAAACCTATTTTAGAGAGGGAGGATGCCACTTTGAGAAAAAACACAAGCAATGAGCCGCAGTGGACGACGGATTTTATCTTTTCTTCCATCAAACTTAGTAAGTTTTATGGTTATTTATATGATTTATTGTTTGGCTACCATATCTATGTGGAGCTAAACTTCACGTGCTAGGGTGGTGGTTCTTTCATGAGTATTGTTATTTCGATATTGATTTTAATTTCTTTATTTATCGTATTGGTTTATTTATTCAATCTTGCGCTTAATTATTTGATTGCTTGATTACCAATTAAATATTATCTACAACTCTAGAATTGAACTCAAAAGTGAGAATTCTACATCGCAGATAGGATTGAGTAAAATAAGTTTTTGAACTCGAGCATTGAGGAATGGATTGAATGGATCTGTAGTTAGAATAGATATGTTATTTGCCTTGCTTGGTTATTATATAGAAATTATAAATGCATTCTTATTGATTCTCACTCTATAGACATATAGGTCTTGGGTTAACTTGAATATGAGAGTAGGAGATCAACAAATTCTTATGAGCAATATTAACCTCATCAATCAATAAATTAAATAAATTAATTACTCAATTTACTTGAAGAATACAATAGGATATAATGAATACACGTCACATTCAAATGGCGCGTGTATCTATTATTATTCATTAAAATTATAAAATCAAAAAAACAAATAGAAACTATAAGGAAAACCAAAAAAGAAAAAAAATGGTGGTTTGGGTTTCTGACTCCGCGGCCTTATTCTGCCGTTTCCTCCAAAAAGAGTAATCAACCATGCAGCTAGACTGCCGGAATTTTTATCAATTCCTGTGGGAGATAAATTAAGAGAAAAATTAAGGTCTATGAATGTTACCCGAAAAAGGATTAGAATTGAACTCAAAAGTGAGAATTCTATATCGCAGATAGGATTGAGTAAAACAAGTTTTTGAACTCGAGCATCGAGGAATGGATTGAATGGATCTGTGGTTAGAATAGATATGTTATTTGCCTTGCTTGGTTATTATATAGAAATTATAAATGCATTCTTATTGATTCTTACTCTGTAGACATATAGGTCTTGGGTTAACTTGAATATAAGAGTAGGAGATCAACAAATTCTTATGAGCAATATTAACCTCATCAATCAATAAATTAAATAAATTAATGACTCAATTTACTTGAAGAATACAACAGGATATAATACGTACACGTCACATTCAAATGGCGCGTGTATCTATTATTATTCATTAAAATTATAAAATCAAAAAAACAAATAGAAACTTTAAGGAAAACCAAAAAAGAAAAAAAAATGGTGGTTTCGGTTTCTGACTCCGCGGCCTTATTCTGCCGGTTCCTCCAAAAAGAGTAATCAACCATGCAACTAGACTGCCGGAATTTTTATCAATTCCTGTGGGAGATAAATTAAGAGAAAAATTGAGGTCTATGAATGTTACCCGAAAAAGGATTAGATTTGAAGGCCTAGCTCCACCGGCAACGACGACGGAGACGACTGATTTTTCAGAGGAGACGATGAGAAAAATTACAGTGAATGATGTTAGGAAAATTTTGTGGTTTTCTCAATTGGAGAAAGTGAGATTGAGGCTTAGAGATATGCCGATGAACTCCATTTCGTACTCTAAATTCGTTGAGTTTCTCTTTGTCTTTTAGTTCCATGTTGATTTTATTCCAGTAATTTTCTTCTTCTTTTTGTAATCTCCCTTTCTTCTTGAGTGGCTTCTGCTCTTGCATGCTCATCTTCCATATCCTTAATCAGTTTTTTCAAGTACCCAAGAATACAGAGGAGAGTATTTATGATTAGTGGATGCCTTTCAGATACTTGGCTTTTAGCAAAAGAGAACAGGGTTTGGAGTTTGCAAAGATTTCTTGGACGATTCAGGTAGCGTCATTGTTTTTTGGTGACGTCGTTTTGCTCCGTCCCCATCAGGTAAAAGTTGCACAACTATGGTGAAGAATAAAATAAGAAAAATAGAAGAAAAAGTAGAAATTAATAAATTTATTCGCGCCCTTGACGTGTAACAATCACATTGGTCATTTGCTGATTGGATGGACACATCTATAAATGTGTAAGACACGCACGTAAGTTTATGGATCAAATGTCTTTAATAGTTAAGAGTTTCACGAGTATAAGTGTTCAAATAAAAAAGTCCAAAATTTGTGTATCGGCTTTCAAAAACCTTACAATTTTAAGTGGCTAGGAAGCTATTACGCCTTATATAAATATATTTTTGCACCATTGATGCATAAAACGTCAAATCATTTTTTAAATTTGACTTTGATATCCTTCTTATCTTTTGTGGGCGGGGTATGGGCTTCACATCTTTTTATATTGATAACGACGGTTCAAGTAAAGAAGCAATTTTGATTAATGTGAACTACTCATCTTTCTTGGCACCCAAAACAATTATCTGGTATACATTGAACAGTAGTAAGGTTCTCATTGACCACAAGAGTATGGTTAGTAATTTGATAATCATCCAACCGTTATTAGAAGCCTCAAATTTAAGTATTAGGAATGAAAAAATTCTTCATAGAAAGTAACTTATCCCTATAGTAACCCTACCCTATGTGAATCCTGATTAAATAGCCAAGTAAACTTCGACAACCGTTGGTTAAAAAAACAAACAAATTTTTGTTGGCTACTATTATGCAACAACAACAACAACAACAACTCAGTATATTCTTACAAGGTGGGGTCCGGGAAGGGTAATATGTAGACAGGCATTACCTTTACATGAGATGGCACAGAGGTTGTTTCCAATAGACCTTCGGCGCAGTTAAATTAAGAAGAGTGGAAAAAGACAGAGAGAACATGCTGAATTTATATCCGTTGTATTCGGAGGATAACTCAGTGTGAATGGGAACGTACAGGTTGAATGCATGGCAGAGGCGGCTCAACACACTTCGGGGCCTAAAGCCAAACGATAATTAGGGGCCTTAAGTTCCACTAAAAACAATTATATATTTTTATTTAAAGACTATTTTTCTAGCTTTTTGAGTTGCAAAGTTATTAATAATCTTTTTATAATCTATTTCCTCTAACAATTCTTTTTCAATTGATAAAATGGCTAATCCATTTAATCTCTCTTGAGACATAGTTGATCTTAAGTAAGATTTTATTAATTTTAATTTTGAAAAACTTCTTTCCGCAGAGGCAACTGTTACAGGAACTGTTAACATTATTCTATAAGCAATATAAGCATTTGGAAAAGAATCAAGTCTTTTTATCTGATTGAGTATGTCGACTAGAGTATTATCTTCTACTTGTACTATTTCCCTCAATACTTTTAATTCAGAAAATAAGTCTAGACCGTCAATATCAGAGTGATTATTATGTCTTAAAGACATTTCAAGGTTAAGGCAAAAAAATTTTAAATTCTCATCATCTAATGACTTTAATTTTTTACCACTAAACAAAAAACCAAAAATACGTTCATACGCTTCGAATTGTTCAAATCTATTTTGAAGCGAAAGTATGGCTTGGTCTACTATATACAAAAAGTAATCTATTCTAAAAGATTCTTCAAGAGACTTTGTTATTTCATTATCAACATTCTCATCAAATTGTTTTTTCTATATATTACACGTTTTTTACGAAATTCGGGTTCTATATTCATCTCATATGCAATTTCCTTGGCAGAAATCATAGCAGTTGTGAACCCTTCTTCTCTATATCTTTGAAAATAAGAGACAAGGCCTCTTAGTTGATCTATGGCTACATCAATATGCATATCTTTTGATTGCAAACTTTTACTAACCGAATTAACAGCAAACAACATATCATACCAAATAGTCATACCCAATAAAAACTCAAAATTTTGTAGCTCGTATGTCGCTAAACAATTAGCTTCACTTTTAGTTTTTGGATCCTCACTAGCTTCTACTAATTTCAATAAAGCATCTCTTATTTGTGGAGTTTGAAATCTTATCGCTTTAATACTTTCAATACGACTTTCCCAACGTGTTTGTGACAATGATTTAAGAGTTAGGCTCGGTATACTATCTTTTAAAACTTTCCATCGCTTAGTAGAAGAAGAAAAAAGTGAATATATACGGTGTACCACTCCAAAGAATGATATAGCTTTTGTACAAGAATTAGCCATATCACAAAGTACCAAATTTAAATTGTGACAACCACATGGTGTATAGAATGATCTAGGATTTATATCGAGAAATCTTTTTTGCACACCTTGGTGTTTACCCTTCATATTGGATCCGTTATCATATCCTTGTCCTCTTAAATTATCAATATCAAGTCCAATATTTTCTATCTCATTTATAATTACTTCAAAAAGACCTTTTCCACTCGTATCATCCACTTTTAAAAATTCTAAAAAGTATTCAGTAATTTTTATTGGAGTTGCTGAAATATCAACACTCCGCAATATAACAGACATTTATTCTTGATGACTTATATCTGGAGTGCAATCAAGTATGATTGAGAAATATTTTGTTCCTTTGATTTTTTGAATAATTTTATTTCTAATTTCACTTGCTAACAAATTTATCAATTCATTCTGTATATTATGTCCAAGGTAATGATTATGAATTTCATCATGCTTAATTCGTCGAACATGTTCTTGTATGATTGGATCAAATTCCGCAATCATTTCAATTAGACTTAAAAAATTTCCATTATTTTCTTGGTATATCTTTTCATTTTTTCCCCTAAATGCCAAATTATTTTTCCAAGTGTTTTTATCACAGCAATTATTCTTGTCAATACATTTTTCCAGTGCTCTCTATCTCTACTAATTTGTTCTTGAATATCTTTATCTATTGTTTTGTTTTTGTGAAATCTCATTTCTAAATCAATCCATGCGCTCATATTAATAATATGCTCATTCGTAGTTTCATGAGCTTTGAGTTTAGAACTAAGATTTCTCCAATCTCTTGTTCCTTCATTAGCTAGTTTACTGATACAAGCACTATAAGTTGTAGAAAATAACTTGCAACAAAAACAAAATACTTTATCCAAGTCTTTAGAATAAACTAACCATCTCCTTTCATGTCTTTCCCCATTTGCTAACTTTTGGATATAATGTGTAGCAGAAAAATGTCTTAGGAATTTATCCTTAGGAAAATCTATTTCAGTAATTCTAATTGGTCCTTTTTCTACTAATAGATCTCTCAACTTTGTATCTACACTATTAGTCCAGTGACTAGGATCATATATGTTTATAGGAGTGCAAGTATTCAATTCATTTAAAAGTTCTTGATTTTTTTGAGGATCTATGTCAGATTTCTCACTAGCTTTTTCTTTTTCATGGATTTTATTATCATCTAACTCAACTAGATTAGTAACTTCTTCATTCAAAGAACATTCTCCCATATTTTCTAGTTTAGAATTTTTATTACTTGATAAAAATTTATCAAGTGCTCCTTTTTGGGATTGTATTAAAGTTTCAATTCTTCTTTTTTTTGAAATTTTGCATAACCGGAATTATATTTTCTAGTAGACATATTTATACACTAGTAAATAACAAAAATAGAAAAACTACAGTATATCTATGAAGTAAAAATATAAAAAAAGACAGTATTTAGATTTAAAAAAATAGCACAAGATTAGAACAATAGAACCTGATTCAATTGATAAGTTGACCCCCAAATAATGCAGAGAACAACAAAAATCAGCAGCACTTTTTTATCCAAAATGTTTAGAAAACCAGAAACATGGAGATAAACTGCTGCAACCTCAATCAATTCAGAAATATCCTTTCTATCCTCTTTTTTTTTTTTTTATGTTTTCTTCTTCTTTTGTGGAATTTTCAGTGTTCTGAGATTGTCCTTTTTCTCTTTGGCTCTTGAATGTGTGCGAGAATGTGTAGTGTAGGAGAAGAATGGGTGAGATGATAGAAAGAAGAGGGGTATGGGCAAAGTATTGAGAAAGATGATTAAAAGGTTATAATAAGATAAAATAATCCTCCACTTTTGCTTGCACCCATCACTCCTAAAAAACCTAAAAATAAAGCAACGGCCAAATCATTCTATATCTTTTAAAAATTATTACTTTTTTATTAAATAATTATTTTTAAAAAAAAATCTAAATATATGGGGCCTTCAAGTTTAGGGGGCCTAAAGCCCTTGCTTTACCCGCCTGGGGCTTCAGCCGCCTCTGATGCATGGCTACTTCTGAATTTATCATTCCCATGAGTGACGTTGACTGTATAATATGAATCCAATGTTGATTTCCTAATAGTTTATTGCAATTTGTCATAAGAATTACTTTTCTTTTTCTTTTAATATAAGATAAGATGTTCATCTCTAAAAACTACTACATAAAAGTACAACTTAAATCACAAGTAAGTTCAATTTTTACTTACTATTTTATTTTATTTTGAAACATCATATATTCAAAGGAAAAGTTACATATCTCTTTCAATTAAAATAATAGTATCATTTTTTCTTGAACGACAGAAAGTTTTTGTGTATATTGATAACATATTCTCGTTATATTCATTCTCATTGGTTATCAATTATCATCAATCAGTTTACTTGGGGTACAATTGAGTTTTCTATTTGCTTCTCAACTGTAGCAGTAACTTTCGAAAATACTCTCTTTTCGTTTAAATATGGCTGTGTGCGTATATATCACTAAGGTGAGGGAAAATGAAAGCGGTAAAAAAAAGTGTAGAATTTAAATTGGGTCAAACTTAAAAGTCTAATTGTATCAAAATCAATGTTTTGTAGACAATCACATGGTCTGTACGAAGGTAATTATAAAAATGGTAAAGCAAATGCAATGCATCTTTTCTAACGGGTATAAATTTGTGAAGGGGACTGGGCATCATGTGACTGTAAGAATTGCATTTGAATACCCACATCCACATGACGCCATGAAAGAAACAAAAAGAAGTAAGTACAGGTCAAACTTTTGGTTCCGGTCTACGTATTCTAGAAATCACCGAATGAATACTGTGCTTTTTAATTTTTTTATGAATCAAAGATATTTATGGGAGAATTATCTACCTTATTACTTGGCCCAATAATCCATCAAAAAATGGCTACGTTTGAAGCCCTTATCCATTATAGTCCAGGTTATACATAACCTCAAAATTACTTTTCACCACTTAGCCACCTCTTTTTTCTTCTTTCCCTTTTTCTTCGTTTTCTTCTCTTCCCATGTCAGTCTTTGCACCACAAAATTTCTCAACTATTGTTACTCTCCTTCAATTCTTTTCCGGATTCCACTGTTTAACTAAGGATTTGAAAAATAAACGTCACCATTACAGGTGGTTCGAAGATTCGATTTCAGAAATTCAATTTTTCGATTTGTTAGTTGTTTGGAATGTGTATTGTCCCAATTGATTGGAATCATCAAGATGAGTTCAAAACTTGAATTTCAAGTGATTTGGAATAGATTTAGGCTATATTTGAGTTAAATTTCAGATGATGCCCAAGGAAGAAGAAGAACACGTGAAGCTCTATTGATAGGATTCATTTGTATAATAATGTATAATATTGTATAAATAGTGTATAATAGTATGTAAACACCACTTATACACTATTATATACAAGGTTGATACATTATTTATAGGTATTTGGTGAATTTCTCGTATTTTCTTCTTCTTCATCTTCTTCTCAAGAATATTTTCACTCTGTGATTATACATCTTTATACACTTTTATACAACTATATACATAATGTACCTCTTTGTATAAAAGTGTATAAGAATATCTGACCAAATTTTTGTACGATTTTCACTTGCAATTCTTATATAAAACTAGTCCAAATCACCAGCAAATAACTTCAAACTTTGTATACAACCTACTTAGACTATTTCTAATAAGTTCAAACAATACTCACTCAAAAATTTTCATAAGATCATAATCGAAATTTAACAAGATTAGCATTATTGGAGATGAGATTTTAGGTTTCTCGTGTATATTTTTGCGTTTTGTAGTTGTGATATGTATGTATAAACCTAAAGATATACAAAATAATAATAATAATAATAATAATAATAATAATAATAATAATAATAATAATAATAATAATAATAATAATAATAATAATAATAATAATAATAATAATAATAATTTAGAGAAGTAGTGGTTATGAAAGAAGGCACGAATGAGTGTTGACTGAATGGGAAACTGATTTTTGTTTTCAGTTTTGTTTGCATATGATTCTTTTTTATGAAATAAATTAAATATTTATGGGTAAAAATGAAGAGACAGCTAAAATAGGGGTAGATAAAAATAACTGAAGTTGCTATAATTAGAGGGAATCGGAAAAGAAAAGATCTTATTGATATTTGGCTACACATTTGTAAACTTATAACTGTATCAAAATTGTACAAGGTCAACTTATTAAGTACATTATTCTGTAGTTTTGTCAATAAATAATAGTGTTCCATTTCTAATTATTTTTGGTTACAAAGAAAGAGATTCTGAGCGCGACTAAGCCTCTACACAATATGAAAGAAATATTTTTGATGTATTTTGGTTTTTGAAAAATATTCACCGTGTCATCGGTATGAAATTAATTAATAAAAGCATTTTTCTACTTGTTATATTCTTAAATGAAGCGACTGAAATTTGGCAATGGTTCGATCCGGTCGGTTCTTTTATAAAATTTGCATCATTTTAATTTTCTATTACTTTGTTTTGCATAACCAAAATAGACTTTTTCTAAACCATCTCAATCATCTCGGTTTGTCTTCGATATCAGTAAAAAAATTATAACTTTTAAATTTTTATAAATTTTATTTAAGAGTCAGCTAGTAGAAGTTAAAATGCGATAACATGTATATTTGCATAGGATTTGGAAAAACTCTATAAATATTTACACTATTCAAAAGGTGATGAATTAAGGGTACATGAAAGATGGACATAATATTTCTACTATTAACTCTACAGCAACTTAAAGTAAATTAAGAAAAAATAAAAACAAAAAATCACATAAGCAAATATATACTATTAATTAAGCTGGAACTCAAAAATAAAATTCTATTACAGGATGAAGTGTGCAATAAAAAAAGTCTAAAATCATCCGAGAGAGAGCTTCCACAAGTATTGTCATTTACGAGAAAGAGAGTATTGACACAATGTATGTCCATGGAATTCAGGCCCTTAAAATTGGTTAGGATTGAGAAATTTGGCTATGCAAAAAGAAATTGAAAACAAGAATTGAACCCTTTTCTTATTCTAAGAACTTAGAATATACAAAATATCAATTCACTTATTCGAGAGAGTTCCTCTCATTTATATACAAAGCAACCAATAAAGTGTGACGACCCGACCCGTCGTCTCAGGTGTAACCGCCCCGTGTTTCCCATATTGTGTTGCCGTATGTTTCATTATCCGTTTTGGGTGCGCTAGAATTAAATTGGAATAATTTTGTTAAGAAATGAGAAACTTAGTCTCTTTTAAGAAGACTTAAGTTGGAAAGTCAACCTAGAGTTGACTATTGAGTTAGAGTGCTCGGAATCGGATTCTGATGATTCGACTAGTTTCGGGGGATCATTTATGACTTAGGAGAGCAATCAGAACTGAATTCGGAGGTTCGGTGTAGAATTAAGCTTGAATTGGCAAAGTTAGTATTTTGGCGAATTCCGGTTGATAGGTGAAATTTTGATCCGACGGTCGGAATGAAATTCCGAAATTTTCTGTAGCTCTATTATGTCATTTTGAACTTGTGTGCAAAATTTGAAGTCAATCGGACTTGATTTGATAGGTTTCGGCATCGAAAATAGAAGTTGGAAGTTCTAAAGTTCATAAAGCTTGGATTGGAGGTTGATTCATGATTTTAGCGTTGTTTGTTGTGATTTGAGGCCTCGAGCAAGTCCGTAATATATTATGAGACTTGTTAGTATACTTTGTTGGGATCCCATGAGGCTCGGATAAATTTTGGAACAGTTTTTGGAAGCTTTTTGCCGTTTTGAGCATAAATGTAATGATCTAAAGGTCTATTTTTAGTTCTAGAGATTCAAATTTGATTTCGAGACTTCGAGAATTTAGATAATGAATTATAGGACTGATCTGGAAAGTTTGGTCTAATTTCATCAAGTCGCGATTGGGTTTTTGACGCGAAATGTGAATTAATTGTTTAACGAGCAAAATTAATGTTGCACTGAGTAAATGAGATCCAAATTCAGTTTTGTTTGAACCACTGGATCCGTATCAAAATTACGGAGTCATAGGAAAAAGAATCGTCGAATTCCGAGTTCGTATGATTGAGTTATAGCATTTTTAGTGAAATAAAAAGCTGTTGCAATTTTCTGGGGCAAATCTGTTATTTCCGCTTCTGCGATGAACTGTACCGCAGAAGCGATGAACAGTGAAATTGCACCTGCGGTGAACAGTAACCGCAGATGCGAAAATCACTTGACATTTAATTTGGGGCAGTCCGAGATGTTTCTTCATTTTTGGAGCTATGGAGCTCGGATTGAAGCGATTTTCGAAGCGATTTTCACCATATGGATGGGGGTAAGTGTTCTATATCCAAAAGTGATTATATTTAATGATTCCATGGTTATTTTCATCAAGTATTAGTGAATCAAATGGAAGAAATCGGAGAAAATTTATGAACTTTTCAAAAACGAAAATTTAGGATTTGAAGGGTCATATGTGGTCCGATTTGGGAGTTCTTGGTATGTACGGACTCGTGGAGAGACGACGATTCCGAAAATATAAATTTCATAATTTTTTTGAGATGTGGGCCCGGGGCTCGGGTTTTGCCAATTTCGTGATTTTTAGTATTTTTCGAGTTCTTTCGATTGGGTTATGTCCCATTAGCATATTGTGATATATTTGCCCTGACTTCTATTAGATTTGACGCGCGTGAAGGCCGTTTTGAGGGGAAAAGGCGTCGCGGGCAAGAGAATTCGCCGGTTCGAGGTGGGTAATACTTGTAAATGATATCCCGAGGGTTAGTAAACCCCGGACTTGCACATCTTAGTTGCTGTGTTGAGGTGACTTGCACGCCGAATAACGGACGTGGGGTAGATCACCATTGGGGATTGTGACTTGGTCCGTCCCGCGTAACAAATAATAACACCTAATTGTTTGAAATGAAATTGACGCCTCAATAAAGATATTAATTATCATGAATTGGACTAATTATCGTGTTTGGGCTTCGTGCCGATTATTTGAATCCTTCAGGGATTGGTATCATTGTCTTGATAACACTGTGCATATTTTTATCTAAATTTAAGGTTTTAAATGGTATTTTGCTATTCAGCATTTTTATAAAGTTGTGAAAAACTTGCACAAAGTCTTAATGATATTTTTAGCTGTGAGTTAATATGATACTGTTGCCCGAGGGGCTTTTTTGATTATTTGTTAGACTGATTGGGGCCGAGGGCCATATGTTAGGGCATGACGATTTATGTGAGCATATGCATACACATGCATGGATTGGACTGCACACCGCAGTGGTATATGGATCGGGCTGCGCGTCGCAGCATGTGTGATATTGATATTGCGCTTGGGCTGTAGGAGCCCCTCCGGAGTCTGAACCCCCACAGTGAGCGCGGGCGCCTTTACATGGATCGGGCTACACGCCGTAGCGGTCATATGCATTGCATGGCATATATACATTGGTTTACGTGTACTACGTGTCATAACATTTAGCACTCATATATTACTGGCACACATGCATTATTTGCCTTATTGACCAGATCTCCTGGTGGAAATTGTTAAGGAGTGCTGAGCCCAAGGGGCTGATTTGAGTACAGACTTGCACTGCTTGAGATTGTACCCAGGTATTGGTATGTTATCATGAAAGAAAGAAAGCTGAAAATGAGATTTCTAAATAATCTACTCACATATGCTGGAAAGGAAATAAAAGATAGTACATTATTGTGTAGCATGAGATAGTGCCTTGCGTGGTTTTCTTCCCTTCATCATTATTTACTTTTATTACTGCTGAGTTGGAAGTACTCATACCCGACTTCCTACACCTTGTGTGCAGATCCAGGTACATCACAGCAAAGCTGATTCTATTGAGGCTCGGGAGTGCTTTTGGACAGTCGAGGTAGCTGCCAGCGTTCGCAGTGTCACACCTCCTTTTTCCGCACCCGCGAGAGCGCGAGGGAGTTTTTCCAATTAAAGGACAATCGAAACGGGATCAATTTATTTAATTCAGAGTCGCCACTTGGGAGAATAATGGTGTCCCAAGTCACCGGTTTAATCCCGAACCGAGGAAATTTATGACTCTGTAATATAGTCTGCGAAACTAGAAACCTGGATAAGGAATTCCGTTAACCCGGAGAAGGTGTTAGGCACTCCCGGATTCCGTGGTTTTAGCACGGTCGCTCAACTTGCAATTTTTGTTTCTACCTAATTTCTTTATATATTTTATTTGTGTGCTCTTATATTTCGCTTTGATTTTTTAGAAGAATTGCGACGTCACGAAAACACATTTCAAGTCACACCGCAACCGGTACGCCTGTGACTTTAATGTATTTCAGTTTTACCGAGAGTAAGATTTGGGTCACATAAATGCGCACCCGTAATTAGAAAAGTATTTTATTTACAAATCGTGCCTAAAGAGTCTATCGTCTTTATTAACTTCGGGAAAGACCGTGAAATTCGCTAAACGGTCTTCCCGAGTTTAGATTTATACGATTAATTTGAGGGCCCCGCAAATATGTATTTAGTGTGACGAGGCTCATCTCACTTTTATTAAAGGTCAAAACTAATATGACTATATTTTTATTTGATTAGTCTCTATTAATAAACAAAGGCCATTAGAAGCCTATCATTCTAATTTGCAATGAAATAAGCCACAAAATCATATAAGAAACTACGCTGAGAATGAAGTCACTATTAGTAGATTGACAAAGGTAAATTAAATTATTTTTTGGCAAATTGGGTGAGAAATACGGAGACCATTCAAAAGTCTAGCCTCTACCTATTACATCCATTTATTGCAGCCATTAAACAGCAAAGCTTGGTGAATACCAATCCTATTAGTATTGGAGACACCAATTATGGTGTTTATACTCATCATCATGCTAAATTCTATGCGAGTTTCTCTTGCTAATTTTAAAAATTCCTTTTCACTTCTAATCGTTCGATCAAAGCTAATGCATCTGAAGCCGTGTTTCTCATATGTTTAAGTACCAATACATGTGATGATGCTAATTTGCAAACATTCATAAGCATATTTTTTTTTTTGCCTTCATTAACTATTAATACTATCTATTTCATATTCAATCTAAATGGAAACAATTGATTTAACACCTAAACCTATTTTTATTACTATGAAACTAAGTCAAAAATGTAACTCACAATGGAGCCAGACAAACAGCCAGAAGCTATCTAATTAACAGTGACATCGGCCTTTCCTATTGTTAATGACGAACAATCCCTTTATGAGCTACAAAATCTTGGTCCAATTGGAAACAAATAAACCCAAAATCAATATGGTAAAACTTTAAAACAGGGAATCAATCTTCCATTTTAAACAGAGAATCAACTTCAATTTCCAGTCCAACAATATTGACATTGACAGGAATGTGTACCTGGGTATTGAAGAGCAAAATAAAGAGAGGTTAGTGAGGAGGCAGCAGCAGCTCACAGCAGCAGCAGTAGGCACACAACCACAGCAACAAAGAAACAAACAGCAACCAACAGGCAATTCGACAACAACCAGTCAAAAAACAACCCAGCAGAACACACAACAAACAAAGACAGATGCTATAAGTCAGGGCAAGGTCCAATCACTCCCAATGAAACAGTGACTAAGGGTTTGAGAGCAACCCAGTGAGAAGCACTCGCAAACTCAGCAAGACTCAAAACCAAACCACCCCAAACACTAACGGGTACTTGCCAACTTCAAATGACCAAGGTCGTATCAAGATATAGCTCACAGGACTTACTGAATGACTGAAACAGTGAGCAAAAAAAAAGAAGTAGAATGTTTTCTTCCTTAATTTTTCTCAAAATGTCTCTGTCTAAGGTCTGTGCATGTATGAATGTCTGTCCCCCCATCTCCTCTACTCTCCCCTTCACTTATAGCTAAGACCAACTCCTAAAAGCCAAAGACCAGAACAAAATAATCACCTCTGCCCATCCCTATCTCTGCTGAACCCATCATATTCCTTGGCATCCCCCTGACACTACTTTGTCACTGCATATCTCTAAGTATGGGACTTTTTTGTTTAAAATTCCCTAAGTGCAAAGCCTAGGTGGATACCTGTTGTCCAGCAGGTTCCACTGACCTAAGGCATGTGCACTACACTGTTAATTTCCTAAAACTCTTATCAGCTATAACAAACAACAACAGCTAATTCAAATACACAGAACCAAACAACAGACATAAAAGTTCAATTCAGACAAAACAAACCACTGCCCGGGATTTCATAAAATCTACGAGATTAGACGATGACATTCAATTAACTATAACACGTATCATTGATAACAAATTAATCGATAAAAGAGTGATTCAAAAAATCTCGGCCAAAATGAAACTAAGTATTCGACGACGCTAATCGAAGTGAATACGCATTTGACCACATACGTAATCAAATAAACAACACAGGAGAATAATTGACCGAATAAAAGGTCTTTGGGAAGAAGTTACAATAGGGACGGCCAAGAAAGAAAAAAAATGAGAAGAATTCAAGAGTTAAACTAAACAAATACACAAAACAAACAAATACCTAATTGAAATAAACATGAAGAAGGAAATTACCTCAAAAGAAATCGAAATCGGACGGACCCGGCCTCAAAGGATTCGAGTTTTCGCATTTTGAAGTTAAACGGAGTTTAATTGAAATGTTTTCAAACGAAAACACTTCAATTAAAGTCCATTAACTTCAATTACTGTTAACCTGGACAAACCTCCCTAATTCTCGAATTCTAGGGTTCTTGGGAGGGAATTTGGGGTTCGAACATTTCTGGTTAGATTCGAGTCGAACCAACGACGGTTAGGGTGTTAGGGAGGTGAGGCGAGGTTGTGGTATCATTTTGGGAGTGTTTGGTGTTAGTTCAAGTTTGACTCGAATCTTCAAATGAAGATTCGAGAAGTTCCGGATTGATTCGAAGTAAATGGTGTATGGATTTGGATTGGGGGTATCGAGATGGTCCTTTGGTGTTAAGATGGTGGGGTTTGGTGACTGACCACCGCCGTAAGGCGATTTCCGGCGGTGGTGCACGGCGGGGGACGGTGGGGGAGAGAGGCCCGGTCTCTGAAGCTTAGAGACGAAGAGAGGGGGGTTGGCTTGGGAGGGCTGGGGTGCGATTTCAAGCTTATATACTAGGTGCCGGGATTTAATCCTGGCCGTTTGATCAAATGAGATCAACGGCCTGGATCTTCTCACTTATCCAAACGACGTCGTTTGTGTGTCTGTGAGAGACTGGGCCGGTCCAGGCATAGATCGGGTTACCCGGAATGGGTAATGGTTTTGGGCTGACAGTTTCGTTTGGGTTCCGGATTTAGGGGCCCAAATCCCTCTTTTTTTCTTTTCCTTCTTTATAATCAACACAAAATTCTAATTAATTTGTAATCATTAAAATAAAACTATATGGATATTAATACTTAACAACAATCAACACACAATTAACAAATAAAAATGAAATCATATAATGACAACAAAATAGAATAAAAATATGTATATTATTTTTTTTTGATTTTTCCATTTCGTAAAATAAGTAATTTACCAATTAACTCAAAATTTTATAATTAAGTTTTAAATGCTATTACATATATTTTTTGTATTTTTATTAATTTAATCAAATAAGCATGCACACACAAATACAAATAATAAGAAAATTAATACCAAAATCCACAAATATTGCAAACAACGCAAAACTCTTTTATTTTTTGAATCTTTTAGGAGTAATTCGTGTGAGACAAAAATCACGTGCTCACAGCTGCCCCTCTTTGCGCGGAAACATGAAGAGTTTTCGTGCAAAGATAGTGAGCAAATACGAGCGATTTTCGCCCGTTTGAGCACTCCGTGTGAAGCATTTTTTTTTTTAAAAAAAGATCTTGACCGAGCCTTTACTTCAAAAGGTCTCCTACATATCCCTGGCTAAAAGGGAATCAGGTCAATGTAGTTCGGGAAATTTTGGTAGCTGGGACTACCAGGACTGCTGTGATCTTGCTGTTACTGTTGTTGCTGCTGATGTCACTGCTTAACTGACCTCCTTGTTACATCGTACTAACGCAAAAGAAGAAGCTAGACTAAATTACAGTATTGCAAATTCTTATCTATCCTTTCCGCTTGATCTTGTCATGTTTATTGCCATCTTGCGGGCTCCGATGTTTCTTCACGTGCTTCTTCTCTTCTGACAATTGTTATCTCGGCCTATCTTGATTGCCGAACTCCGACCCGTGGTCCCTTCTTTGCGATCTTCGAACTATTCTGCTTCGAAGTCTGAACCATCTTTCTGATCCTCGTTGCCTTCCTTTTGATTATAAACTTGGACTCGTGCTGGGGATTTTCGTTATACTCAACCGCTTTCCTCAACCAAATTCAAAATAAATCGCCACTCCATTCTTCAGGCGGGCTCCCTGACTTCAACTACATCTTTAAAATAAAATCGCCACTCCATTCTTCAGGCGGGCTCCCCGACTTCAACTACAACTTTAAAATAAATCGCCACTCCATTCTTCGTCGAAGTCTGAATTCATCTTTCTGATCCTTGTTGCCTTCCTTTCGATTATGAACTTGGATTCACACTGGGGATTTCGTTATGCTCTACCACTTTCCCCAACCAACTTCAACAATAAATCGCCACTCCATTCTTCAGGCGGGCTCCCCGACTTCAACTACGACTTCAAAATAAATCGCCACTCCATTCTTCAAGCGGGCTCCCTGACTTCGACATTATCTTTTGAAAAATAAAACGCCATTCCTCTCTTCAGGCGGGCTCCCTGACTTCAGCTACGACTCACTAATTTCATCCCATCCTTATCGCCTTCCTTTGTTTTCTGTACCATTTTCTTCTTCCTGCATCGACTCTTGGGCTACCCTTTTCTTCTGGATTACCTCGTCTTGGAATTGCTTTCCCACTGGGTCGTGATACTTTTCCTTTGGCTGCTGGAGATATCTTCGGAACTGTTTACTCACCTGCTGGTGATGATGCTGCCGGGGAAGTATTCTTTATTTCCTTCACCCCTCATTCTCTCTCGGACTCGCCGGGGGTTGAAATGTCATTAACTGAGGATTACCCTGGTGGGGGACCCCTTTTCCTCTTCCTTCTTCCCAGACCTCCTCTGGGACTCACGCCGCTGCTTCCTTGAAAAACTTATGGGATATAATGTTGCTGCGGGAATCTCGAAGTTAGTGTTTCATTTTCCCAACAACTGCTGGGGATGATACCAGGCTCCAAGATCACCCCCTCGTGTTGTCTGGCCTCTCTCAAAACTATTCTGCTCAGAACTGGTATTTCGCGAGATCTCGTTGTCCTTATCCACTGGGTATTTGTTTTCAAGAAAATTTTCGCAATGGGAGAAAATTTTCTGCCCCAGTTTGATGACCTTCTACGCGGCATACTTTTCCGCCGACGAACCCTCTTTTCCTGCTTTAAATCAAAGAAAAATTGTTAGTTTCAAAACGCAGTGAGTGGCCGTGCCACTCTTGTTGGGGCCATTTTCCTTTTCTCTTTCAGCTGCTTGGCCTCCCTCGAACTTTTGGGGACGACATTGACACTTGCTGGGGATGCTGCTCTTTCCGCAGATGGTCCCTCATCTCTCCTTTTATTCCAACCTTCGGTTTGGTCCGACCCTTTTAGTCGATGATCTGTTGTGAGAAATCGTCTTCTGGATGTGTAATATGTGTCCATCGTACTCCGTAATTCCCGTGAACCTTTCAATCAACTTGTCATTCCAACCTTAATATCGGAACGACTTTTGCCTTATTGCCTCGTTCCACGCCTATTCATCTTCATTGTACCGCTTTAGGAGACTTGGTAGTAAGCTTTGAAAAGTCAATTTTCGAAAACAAAAGAAAAGAAAAAAAATTAAAAAAAAATGATATATAAAGAATGCTGACCACGAATGACAAAAAGAAAGGGAAGACTTTTCTGAGCTCAAAACTGGGAAAAACTTATCTGAACGTGTAACTGATCCAATGGTTATGCCGCGCCTTTGAGATTAATCTACCCAGTCTATTTATGTCAATCACTTTCTGATGGCCGCGTTTTGCTAGAAGCAAATGAATGTCCCAACCTTGTCTCATACAGGCACCTTGTAATTATCTCGCCTTGTCACCTCATAGTGCCCTTTCAAAGGGTTTTCAGTAATGAGATTCTCTCATTTCTCTCGACCTCCCGTCGCCTTAGGGTGCCTGTAAAGGTTTTCACCGTAAGACTCTCTCATTTTTATTTCTCTTAGCTTTCTTCGCCTTAAGGTGCCCGCGAGGGTTTTCACTGTTAAGGCTCTCTTCATTTCGCTTTCTTTCCATGCGGTGGGCTGGGGTATTATCCATGGAATTTCCTCTAAAGGGGCTATCCCTTTTCAGCTTGTGAGTCCTAGATCCAGTCGAGGATTGAAGTGTCATTCGTAGTTTCATTCGCGTGACTTGGCATTTCTCAAATAGTGATCGAGAGGTCTTTTTTGGTCCTTAATGTGGTTTCTGTGCCTGAGGCTAAAGAAAAGGGGTTTAACCTCAACGGTTAGCTTATTACAACTTTCGGAATCCACACTATCTTTCCAACGAAACAATGACTTCTGCCCCAGCTTTGTTGCTTGGGGAATCTTTGATTTTTATTTTATTATGACCGAGCCGTGTGGCGCCTACGTATCCTTCTTGAGGAATCAGGTCGAACGTAGTTCACTTTTTCTTGTGTCTTTTCTTCGTTTCTTTTTTTATTTTGTTACACATCTTCCTTGATGATTCCGAAAGAGGGTATATGAAAGAATAATTAAGGCTCAAAGGGGAAAACAAGGGTGAAGTGTTTGGGTAGTAGAAAAATTGCCTCTGTCATTTCATTCTCCGAAAAATGCCAAATACACACAAACGAAACCAGACGTTGACAAATACATTAAAGAATTACATGTAATATCTTTTGACTGCATCGGAATTGATAGCCATATCGGTGCACCTTCCTTTGATATCAGTTAGACATAGAGCGCCATTGGATAATACTCTAGTCACAACAAATGGTCCCTGCCAATTTGGAGCGAACTTGCCTTTCGCTTCGGCCTGATGTGGTAGAACTCTCTTCAGCACATGTTGTCCCACTTCAAATTTCCTGGGACGTACCTTCTTGTTATATGCTCTCGCCATTCTCTTTTGATACAATTGGCCATGACATACTGCTGTCAATCTCTTTTCGTCGATCAAGCTCAATTGCTCCAATTGGGTTTTGACCCACTCATCGTCGTCGATCTCAGCTTCAGCGACAATTCGGAGGGATGGGATTTCAACTTCCGCTGGTGTTACTGCTTCAGTCCCGTACACCAACAAGTAAGGAGTTGCACCTATCGAAGTCCGGACGGTAGTGCGATAACCCAGCAGTGCGAACGGTAACTTTTCATGCCATTGCCTAGACCCTTCTACCATCTTCCTCAATATCTTCTTTATATTCTTGTTTGCTGCCTCAACTGCACCATTCACTTTGGGACGATATGGTGTTGAATTTCGGTGTGTAATCTTGAACTGTTGACATACCTCTTTCATTAATCCGCTGTTAAGATTGGCACCGTTATCTGTGATGATCATCTTTGGAATTCCAAACCTGCAGATGATGTGGGAATGTACGAAGTCCACCACCGCCTTCTTGGTCACCGATTTGAAGGTTTTGGCCTCCACCCATTTGGTAAAATAGTCGATCGTTACCAGAATGAACGTATGACCATTGGAAGCCGCAGGTTCTATAGGTCCGATAACATCCATACCCCACGCAACAAATGGCCATGGCGCCGACATTGTATGCAATTCGGTCGGTGGAGAATGAATCAAATCTCCGTGTATCTGACACTGATGGCATCTTCGCACGAAACTTATACAATCCCGCTCTATAGTGAGCCAATAATATCCTGCTCGAAGAATCTTCTTTGCCAATACATATCCACTCATGTGTGGTCCACAAACTCCCGAGTGTATATCTATCATCACTGTTGTGGCTTGACTCGCATCTATACATCTTGACAATCCCAAATCTGGGGTCCTTTTGTACAGCACCCCTCCACTAAGGAAAAATCCATTCGCCAATCGCCGAATAGCTCTCTTTTGATCTTCAGTTGCTTGCTCTGGGTATATTCCTAACCTGAGGTATTCCTTGACATCATGAAACCATGGCTCACCATCCATCTCTTCCTCTATCATATTGCAATAAGCATGTTGATTCCGGATCTGAATATGTAACGGATCGACACGAACCTTGTCCGGGTGATGTAGCATTGACGCTAAAGTAGCTAGAGCGTCGGCAACCTCATTATGCATCCTTGGGATGTGCCTGAATTCTACTGATCGAAAGCGCTTGGTCAGATCATGCAAACAGTGACGATACGGGATAAGCTTTAAATCCCCGGTTTCCCATTCTCCCTGAATCTGATGTACCAGAAGGTCCGAGTCCCCCAAGACCAAGACGTCCTGTACATCCATGTCCACCGCTAATCGCAAACCCAAGATACATGCCTCGTACTCGGCCATATTATTGGTACAATGAAAACGCAGTTGAGCAGTGACAGGGTAATGATGTCCTGTTTTAGAGATGAGCACAGCCCCTACTCCGACTCCTTTTGCGTTCGCCACTCCGTCGAAGAAAAGCTTCCACCCTGGATCCTCGGTTAATTCCAACCCATCAATTTGCAGTACTTCTTCGTCTGGAAAATACGTCCTCAGAGGTTCGTATCCGTCATCAACAGGATTCTCCGCTAAGTGATCGGCTAGGTCTTGAGCTTTCATAGCCGTCCTTGTCACGTATATGATTTCGAACTCTGTAAGTAATATTTGCCATTTTGCCAACCTCCCTGTAGGCATAGGTTTCTGGAAAATATACTTCAACGGATCCAAATGCGAAATGAGGTAAGTGGTGTAAGAAGACAAATAATGTTTCAGCTTTTGGGCTACCCAAGTCAAGGCACAACATGTCTTTTCCAAATGAGTGTACTTAACCTCGTGGACCGTGAATTTCTTACTGAGGTAGTAAATGGCCCGTTCCTTTCTGCCAGTAAGATCGTGCTGCCCCAGTACGCAGCCGAACGAATTCTCCAAAACCGTTAGATAAAGAATCAGGGGTCTACCCGGTTCAGGCGGAACTAGTACGGGTGGGTTTGACGGATACCCTTTGATTTGGTCAAACGCTTCCTGACATTCTGTCGTCCATTCTATCGTAGCGTCTTTCTTCAACAGACGGAATATGGGTTCACAGGTTGCTGTAAGCTGAGCAATAAACCTACTGATGTAATTTAACCTTCCCAACAGACTCATTACCTCTGTTTTATTCTTTGGCGGGGGTAGCTCCTGAATGGACTTGATTTTGGATGGGTCCAACTCAATGCCCCGTCGGCTGACGATGAATCCTAGCAACTTTCCCGATGGAACTCCGAATGCGCATTTGGCCGGATTGAGCTTGATATCATATCTTCGAAGTCTTTGAAAGAACTTCCGAGGTCGGCAACGTGGTCTTCTTGACGTCTAGATTTTATGATCACATCATCCACGTACACTTCAATTTCCTTATGTATCATGTCATGGAATACCGTAGTCATCGCCCTCATGTATGTTGCCCCTGCATTCTTCAAACCGAACGGCATCACCCGGTAGCAATAAGTTCCCCACTGTGTGATAAAAGCCGTCTTTTCTACGTCCTCTTCATCCATCAAGATCTGATGATATCCCGCGTAGCAGTCCACAAAGGATCCGATTTCACGTCCGGCGCAATTATCAATCAGGATATGGATATTGGGAAGTGGGAAATTATCCTTAGGGCTCACCTTGTTGAGATTGCGGTAGTCCACGCATACTCCGATCTTCCCGTCTTTCTTTGGCACCGGTACTACGTTAGCCAACCATTCAGGGTATCGAGTGACACGAATGACTTTCGCCTGCAACTGCTTGGTTACTTCCTCCTTGATCTTTACACCCATCTCCGTCTTGAATTTCCGCAGTTTTTGCTTGACGGGAGGATATGCCGGATCAGTGGGTAATTTATGAACCACTAGATCCGTGCTGAGTCCTCGCATGTCGTCGTACGACCATGCGAAAATGTCTTTAAACTCCATGAGTGTTTTGATCAACTCTTCCCTCAGATTAGGTTCAATATGGACACTTATTCTGGTTTCTTTGACGTCATTTGTGTCCCCCAGATTAACAGCCTCAGTATCATTTAAATTTGGTTTGGGTTTTTCCTCGAAGTGACTTAATTCTTCACCGTTTTCTTCTACGGCTTCGTCATCGCCGTATTCCGATTCACTCTCGTCACCTCTTATTTCATGCGTTATTATTTCCAAACCGGATTGACTTTCTAGACTGGGTTGATTAATCTTTAAGCACGCCATATCATTAAGATCAATTGAAAGAAAGCTACTCAGAAAAGTAAAAAGAAGGAAAATAAACAAAATTAGACACGAAGGGAACAAAATTTCATTAATGGGAACAGTACAAGGAAAAACAAGCTTGCAAACTCAAATCAAAATGAACTAAAACAAATGGATTTTACTTCGGGGACAACCCCAACACAAAATTTCAAAAGAAAACAATCCAAAACAAACTACCAAAACTCCTTCCGGACAGGGAGAAGAGTAGCCTTCCAATTATTCAATTTTGCTTTCGATCCCACAAATTGTATCTCGGCATGGCTGGATCCTTCGCCATCCTCTAGCATGCATACATCTGCGAATAGGTCCTCGAACTTTCTTAAGAACTCTTCGTCTGGCCTAACCATAGGACTGGGGACCTTTGTCGTCGGATGTCCTCTTACTCCGGACCTGACAAAAGATCGAGAAAGGCGCGGAACAGGCTTCGGGAGCACCCATGTCTTCTGCTTAATCCTCTTGGCTCGCTGGATGTCCTCTGATGTTGGCTTGAATCCCAAACCGAAGGTTCCCACGTTTTCGACCACGGATACTGGTTGTATGATTCCTTGCAGAGATGCACCTAAACCTTTGCCGGGTATGAAACCATGTCTCAACATTTCATGAGCCACCATGACGTCTGCAGTAATTATGCTGTCATTGGGAATGCATTCCCCTTCTGGAACTCGGTTGGCGGATACCACATCGCAGATCTGGTATACCCATCGCCCAACATCTTCTTCTGTCTCAACAAAGGGGACGATGGAGCCTGGTTGTAGGTCATTCTCTCCATGAACTACAATCTCCTGTTGGTCCCACTCAAACTTGACTAGTTGGTGTAGGCTGGATGGAACTGCTTTTGCGGTATGGATCCATGGTCGCCCTATCAGAAGGTTATATGAAACTACCATGTCCAGCACCTGGAATTCCATGGTGAACTCCACCGGTCCGATTGTCAAGATTAACACTATGTCCCCGACCGACGCCTTGCCTCCCCCATCAAACCCTCGGACACATATGCTGTTCTTGCGTATCCTGCCGATGTCCACTTTCAACTTGTTCAACGTAGAGAGAGGACAAATATTCGCACTGGACCCATTGTCGACTAGGACTTTGGTAACCACCGACTCCTCACATTTTACCGTAAGATATAAAGCCTTGTTGTGCTCGGTGCCTTCCTCAAGCAACTCATCATCGGTGAAGGTGATCCGGTTCGCTTCGAAGATCCTATTGGTGATCTTTTCCAAATGACTCACGGAGATTTTATCAGGTACATGGGCCTCATTTAAAACTTTCATCAAAGCTTGCCGATGTTCTTCAGAATGTATCAACAAGGACATCAATGAGATTTGTGGAGGGGTTTTCTTCAGCTGTTCTAAGAAAGAATAATCATGCAGCTTCATCTTTTTCAGGAATTCTTCCGCCTCTTCGTCGGTGACCGCCTTTTTTAGTGTTGCCGGGGTAGTCTTCCTCAATTCCGCAGGGGCAAAACATCTCCCTAAGCGGGTCAACCCTTGCGCTTCGTAGACTTCCTCTTTAACTTATTTTCCTTTGTAGGTCATCGTGGCCCGATCATAATTCCATGGGATGGCTTTGCTATCAACTATTGGCAACTGTATTGCCGGCTTGATGATGAAAGGATCCATTCGAACACCTGCTACCGTCAAGACGGGTTTGGTTGCTACCCCCGGTACAGTTATTTTTACTTCCCCCGACTTCACCGGCATTTTGTTCACGCTTCCCTTTTCTGCTTCCGACCCCTCTTGTATGTCCTTCTTGCAAATGAGTGACCCATCAAGGTTTGGCCCCCTTTTCATTCCTACCCCACTAGACTTGATCATCATTACAGTCTGAGAGGTTTTCTCCTTTCCCTCTTCTACCCGTACCAACTCGATCATGTTGGTCTCATGATGAGTTGGAAGTGGATTTTGGTTGATGTTGGGCTCGGTTGGAGTCTGGACCTCAATCCTGCGAGTGTCGATGAGTTCCTGGTTAGCTGTTTTCAACCTCCAACACTTTTTCGTGTCGTGCCCCGGGCATCCTGAGCAGTATGCACAATTTATTGAATGGTCCAGATTCTTCGGAAGAGGGTTTGGTAGCTTAGCCTCGACCGGATTTAGCAGCCCTACTTGCTTCAAACGGTGGAACAAACTGGTGTAAGACTCCCCCAAGGGAGTGAAAGTCTTTGGCCTTGGCGCCCTGTCGCTCTTGAATGCTTGGTTCGGACGAAAACCCGCGCCCGTGGGATTTCTATACGCTCTTGGGGGTGGATAATTATTTTGCGGGTTTGGTGCCCGCCATGGTGCATGGACGGGAGGTGTGGCATATGACTGTGCGTGATGGACGATAAAATGGGGATCGGGTGCTGGATAGTAGTGTTGCGGGTGGTTATATGGATTGTGGAAGTAATTTTGGTGGTGAGGTTGTGGCGGGTTATACTGGGGTGCGGGGCCTCTGTTTCTGAACCATGTTCCGGACTCGACTGCCGTGACTTCTTCTTTCCTCTTTTTCCCAAGCACTCCTCCGGTACCACTTTGGATAGCTTGAGTGGTGGCTTTCAAAGTTGAATAGCTCATGATCTTGTTGGCTTTCAAGCCTTCCTCAATCATAGCCCCCATCTTTATCACCTCGGTGAATGATTTACCGACGGACGTCACCAGATGTCCGAAATAGGTCGGCTCTAGTGTCTGCAGGAAGTAATCCACCATCTCGCTCTCTCTCATGGTGGATCTAACCTTGCTGCCTGTTCCCTCCAGCGGAAACCAAATTCTCTGAAACTTTCGGCGGGTTTCTTCTCTAACTTTAGCAATGATAAGCGGTCGGGGACTATTTCAAGATTGTACTGGAACTGGCCAATGAATGCTTGAGCCAAATCATCCCACGTAAACCATCTGCTGGGATCCTGCCTAGTGTACCACTCTAGTGCAGATCCCCCAAACTCTGACCGAAGTAAGCTATCAGAATCTCGTCTCGTCCTCCGGCTCCTCGCTACTACAAAACCCTCGAAGATGGGCTACTGGATCACCATGCCCCTCGTATAGGTCAAACTTGGGCATTTTGAACCTGGTTGGCAACTGGACATCTGGGAATGGACACAAATCCTTGTAAGCGACACTGACCTGGTTGCCCAAACCGTGCATATTCCTGAAGGACTGCTCCAGGCTTTTAACTTTTCTAATAACTTCCTCATGTTCCGAACTTTGGAAGTGCTTTTCCGGTTCTGCCGGGTTATCCCAGTGAGGGGTGTGTGGATGCGGTTCAGGAGCCCTAAAGGTAGGCTCGGAATTGTCATGGATTTGAACATGCGGCTCACCGGATGACTTTTGTAGGGTAGCAGGTGGGGGTGCTACAAAAACAGGGGTGACCGGAGGAGGATTTTGTTTGGCTGGTGGAATTTGGGTGGCATAAGGGTTTTCCCCTTGATAGTATGGATAGAGTGGGGCGCTTGTCGAAGGGTCAAGAGGTGGATGTTCTGGAGCTGATGCGAGAGTAGGGAGGTTTGGTGAAGATTGTCCCCTAGCCCAGGCTAGGTGCATCTCTGTTATCTGCTGTTTCAACCGATCTACCTCTTCTTTCATGATCTGTATCTCCGATTTCTCTTCCTCGAGGCTTTTACCGGAACTAGACATGCTTGCTGGAATTGGCCCTTTAGATATAGTACAGTAATGGTGGCTGGCCAAGATATTATGTCAAACCAACTGCTAAGCTTTTCTGGAATGCAACAAACTTGTTAGCTTACCGAGTTTAACAGATATGTTATAGCACGTTGGATGCAATGCACCTAACCAAATAACCATTTCTATATGTACTCATCACATGCGTCATTCCAGCTTCTTTTCTTTTCTTTTTCTCTTTTTTTTTCTTTCCTTTTTCAATTATCCTTGAAAGCCTTATTGTTATTAACCTTCATGTTCTTTTCCTTTTTTTCTAGTGGTGGTCGAATCTTATGTGGATTGCCTACGTATCACGTCCCTGTGTGAATCAGACCGAGCGTAGTTCTGGTCACAAGATTGTGGCAAATTTCGGTAATTTTCATATCAAAAAACCCTTAAAGTTACAAAACATGTCTTACAATAATCAACAAAATAAGAGAAATGCTTGACTCGAGAATAAAATGCCAGCCTATTTGACTCAAAATTTCAAAAAAAAGTACATTTTTAATCAAAAGTCTAATGCTCTTAAATTCCTAGGGGCCCGCGAGGCATCATTCGGCCTTGCCGCGGGCCTTGGTGTGAGGTCCTTGTGTAGTCCCCTTAACTCTCTCATGATCTGATGAACATAACCCATAACTAAAGCAAAAAGGGCGGTGCGGGGCATTTGTTCGCAAGCTAAGCACTTCATGGTGACATAATGCCCGATTTCTCCAATTCCGTCCTTGATCATGTCCCTTTCTCCGAGTAGCCGTTCTATCTGTTGGTTTTTCGCTCCCAATCTTCGAGCATTGTTGGTGACTTGGTCTAAGAGCCTATCCACTTGTTCTTGCAGTCGGGCCATCAAATCGTGACAACGGTCGAGGTCTGCTCTGGCATCTCGGGCTTGCTTGAAAACCCGCTCCCTGAGGATAACGTTTGCTTCCCTTAGACTAGTGATGATCTCACTGTAATCTTCTTCCACCCGTTATAGGTGGAGTGCCTGTTGATGTGCCTCCTTTCTCCAGCTAGCATGGATCCCTATTGTTTGGGTCTTCGACTCTTCCAATTCTCTTTGGATATCGGCAACTTGGTTTTTCAAACCCTTTATCAATTTTTCGTCTGCTCGACTCCTCAACTGTCTGTCAGCATCCCTTTTCATTTGCTGGATTTGAGCTCTCAGAAAGTCATTTTCTTGTGCCAACTTCTTTTTATCTCCTTCGTCGGCGGCAGCTTGCATCTCTTTTTCAAATTGGAGATCTTGGACCCGTTGCTCTATCTTACCAATCCTTGTTCTATAAACCTCTTCCTTGGCTAACCAGTCCCATTGTTCTTGTGATGCTTCAGCAAATTCCCGGAGGTGAGGTCTTTTGGCTGGTCTTTCAACCGATGTTTCTCCCTTATACCAAGTAAGATATCCGGGTACAACCTCTCCTCTAGCTCGATCCTGCACACAAGTGTTTGCCTCCAGATATTGACATTTGCTCCAGATCTGGCGGACCCTTGCTTCTGGGAATTGACCATCGGGACCAATTTCAATAACCTGGGTACTTAGGTCTTCGTCTTTGGGTACTATCTGGCACCTCCCAAGCTGTCTCAAAACCCGATGGGGCGCATAAGGTTGAATGCTCTTAAGTCCCATTAATAGAAAGTGGGACCTAGCCGCTGGCATGTACACGATTCTGTCTATCTGTAACCAACCCAACGTCCATTGTATTTGACTTGCGCCGAGAGCCTGAAAGTATGCCCTCCATGCCAAGGTTCCTTCATGCAAGATGGTCCTATCAATCCTTGTATAGAATTCGCTTATGCAAGTTTCCTCAACCAACCCATATCTCAAGAATTGGGTGCAGCGACACAGGTGCTCGGTCATCCATATCTGTAGCAGTAAATTACAGCCTTCGAAAAAATCTCCTCCGGCTTTGCAGGCTGTGAGAGCTCGATATATGTCCGATAGTATCATGGGAGCAAGAGTACTTTCGCTTTGGTCAAGCAAAGTACTGACGACTCCGGCTACCTTTATATCAATATTCCCGTCTTTTCTCGGGAATACCACAAGTCCTAAGAAGGCTATCATGAAGGCAATTCGTCTGTGCTCCTCCCATTTCTGGCGATTACCCTTGCTGCATAATTTGTTCTCCGGCTTGTCAAAACCTCCCACATGACCGTACCTTTGATAGATGAAGCTTAAAGTACAAAACCCTTGTGCTAGATCTGGGTTACGTACTGTTCTGGCTATCTTCAGTGAGTCTAAAAACCGGTGTATGGCTACAACCCTGGGAGCGATTAGATATTGATGCCCCAATGGTGTATCGGTGTTTCCAATGTATCCGGTCATCTCCTCCATAGTTGGGGTGAGCTCGAAGTCCGAGAAGTGAAAGAAATTGTGCGCGGAGTCCCAATATGTGACTAATGCTCTTATGATATCCCCTCGAGGCTTTATTTCAAGCAAACCTGTGAGACCTTTCAAATATTTCTTAACTTCATCCTGCCCTTCTTTGCCTAGATCATCCCACCATAGTCGTATTTGTACCGGGATTTTAGTCATGAGTGAAAAGGGTTCATTTCGAATCGTGCTCATCCTGCACATTTATTTAAAGAAGAAGATCATTTTGGCTGGCAATGATTGGACTATTTTTCAAAATTTTAAGATTTTGGTATTTTTTTTTTTGAAAAAGGGCAAGTTGGACCCGACGGGGGTTGCCTACGTATCTCACATCCGGTGAGAATCAAACCCGCGTAGTTCGGTCCGTCAAAACAAACTATTTTTCTTTTATTGACCGACAAAGAAAATACATTTGTTAAGAAAACCATTTTGTTGGCAGAGTCAACCTTCCGTCGTTTTTTATTAGTAAACTAAATTATTGATTTGTTGGTAAAGCACATTTTGTATTTTCTGAAAAATATCTATTTCTCCATACTGTTTCCTTTTTTTTTCGTTTCTCTTCAGTATTTAAAAGCCGGTCAGTATGCAAGTTCGAATAAATGCTTAAAACAAACATGGTATAGCAGGATGGTCTTTTCATTTCAGGTTGCCTGTCCTAGACGGACCCAACCCCCGTGTTGAGTCCCCTAAGTCAAATGCAACGTGATGCAAATAAGCGTTTCCTACTAGGGATCCGGTATGCAGTTATGTTATTCTAAGTTCAAAACCTCGGTGCATGATCTAGACTGTGTACCCAAGCGGACCACTCGGGCTGAGGAAGGAGCTCCTTTCCGAGAACCAAAAGGCCAACCGGCTTAGAAACTT
Source organism: Nicotiana noctiflora (assembly GCA_032618575.1). NCBI lineage: Eukaryota > Viridiplantae > Streptophyta > Magnoliopsida > Solanales > Solanaceae > Nicotiana > Nicotiana noctiflora. The sequence goes on from JASVEL010013537.1 coordinate 164,010, forward strand.
TCCGAGCCTCTTTATTATTTCGAGGTACGACACTAACAGAATAAGGAGTCTCAACCAGTGAGCACATCCCCGGGGTGAGAAGTGAAGGGTTTTCGGCACAGTTTTATATACAGTTCACGCAATATCAAAGCGGTAAACATATAGCGGTTTGTATATACAGCGCAACTAGCATCAAAGCGGTAGGCATGTAGCACATTAATTAAACATATAATAAAATCAGATATAGACAAAAATAGCAATTTAACCGAGCTCGAATTCTTAAAACCCTGAACCGAAGTTCTGGGTCGAAATGTCCCCAGCAGAGTCGCCAGAGCTGTCACACCTCCTTTTTTCGCACCCGCGAGAGCGCGAGGGAGTTTTTCACAATCGAAACGGAATCAATTTATTTAATTCAGAGTCGCCACTTGGGAGAATAATGGTGTCCCAAGTCACCGGTTTAATCCCAAACCGAGGAAATTTATGACTCTGTAATATAGTCTGCGAAACTAGAAACCTGGATAAGGAATTCTATTAACCCGGGAGAAGGTGTTAGGCACTCCCGGATTCCGTGGTTTTAGCACGGTCGCTCAACTGCAATTTTTGTTTCTACCTGATTTCTTTATATATTTTATTTATGTGCTCTTATATTCCGCTTTGATTTTTTAGAAGAATTGCGACGTCACGAAAACACATTTCAAGTCACACCGCAACCGGTACGCCTGTGACTTTAATGTATTTCAGTTTTGCCGAGAGTAAGATTTGGGTCACATAAATGCACACCCGTAATAAGGAAAGTATTTTATTTACAAATCGTGCCTAAAGAGTCTATCGTCTTTATTAACTTCGGGAAAGACCGTGAAATTCGCTAAACGGTCTTCCCGAGTTAGATTTATACGATTAATTTGAGGGCCCCGCAAATATGTATTTAGTGTGACGAGGCTCATCTCACTTTTATTAAAGGTCAAAACTAATATGACTATGTTTTTATTTGATTAGTCTCTATTAATAAACAAAGGCCATTAGAAGCCTATCATTCTAATTTGCAATGAAATAAGCCACAAAATCATATAAGAAACTACGCTGAGAATGAAGTCACTATTAGTAGATTGACAAAGGTAAATAAAGCTTTCAATCTTTTCATCTATCAATCTTTTCCCTTCTTCATTTGCCTCAACCAGAAAAATATGGTATATCAATCTCACCCTAATCAGTATGTCCTCCAATTTTTAAGTATCTTAAAGTGACTGAACATACATGTGAGTCTTTGATTTAGGCATAAAGGAGTCAGTATTTGATTCTAAGGGTGTGTTTGGTATATCAGAAAATATTTTTCAAGAAAATATTTTCTTGAAAAATAAGTAGTAATTTTATTCAGTTTTTGGTGTTTGGTACGCAAATTAAGGAAATGACTTCTCAAGAGTATTCACAAATAATTTACATATAATAAACATGAAGTCATAAAACTTTCAAACCAACAACCTTCCGTACCCACAAATTTCATAAACTTTCGAACCGCTAAACTTTTAAAATCGCAGAATTTCGAACCCATAAACTTTATAATTTCTAAACTCATAAACTTCCAAACACATAAACCTCCGAACTCATAATTTTGAAACTTGTAAAATTTTTTAAACCGATAAATAATAAAATTTAAAATAAAAAATATATTTAAAAATGGGTTGGGGGGGGGGGGCAGTAAAACGAGAAAAAAATAGAATTTAAATTACAAAAAAGGTGAAATTTTTGTTTTGTGCGGGGAGGGTGGGTGGAGGGTTGGGGTGGTGCAGAAAAATGAAAAAAATATAAAAATTTAAAATTACAAAAAAAAAAATTAAGGTAAAAAAATATTTTTTTTGAGGGGGGGGGGGTTGAGGTAATAAGGTAGGTGGTAACGGAAAAACTGAAATTTTTTAAAAAAAAATTCCTTTTTTTTGGAGAGGGGATAGGGTGGGTTGGTGGGGTAAGGAAGGTAGAGAAGGGGTTTTGGAAAATATTTTCCCTTTCTCTTGAAAAGGAAAATATTTTCCTCCAATTAAAGAAAAATAAATTAAAAAGAAAAAATATTTTTTAAAATATTTAAACCAACAAACTTTAAAAAAAAATAGAAAATATTTTTTCCATTCGTATCAAACACAACTAAGTTGTATACCTATTACAATATGCCATCATATTTATATACACCTGGCTATTAACAGAACGACATGTTTGCTTGCTTTTTGAAAAGTAATATTGATGTCACTTCTAAATCCCATATAAGCACAATCTGTTATACTATCTCCAGTGTCAGGCGATTACTATTTTGAAGATGTGATTAAATTTCTTTCTATTTGGAAGAATTGTTAACGTTACTCTAAGTCTTTCTTCTGTCTTAACTTCAATATTTTTCTATATTTTCTATTATTTTTCTAAACACTTATTACTATCTAGCAAAGGGTGATTGATTCTATCTCTTTCTTTCTTTCTTTCTTCTGCACTTCATTCACTTTGGATTGTGCTAATATTTTAACTACGATACTATGAATCAAGTAGTACTTATTTGTGAAATTAATTTATATAACAAGACACGTAACCAGATGCGATTATTAGCGGTCCTATGGACTCATCACCATGCATAGTTTAAGATCAATTAAGGAAACCTCCTATGAAACTTCGAGCTCATATTTTTACTAATTTTCTGCTAAGTGGATGAGGTTCTCAATATGAATAAAGCATGTTTTAATTAATTTATTTGGTCAAATTGTTTCTGAGAGTCTTTTTTTTTTTTTTTTTTTTTTTAATTATCATTAGTCCGTCCCAATAGTAATTCATATGTTATTTGAGTAGGAAGTAGTATAAGATGTTCATGATTTGATTCCCCATATATATGGTCAGGTTTTTCCCTTTAGGGTGTGTTTGGTACGAAGGAAAATATTTTCCATGAAAATGTTTTCATGGATAATGAGTGGTTTTATAACTTATTTTCTCTTGTTTGGTTGGTAAGTGGAAAATATATTTTCCGGAAAATATTTTCTATTGTTTGGTTAGAGTAGAAAATAGTTTTTTTTAGAAAAATATTTTTTATGCAACTCTCCTCACCCCTCCCCTCCCACCTCCCCCACCCCTTCCCTAAGTCTCTAAAAATTGACACAATCTAAAGAAACTAGTGGTAATGCTTTACTTTTTAACGCAAAATCACATATTTTCGAACCCGTAAACTTTATAACTTTTAGACCCGTAAACTTCCAAACTCATAATTTTGGAACTTGTAAAATTTTGAGTATTTAAATCGATAAATAATAAAATTAAAAACTGAAAAATATATTATAATTTTAGGGGGGTGCAGAGGGTGAGAGCGGGGCTGGGGGGGGGGTAAAACGAAAAAAAATAGAAATTTGAAATTTCAAAAAAAATATTTGAGGTAAAAAAATACTTTTTTTGGTGGGGGGGGGAGGTTGGGTGGTGCACAAAAATAAAAAGAAGAAATAATTGCAAAAAAAATATTAAGGTAAAAAAATGATTTTTTGGGTAGGGGTAGGGTGGGGGCTGGGTGGTAGAGGGTGATAAAGGTTGAGAAGGAGCTTTGGAAAATATTTTCCCTTCTTTTGATAAGGAAAACGTTTTCCTCCAATTGGAGGAGAATGAATTGATAAGGAAAATGTTTTCCAAAACATTTAAGCCAACCAAACATGGGAAAATTGGAAAACATTTTTCAAAAAATGTTTTCTTTCATACCAAACACAACCTTAATGTTTAAATAATGGCGCCATATAGACCGAAAATTTTATTTTATATCTCATACAATTAGTAAATAATTTTTTTATCTCACAGTTTTGTGAACTCAGATTTTTGCGGACCCAAAAGTGTAAGTTCGGGATCCACAAATTTGTGGAACAAAAATAAATCTTATATATTTAGTGTCAATAGTATGAAACACAAAATAAAATTTCTGAATTATAGTGTACTTATTTTCTTGTAGTACATTAATAGTAACATTGAATGAGCCATTGAAGCTGAAAAAGTGCAAAAGTGGAACTGGAGGCCGTGCACGAGATTCAGAATCAGTTTGATGTTTTTTTCAATTTGCTGTTCATAGTCAACAATGTTCTATCAAATTGGTGACTTTTCTTCGGTCCTCTGGTCTTAAAACCTAAATAAATTATCGATTTAAAAAGAATCTGAGTAAGTATTTTAATTCTATTTGACTCAATATTACGACTCTTCTCTAGTGTTTAAATATGGTCATGAACTTTTTTAACTGGAAAGAGTACGAATGAGTTGCATGTGACGTTTTGTGTATGTTACTCCAATGTGTTACTCCTACTTTATTCTATATAATACTCTTTCCTTTTATTCTTTTTTATATTTTGAAATGCTTAACTTGAAATGTATATTTTACGCTTAATGACATGCGTTTATAGAAATATCACCATAACTTTTAAAATTATTACTTTTGATATATATGCCAAGTGCCTATCAAACTACAACATCTAAAATAAAATGAAGTAAATATAAATGTACAAAGGCGGATTTATGATTTTTAGTGTATAAGTGTACTACTAAAAAAAAATGTATTAAGGGCCTGTTTGGAAAGTCACCTTGTAATTGAATTTGGGTGTATTGGGTGTAATTACATAATTTTGGCATGTTTGTAATTGCTTGATCAGGTCAGGATGTAATTGGGTGTAATTAAGGGGATGTAATTACACTCTTCAGTATACGAGAAGGGGCTGAGAATTGTTGGTAACTACATGCTGTAATTACCAGGTTATTTTTTGAATCTTTTTTCCTTTCTTTTTAATTTACTTAATTACTAGTTTTTTCTTTTAAATTTATTTTTATTTTAACTTTTTAAATTATTAATTTTTGTTAAATATGTTCCTTTTATATATTACTTATCTTTTATTTTCTTATTTCTCGTTTCTCAATTTTTACTTCACTTGCTTCTACATGATTTCTCATATTTTATTTCTTTCTTAATTAATTTTCTTTATTTTCTTATTACACCTAGTTATGTTATTATTCTCATTTTTCTAGAAGATTATACCTTGTAATCTCAGAAGGAATAAGTCATCCATAAATTTGACTTATAATGAGTATATCATTAAAGTTGAACGTTGTTATTGGATGAGGTTATAATTATATATCCACTTAACTATGTTAAATGATATATTACTTTTTAATATTTAAATAGCATTCTCATTTTTTTTAACCTCATTCTCTTGTGATTCCATGTAGTTACTCATATTTTTTATTTTTCTTTATTTTTTCATTAAACATAATCATGCTATTATTCTAGTTTTGAAACTATACCGCCTCCTAATATTAAAATAATTTAATAATTTAGCATATAATGAGTGGTATCATTAAAATAGAATCTCAATGTAAAATGAGGTTATAGACTTATGTTTTCCTTTTCTTATGAATTATATTTATTTAAATTATGTTGAAATTTATTTTATGTTATGTTGTAATTTACATAAGAGTATTATTTTTTTACTTTTTGTGGAATTTTATGTTATAATTTTTCTTTTATTTATTTATTTTAATAGTATTGACTTATTAATTCAAATTGCACGCCATCCATTTTTTCAGTTAGAATTAATAGATTATTTTTTCATAAAATATTTGACTAATTTTATGGTATTATATTTATAAATACTTATTAATCTTTTTTATCAAGCACATGATGTTCTTACAAATTATGTATTTTTAGTTCTTCTTATAAATAATTAAAGTAAAAAATTATTAATTTAAAATCTATACGTCAATTATTTATCTATGATTAGAATTAATACATTTTGATGAAATAATATGTATCTTAAATGTAAAGTTTAATATCATTTATAAAGGATACATTTGTTAAATCTTAAATTTTAAATTTTATAATTAACTTTATATTTAAAATATAATCTGATTGTGTATTTATATTAGTGCAATTAAACAGTATACTTATAATTATATTGTAACAAATAAATAGGTCATTGTAACTATAATATTGTAATACTAGAATGTACAATTACTACCCTAGTAATTATTAATTCTAATTACCCTTGGACCTTAGGTGTGAATTGATTCATATTTCTCTTGGTAAATAACTCAACCTTCAACCAAGTGCACTATTCAATCTTCATGGAGCATGGGTACCAACAGTTAATATTATACCAATTTTAAAAAATATGTACATAAAATATTTAATTTTACAGAGACGTCATGGGTTTACGTCCCCATAATCTCCTTATAAATTGGCACCTTCAAATGTATTTGAAATGATTATTTTATGTGCAAGGCCACAATTTAATACTAATTAAAATGTCATTATTCGAACCATAGTTTTAAACATGCACGGTTGGATTTTAGTTATTGCTCTGTTAACCGTGTTAGAAAATGAGATAGGAGTAATAACAAAAGTTGAACAATATTTGGTTGAAATGCGCATTAGAATATTCGATTAATTGTATATCATTATTTTCTTACGTACTTTTGTATAATATCTTTCTTGACCAAAAGGGAAAAATATTAAAATAAATTTAGGTTCCAAATTTGACCAATTTGCTTCCTCTCCAAGTATTACTCCTCCATATACAAAATAGGAGGAGAAGAAAAATACTGTAATCTTTTGGGACTTGGAAAGCAAGAAAAGTTTTGAACAGAGAATATTGTTGCGGATGGTTACTACATCAGCTTTAATCTAGTGCATCAAAATTAATAAATTATTTTAAAAAAAGTTATTTAATTTTACCTATTATATTAGAAAGTCATTAAAAAATAATCATGATCTCCCAAATGATAAAGTGCCACATAAATAAATAAAATAAAGAGGCTGTTATTTAAATCCAAAAAGTTAAAGCTCATCTACTAATCCCTTAAAAAATGTAGGTACCGGTTACTTGTCAAGAAGTATGGAAATGACACTAGTAGTGAGTATGTTATTTAAAATATATTCACGGTTCACAATATTTACAAATTAATAAATTTCGCTCAAACATTATGATCGGCGCCCTAAAGTTTAAATCTCAAAGTTCAAACTTCAAGACATCGTGTTATAAAGTTCATCCAGAAATTCAAATCGTACGCAACCTCGACTTCTCACCAAGAGGATGTAAGTTCGAGTCTCCCCAAAAGTAAGATACAAGTACTTTGAGGAAATGATATTGAGGGTCTATTTATAAATAACATTAAAGGTTAAGTCTGCATTATTATTGTTGTTGTAGTCTTGAATTTCAAATTAGTAGAATTCAAAAAATGTAATTCTGAAGTTTGGATGAATTAATTAAATTACTTATAAATATTTTTAAATAGAAAACTTTAAAAGTGACTATTGTTGCAAAAATAAGTGGGACTGTGGCTGAGAGCAAACACCAATGAGATGCACACACTGCACAGACAGAGACAAAGATAGAAGATGACCTGATTTGATGCAAGCCATGACCCGTGTTTGACTGGCGCTAGCGCTAGCGGGTAAGAACCACGACCCGTCAAGCTTTATCTGATCGTTACTTTTAGTATTTCTTGCCTTCTTTTCTTCTCCTTCACAGAAGGTTCCCTTTCCCTTTTTCTCTTGGCTTAATAAAGGCGCAGTATTGACTCCTTGGGCTTTTATATTCATATCCTCTTCGCACTTTTTTCCCTTTTCTTTCTCCTCAAAAATAAAAAAGTGAGAGAGAGAGCCTCACATTTTCACTTCACCGCTCAACTTAGTTGTTGCCATTCTCGTCACTTTAGTCTAAGGTACGCACACCAGTAGACACAAATGGTTGTAAAACTTTTGCTTTTCAAGTCACTTCTCAATTGGGTTTTTGTTCCTCTCGATGTTACTATTCTGTTCAGGCTTATGGAGTTTCTTATCTTCCTTTAGAACCTTTTTTTTTTAATAAAAAGAATCTAATCTTATGAAAGAGAACTAAAAATTAATGGTGTTCACATTTTTTTCCAGTTTGGTGTTTTGTGCTTGTCTTCTCTTTTCACTTTGTGAAGTTTGTAACTTAGATTTGATCTTCGTTCTTTCACTTCTTCTTTTAATTATTTATTTTCGTGTTTCGATTTTGAGTCATATGGGTGATATCGTCAATGTTTGTTTTGATTTATTGCAATTTATTGATCAGTATTCATGTTTCCACTGATGATTTCTGTGCTTGTTGAATCAGAGTTTTCATTTTAATAGTCTGGAATTATTTTTTTCTCTTTCAGATGTTAGTGAAAAGTTGATTATTTTTTTCATAATTAATTTAATGTGACCAATTATGTTTCTGAAAAGTCTTAGGTTTTGTTTCCACCCATTATCTGGTTCTTCTATTGTTTGGAGTCTTACACTCGGTTTGGATTATTGTTACCCATTATTTTATAATATATTGTACTGTACTGTATCGTGTTGTACCATATCGTTGTATGAATACAATATTTGGATAGATTGTATTATTTGTTATTGTTAAATAATATTTTGCTTTGACTGTATCGTACCGTATTGTAACTGATAAGTTACTAAAATATCCTCAATTGTGTAAATATTAAATTTATCAAAAATTATGCATAAAATAATTAAAAAAAAAACAAAATAGAAGAAGGCAAACACCTTAAGAAAGCAGAACAAGCAAAATAAAGGAGTACAACTAATTAGAATTGAGTAAAACGCAAATTAGGAGAAAAAATAAAATAGAAGGCGGCAAAACACCTTTAACGTTGGCGGCAGAACTACTGGAAAAAAATAAAGTGGGTTATAGGTTGGAGATTTGGAGTTAAAGTAGAAAAATAGGTAAAGGGTAAAATAGAATTGTTGAGTAATAAGTTTGGGCATAATTGGAAATAGAAATAGGAAATGATACCAAATCGGTTGTTTCAAAAAAGGGAACTTTTCATTGTTCCGGAACAATGAATTTAACAATACAATCAATTTGTTTTTGTTTTTTGTTGTTGTTTGCCTCTTTTCCATGCGCCGAGGGTCGATTGGAAACAGCCTCTCTGCCCTTTCGGGTAGAGGTAAGGCCTGTCTATATATTACCCTCCCCAGACCCCACCTTGTGGGAATATACTGGGTTGTTGTTGTTGTTGTTGTAATCAATTTTAATGAAACAATCAAAACAAACATTGTTTTTGGATAACAATACAATACAATGAGTAACAACCATCCAAACAAGCTGTTATATCGATATATTAGCCAGTATAAGTTTGCTTATGATAAAAGAAATATTATCACCTTTTCAATATATGCACAGCTTAGTATATTCTCATTGTTTATTGCAACCCAATGAAATTTTTGTTTCATCCCTCTTTTCTCCTTGTAATGCTTTCCTCCTTTCTCCTTTATTTGTAGATTGTTTTGTACACAACTTTTATGGATCCTCGGTTCAATCCGTTGCCTCATCCTGTAAACATTTTCGACTTGGAAGATCAGATCAATTTGTCTAACTTTGAGGAATCACTGAATCATCCTCTCAGTTATACAGATAACTATGTAGCTTTTGGTGCCCAGTACAATACATCAAGTCCAGACGTTGGAAACTTTGCTCCATCCTCAAATGTGAGCTCGGAAGTGGACTCTCCAGATGATCACGACTCTGATTCGCTGTTCAAGTACCTTAACCAGATACTAATGGAGGAGAATATTGAAGATAAGCCCAGCATGTTCCATGATCCGCTTGCTCTAAAAGCTGCTGAGAAGTTCTTCTATGAAGCCCTTGGCAAGTCGTACCCTCCTTCACCCTATCGTACCTCTGATTATGTTGACCATCAGTTAAAAAGCCCAGACAGCATTTTCTGGAATTCCAGCGAGCATAGTACAAATAGTAGCAATACTGGTACTAATTCCACCGATCCTCAATGGTTTGTTGATCCTGGAGAACCTAGGTTGTCAGTCGAGAGTCATCCATCAGAATACAACGTCCAACCTTTGGTGCAGAGTAACTCAGAGAGGTCCCCTGGTTCTTTAAACAACTTCAATAATTCAAATGCCCATGTGGACTCTTTAGTAAATCCTCATGTTATTTCAAATGTATTTACTGATAGTGAGTCCATCTTACAGTTCAAGAGAGGGATGGAGGAAGCTAGTAAATTCCTTCCAAACCTTAGTCAATTTGTCATTGATTTGGATAAATATACATTGCCTCCAAAGATGGAGGAAGTATCCAAAGAGGCTGTCGTCAAGGTAGAGAAGGATGAGAAGAATCACTCACCTAATGGCACAAAAGGAAGAAAGCATCAGTATCCCGAGGACAGTGATCACGAGGATGAAAGGAGCAACAAACAATCAGCAATATATGTGGAGGAGGAGGTTGAGTTATCAGAGATGTTTGATAGGGTTCTGCTTTGTACAGATAAGGGGGCAGGATGTGGTGAAGTCAAGTGTGAGATGCCATCTGAAGTAAACAAGAGTTCAGGTCAGAATGGACAAGCACATGGATCAAATGGTGGAAAAACTCGTGCTAAGAAACAAGGGACTAAAAATGAAGCTGTGGATATAAGGACTCTCTTAATTAGCTGTGCACAATCTGTTGCTGCTGACGATCGCAGGACGGCATATGAACAGCTAAAGCAGATCAGGCAGTATTCTTCACCCACAGGTGATGCATACCAGAGGCTGGCCAGTGTATTTGCAGATGGCCTTGAAGCTCGGTTGGCTGGCACTGGCACTCAACAATATGCTGCCCTTGCCCCGAAAAGGATCACAGCTGCTGAGAAATTGAAAGCATACCAGGTTTACCTTTCATCATGCCCGTTCAAGAAAATATCAATATTCTTTGCGAATAAAATGATCTTCCACACAGCATCGAATGCCAGGACATTGCATCTCATAGATTTTGGTATAACATACGGTTTCCAGTGGCCAATACTCATCCAGCTTCTCTCACAGATACCTGGTGGGCCTCCAAAGCTTCGCATTACTGGAATAGACCTCCCCCAACCTGGCTTCAGGCCAGCAGAAAGCTTAGAACAGACGGGGAGCCGCCTGGCAAAATATTGCGAGCGCTTTCATGTTCCATTTGAGTATAATGCGATAGCAACACAGAATTGGGAGAATATTAAAATTGAAGACTTGAAACTTGCAAGTGGCGAGACTGTTGCTGTGAACTGCCTTTTTCGTCTTAAGAACCTATTGGATGAGACAGTGGTTGTGGACAGTCCAAGGGATACAGTTCTGAGCTTAATTAGAAAGATGAATCCAGATATCTTTGTGCAAGCTGTAGTCAATGGATCTTACAGTGCACCCTTCTTTGTCACTCGCTTCAGGGAGGCCCTCTTCCACTACTCAACTCTCTTTGACATGTTTGATGCTACTTTACCCCGTGATGATCAGCAGAGGTTGCATTTTGAACAAGAATTTTATAGGCGCGAGGCAATGAATGTAATTGCTTGCGAAGGGTCCGAGAGGGTTGAGAGGCCTGAAACATATAAGCAATGGCAGGTCCGCAATATGAGAGCTGGATTCAAGCTGCTTCCCTTAAACCAACAACTCATGCAGAAGTTAAGGTGCAAGGTAAAGGGGGGATACCACCGAGATTTTGTGTTTGATGAGGATGGTAATTGGATGTTACAGGGTTGGAAAGGCCGGGTAGTATGTGCTAGCTCGTGTTGGGTGCCAGCATAGAAGTATCTGGAACTCGTTCGTTGTCAAACTGGGAATCCTGAGGTCTCCAGAAAAGATCACAGGAGGACTGCATTCATGCATGAGATTGCACTTGTGTATGCAGCTGCTTGTGTGGTGGCACAATTTTCGTTTTAGTTCGTAGGATGCTGTTATGTAGCCATTCTGTACATAATGTTGTCCCTAGAAAGGATTGGTCTTTGCTAATCTTGATTAAGCTTAGTATGGTGAAACCGATATGATTTTCTGTGTACGATTGGCTAACTAGTGCTAGTTATCAATCTATGTTCTCTAAATTAGCTTAATGAGTTGAGTTGTCTATCAGTTCAATTCTATGTATCAAGGAGAAAAGGAGAATTTTAAAACCCATTATGTTGCAACTTTCTTTCCCATTCCAGTTCAGTTTTTTTGTCTAGATAAAGATAATCTTGTGGTGACTATGGTAGTTGCATAATTTCTCATGTCTTTTCTTGTTTGCCCTTGCTTTTGAAAGGGAAAAAATGTTGACCAAATTAACTTTTAAATTTGTCTTTTACCTTCAATTCTGTGAATTTCATGTTGTTAAGCCACATTTCATTAAGTTGATAGATAAAGCGTAATATTTGAAGCAATTCTCCTTATTTTATGTCGTTCTTTCTCATATACTATTTGGCATTGGTTCTCTCTGATTTTCCTTGTTATCAGGGTCGACCTTCTGTAAAGGAAATAAAGCAATCGCTTTAGGTTCCGTATTTGGGATCTTATTTTCGTCGGGTCGCCCATGCTTATTATCAGCCTGATAATATGAGGTAAATATTCTTATGATAATAGAACTTTTTTATGAACTGAAAGAAATGAATCTGTTCTACCATTGTTCTATTTAACCAAGGAAAAATCACTAAACTATACAAATCCGAACCTGCTAGAAAAAATTAAAGAAGACATCTCAAAGACATGTTATCACATACTTAAAAAAAGATAATGTCAGTAAAAAAGATATCATTAATTATGAGACAAGTTTTATCCGATATTTGTTCTGCACTATCTTTAAGAAAATAGGAATCTTGATTTCATTTATACCGTATTTTGACCTTTAATTTAATGGGCGTTCGGACATAAGAATTGTAAAATTTTAAAATAGGATGAAAAAAAAAATTCAAGTGAAAATAGTATTTAAAAATTGAAGTTATATTTGGACATAAATATAATTTTTAGTTTTTTTTAAGTGTTGTGTGTGATTTAAGTAAAAATTTAGAAAAACATTTTTTTTGATGTTTTTTAAATTTTCAAAATGTAAAATTTAGAAAATTTATGAACAAACGTTAATTTCGGAAAAAACGAATTTTTTTTGGAAAAAAGCAAAAACTTTCTTATGCACAAACGGGAGCTTAATTCTTTTTATTAAGAGCATAAATAGGGATTAGAGATATAAGCTTGATTCATTTTCTTGTGCCAACCAAGTTTAAAAATTAGGAGTGCACATGGACTGAGTTGGTTCGGTCTTTATCAAAATCAAATTACACCAACTATATCGATTTGGACTGGTTCGGTTTATCGAGTTTTTCGAGTTTTCGGATTTTTTTGTTATATGAATATTATTTCAATCTTACTTTGTTAAAATTATAGATAAAGTTTTAATAAGTGAATATATGTTTAGTAATTATGGAAACAATTGACAAACATATGATCTATTAAAATATTCTAAAGGGAGATTTTTTTTTTTGCAGCACATAATAGTGATTTTCTTAGTCGTTTAACAATATTTTTGTGTTAATTTACGCTTTCAGAGTTAATACATGAGCGGATCCTAAATATTTTTATATTTTCTAAAGAAAAACTACTATGAACTCTTAAAAATATAAATAAAATTTATATATTTATATGTCGGTTTGATTCGGATTTTTTTACTCAATGCCAAACCAAGTCAAACCAAACATAATCAGATTTTTTAATCGATTTGGTTCGATTTTCCGGTTTGGTGCAGTTTTCCATTTGATTTGAACATCCCTAGTAAAAACTATTTATGGTAGTAACTTGTTAGATTTGAATCCAGAATATTTATCTACTCTAACAACTTGCTCATGCAATTGTGTAAACCATTAGATATAAAATTTTAATTATTAAAGCCAAAACACATTTTTTATATTCACAACTAAAATGATAAATTATTAAATGGTTTCAATATCTTAATTCACAATCACTAATAACACTATTTGGAATTATAAAGCCTCAAATAGAAACCAGAAGATTTAGCTGTTGGGGTAACGAACCTGGTCCATAAAATGATTATTGCTTACTTGTACAGTATAATTTGTCAATTTAGTTTTGGACTAAACTTCATTGAGATGTGTGATTAATTTGACGTTTGGTTTGGATGACATATTTGCATTTTGGTTTAATATTTGACTTATTACAGTATAATAATGTCTTCTTACATCGTATGCCGCCTTTTTGTTTTGCGCTTGTCATTTTCTTTGACGCTTTTACTATATTAGACGGTCCAATTGATAAAGCAATTTCGAGTGATTACATCCCAAAAATAGACGTCCATAATTGCATAGTCCAGCTGATCCGTCACGGGGTCTACGAAGAAAATCGATAAACCGTACGAAATCGGTAATTCGAGTCAAAACGAAAAAAAAATTCAATCATGAATTGGTTTGACTTGGTTTGGTGTTGGAAAAATAACCCGATCATAATTGGTTTGGTTTTAACTAAAAAATTTCAAACCGAAACCAAACCAACCCGATATTACATTTATTCAATTTTACAAATATTTACATATAAATATTTATTTTTAATACAATTCATAAATATTTCTTAAATTTTTTCATAGTTTATCTTTAAACATATTATTTCAAGTTTGGAATTAACATTTTTGAATGGTCCAATAAATTTTATAGTTCGTGAAGGTAGTAATTCAAATAAACTTCACATCAATACTAATGCTAACTAAGAAAATTCAATTCAACACTAGAAATGAAAATAGTGTGGATATTTATTTTTTAGTTTTGTATTGTTTATATTAAAAATGTATAGCTTAGTTTATTTTTTTCTTTAGTGCTTAGTTGTGTAACTAGTATACCTATAGTTGTACTTATTTAAGCATGACTTATATAGTACTTTTAGATAAAATTAATATTTATTATGGCTTATTACTTAGTAATATTTTCTTTATGGATTTTAGTATTTTTATTATTGAATATTTTAATTCAATGTTATGACGCATCTCATATTATTGTATTATTTTCTTGAAAAAATACATTATATAGTTGTATCCTTGTAGGATTAGAGAAGTATGTGGAGCACACGTTATATATTTGTGCTATGAAGACTTATCGGAAAAACAAAAATCCGAAAACCCGAGATTGAAAAATCCGATTTTGTTGGTTTGGCTTGGTTAATAAATTTAAAAATCCGACACTATTGGTTTTGTTTGGTTTGGTAATTGAAAAATCCAAACCAACCCGGACTATGTATACCCCTAATGACGATATATGTTTAATTGCGTCTTTCTCATCTATATCCAATCATGAATTGGTTTGACTTGGTTTGGTGTTGGAAAAAATAACCCGATCATAATTGGTTTGGTTTTAACTAAAAAAATTTAAACCGAAACCAAACCAACCCGATATTACATTTATTCAATTTTTACAAATATTTACATATATATATTTATTTTTAATACAATTCATAAATATTTCTTAAATTTTTTCATAGTTTATCTTTAAACATATTATTTCAAGTTTGAGTTAACATTCTTGAATGGTCCAATAAATTTTATAGTTCGCGAAGGTAGTTCAAATAAACTTCACATCAATACTAATGCTAACTAAGAAAATTCAATTCAACACTAGAAATGACAATAGTGTGGATATTTATTTTTTAGTTTTGTATTGTTTATATTAAAAATGTATAGCTTAGTTTATTTTTTTCTTTAGTGCTTAGTTGTGTAACTGGTATACCTATAGTTGTACTTATTTAAGCATGACTTATATAGTACTTTTAGATAAAATTAATATTTATTATGGCTTATTACTTAGTAGTATTTTCTTTATGAATTTTAGTATTTTTGTTATTGAATATTTTAATTCAATGTTATGACGCATCTCATATTATTATATTATTTTCTTGAAAAAATACATTATATAGTTGTATCCTTGTAGGATTAGAGAAGTATGTGGAGCACACGTTATATATTTGTGCTATGAAGACTTATCGGAAAAAAAAAATCCGAAAACCCGAGATTGAAAAATTCGATTTCATTGGTTTGGCTAGGTTAATAAATTTAAAAATCCGACACTATTGGTTTGGTTTGGTAATTGAAAAATCCAAACCAACCCGGACTATGTACACCCCTAATGACGATATATGTTTAATTGCGTCTTTCTCATCTATATTCAATCATGAATTAGTTTGACTTGGTCTGGTGTTGGAAAAAGTAACCCGATCATAATTGGTTTGGTTTTAACTAAAAAAATTCAAACCGAAACCAAACCAACCCGATATTACATTTATTCAATTTTTACAAATATTTACATATAAATATTTATTTTTAATACAATTCATAAATATTTCTTAAATTTTTTCATAGTTTATCTTTAAACATATTATTTCAAGTTTGAATTAACATTCTTGAATGGTCCAATAAATTTCATAGTTCGCGAAGGTAGTAATTCAAATAAACTTCACATCAATACTAATGCTAACTAAGAAAATTCAATTCAACACTAGAAATGACAATATTGTGGATATTTATTTTTTAGTTTTGTATTGTTTATATTAAAAATGTATAGCTTAGTTTATTTTTTTCTTTAGTGCTTAGTTGTGTAACTAGTAAACCTATAGTTGTATTTATTTAAGCATGACTTATATAGTACTTTTAGATAATATTAATATTTATTATGGCTTATTACTTAGTAATATTTTCTTTATAGATTTTAGTATTTTTGTTATTGAATATTTTAATTCAATGTTATGACGCATCTCATATTATTGTATTATTTTGTTGAAAAAATACATTATATAGTTGTATCCTTGCAGGAGTAGAGAAGTATGTAGAGCACACGTTATATATTTGTGCTATGAAGACTTATCGGAAAAAAAAAATCCGAAAACCCGAGAAAACCCGAGATTGAAAAATCCGATTTCGTTGGTTTGGCTTGGTTAATAAATTTAAAAATCCGACACTATTGGTTTGGTTTGGTAATTAAAAAATCCAAACCAGCCCGGACTATGTACACCCCTAATGACGATATATGTTTAATTGCGTCTTTCTCATCTATATCCGCGGGAAATTTCCTCAAGTAATTAGGGTAATAAAAAATTTCAATAGAAACAGCATTCATCTAATTATTTAAGATGGGAACATTGAAAAAGGAATCATTGATAAAATTATTTTTTTAATATTCATCACTTTGAATAGTCAATTTCTTTTTTCAAAGTAAATATGCTTCACCAGTATCAAAGTGTTAGTTGTACTAAGTGATATTGCGTTTTCAAGATATTATCGTTTATATTGTGATTTAAATTGTTCCTTAGGATATTTGTCATTCGGTCAAAGAATTTTTTTGTTTATTAAAATACAGTAGTCTTTGATCATAGATGTGCAAAAAGATACAATATGAGTTTGGCATGCTAAAGTTTATACCTGATCATTGAGTGGTACCGAATGATATTTCTTATAAACAAACCAAAGCATACAACATTTATTGCAATTTATCTAAAGTAGGCGTTTGGTTGGAAAAAAAAAATGCTTGGAGTTGAAAATAGTACTTATTTGAATAAACGATGTAGAAGAGACGGTGCGGAGGAGAAGTCCTGATGCACTAGTGAGAAGTTGTGAACGACTGGCGGTGGTCAGCGTGAGGCGAGGCAAAGGGAGGCCCAAGAGGTATTGGGGACTGGGGAGAGGTGATTAGGCATGTCATGGCTAGAATGCGGATTTCCGAGGATATGACTCTTGATAGAAAAGTTAGGAGGTCTAGTATCAGGATTGTAGGATAGGGGCTCCTAAAATTTTTCGTACTCCTCTCCCGAGGCTGGGTGAGGCTTGACAGGGCGACATAGATGATTTGTGCATTGGATTGTATCCCCTTATGATAGTTACTATTTGATATTATCGCATGCCATTTTATTTATGGTTCTATTATTCAAATAACTATTTACGCGATTTCTGCTGGAGATACTAATGCTCTTTTGTTTTTGTTTTTGTTGTTGTTTTCCCTTTCCTTCCCTGAGCCGAGAGTTGATTGGAAACAACATCTCTGCCCTTTCGGGTAGGGGTAAGACCTGTCTACATATTACTCTTCCCAAACCCTACCCAGAGGCGGATTCACTAGGAAAGGCATGGGGCACGTGCACCCATGCTCCTTTCCTTAATCTGTATATTACGAGAATATTTTTCAGATAAAGTACTTAATTTTTCACGTGTGAACTCATGGTCAATAGAGTATTTAGTGCAGTGATAGTTTTGTGCACCATTGACCCCACATCTAGTGTTCAAATCCACTCACATATCTTCCATCTTTAAGATATTTTTTTATTTCCATTTCTCTTTTTCATTCTTTTCTGTTCAAATCCCATCCCTTGTCTTTCTTTTTTTCTTCTTTTTTTTTCGTGCATTCTTCTCTTTTTTGGTTCACCCTTTGATATATCCTTGAATGAAATATTGAGTTTAACACTTGTAACTATAAATAATGATGCTATTATTGATAGTTCTCTAAGGTAAATTTTAGGAAATCAAATTAAACAATGGGTCGGATAATGGTGCACCCATCCTACTGAAATTCTGGATCCGCCTCTGACCCTACCTCGTGGGACTATACTGAGTAGTAGTAGTAGTTGTTGTTGCTGATGTTGAAGAAACGACGGAAGTGCACTGCTGCAAGCTTTTTTAACCTTTGTTTCCAAGAAAGTGTGCCTCAAAATAGAAGTACTCGTCATTTGTCTCAAACAAACTAATTGTGTCTTCCTCACGAATTCCACAGAATAAGTTCTTTTTTTTTGTTCTTGTTTTAATTAGATGCAATTATATCACAAAAGATTTAACATCTTTGATTCTTGAAATGGAATTTAATAACCACCTATCCAGAACACCATCAAGCAATGATCAAGTTTGCAATAGGAAGACATAGGGAATACATGCATATGCAAAAAGAAATTTTAAAAATATATAGATAATAAGAAGATCACTGGCTTTAGATCCTAAATTTGTCTATGTTTCAGGTTTATATTACTCCATGCCCATTCAAGAAGATGTCTAACAAGTCAATTAACTGCGATACTCAAAGGTAGATCCATAATTTAAATTTTATGGATTTAATTTTAAAGTTTTTAACATTGAACCCATTATATTTTTAAAGCTACGGATTCATATCTACTATTTTTGCAATTTTAAATTTATTCTTACATACAAAATTTTACTCCGTGTCAAAAATTATAGGTTCAGTCAAACCCGTAGGCTATACACTGTATCCACCTTTGGTGATGCTAACAAAGGAAAAACATTATTGATTTTGGTATCCTTTATGGTTTTCAATGGCCTTTAGGGAATTTTCCTTAAGGCCATCAGGACCTCCAAAACTTCACATTACAGGAATAGAATTTCCACAACCTGGCTTCAGACCAGCTGAGAGAGTTGAGGAGATGGGGAAAAATTATTATTAGAGATTTAATGTCCCTTTTGAGTATTATATAAATAGGGATGAGATGCTTGAAGGCTTATAAAACTTACTTTTGTAGCGAAGCATTTACAGTCACATTAAAGATTTCACATCCACTAAGCAATAATAATATTAGGGGATGAAATCAATGAAACTACTATTATTCATGTTCATAGGCAAATGAGGAAACTAGAGAAAAAAAGAAATTAAATAAATACTAGTACTAGTATTTGGTTGTCTTTATTGTGAGATTACACACAGCTAAACTCTCACTTCAATAGCAGTCTTTTCTGAGATGCGAACATCTGGTTTAACATCTTCCCATAACTCAGGTAATGCTTCCTTCATGTTGTGAATGCTCTCTAGTGCATAATCTATACCTTTTGTTCTATGTGAGGCTCCCACCTATACCAAATAAGTGAAATTCATAAGCATAAAGTAACAGCTAACAAGGAAGAAGTATGACATTTTTTTCTTTTTGTTGCTCCGAAACAACCTTTCGGTTGGAAGTGGAGGTTGCTTACCATTAGAACAACCCTTCTTATTGCTCCGAAAATTAGTAATATTACTTACCCAAACTGTATGAAGGCCCATGAGCTTAGCAGTCTGAAGGTTACGGACCGAGTCATCAAAGAACAGCTGAGAAAAGGAGAAAGATAAAAGTATTACGTTAGAATTCATGTAAACCAGTAAAAGATTGAAATTCAGACTCAACCATCAGAGTGAAAGAGAGGCTAATAACATACCGTCTTCTGAGGGTTTATATTAGCTATTTTAAAGGCTTGTTCATAGGCTTCTTCGAAGGGTTTGCAAACAACCAGAGTCCTAGCGGTTTCTGGAAGGAGAAGCAGTATCTATATTAGTTAATATATTACAACCGTTTCAAGAGGAATGGCATTAGATTTTGGCTAAAAACTCACTGCCATTGATATTGTCTTGTGCAACATTGCTGTTGCGAGTAGGATTCACAGTCTCAAAGCATACAATATCATCAAAGCAGTCCTCCAATCCCAGCCTGCTTAGAACTTTTGCCACATGGGCTTCATTCGCATTTGAAAATATCTGTTTCAATCACAACAAATATGAACATTACATCAACATTGTCAACAGTCACGAAGGTATTTGTTTGTAGTGCTATGTAAGAATGTGTAACTTACAACTTTTCGGACAGGCAAACTATGCAAAAGATTCCTCAAAACGTGGTCAGTCTTCAAAAGTTCATAAGGTAATCTCCCATGTACAAAACTGTCAAGGAAGATCTCATTAGGTACTTATTTAAAAACAATACAAGGAGATGTGCAAGGAAACATAGAGAAGAACCGGTACCTATGGTAGTCATCAAAGTCAAAGTCATAACCAATGGCCTGCAAAGAATGAATGCAAAATTTAGAATGTGGACAGCCAAAACTAACTGCGAGAATACTTAATTCAAACTAGTGATAATCTTACCTTGAGACCAGCCATGGTTGTTCCATATTCCTTATATAAGCTTACACACATTTCTGGAACTTTAGCCTCCTCTATGCCAAGCTTTTCAACCATATAATCTAAATAATGCAACCAACAGAAGATTATTGATTATTTAATCCAACAAACAATGATCAAAGAAGCAGTTATGCAGGGAAGTATCAAACTAAAGAAAACTACTAAATTACCAATGATATTCTTTGTGCATTGTGTTGAAAGACCGGAGCTCAGTGGATAAAGTGTATCATCAACATCTGCACATTGAGGTAGAAGCAACTTTAGGAATGACTACACAAGGCAATCTTCTTTTGTAAAGAGAACAGGTTACAAATAAAGCCTTACCAAAGAGAAGGCATTCATATTTTGGCTCTGAAACTAGTTGGTAGCTGTCTTCATGCTCCATTTTGTTCTAAGGATCTTAAACAATATCAAAATTAGTATTTGGCTTAGAAATTCAATATATAATGGATAAGTGTGACAGAAATTCTCCTACAACATAGATAATATCAAAACTAGTATTTGGCTCAGAAATTAAATATATAATGGTTAAGTCTGATAGAAATTCTCCTACAACACAGATAACAAGGCTATTAAGGGAGCGGAAAAAGCTCAATTAAAATTTGAAACTCATGGCATATAATACTGATAATCCGTGTTCTGTTCGACTGTCCCCAACAATAGAAAGAAGGAAATAGAGATACATGTTCTAGTGCTTCTATAATAGGAATCCTCTCCAAAGAATGAAGAGGAGGGATATAGCAGAAAACATCTTTGGAAATGGTTCCAAGATAATTGACCCACTATTATCGTATGCAGATCAACACAAGGGAGACCCAAATGTCCAAATAACTATGTTACGCAGAATCTTTAAAATGTTGCCGCACCCGTGTTAGGTTGCTTAAGAAAGTGTACTACTTTTGGAGGATAAGACACAGACCCCCTGTGACAGAGCTAGTTTACTTTTTACGGGTTCGGACAAACTCATTAACTTTTGCTTAGATCATGTATTGTATCAGAAAATTCATTAAATATTTCACTGCGATCCCAACAACTAAAACGAGCTATTGCTTTGGGGCAAATTCAGAACTCATAAATCAAATCTGGCTCCGCCTTTGCACACCTAACATCATTTTCGGAGAGTACGAGCAACATAGGATAATACGAGCAACTAAAACGATCCCAGCAACTAAAACGAGCTATTGCTTTGGGGCAAATTCAGAACTCATAAATCAAATCTGGCTCCGCCTTTGCACACCTAACAACTTCATTAAATATTTCACTGTGATCCCAGCAACTAAAACGAGCTATTGCTTTGGGGCAAATTCAGAACTCATAAATCAAACCTGGCTCCGCCTTTGCACACCTAACATCATTTTCGGAGAGTACGAGCAACATAGGATAATACAGGGGAGAAGATCTAAAATACGCAAACATGGTTTTACGAGTTTCAGAGCAAACTACTAATAGAAAAACATAAAATTGCTTAGCCAACTAAGAAATAAAATTTAATCAATGTCCCTTCCAATAAACTAGGAAAGATACAGAGATAAGCAGAAAAACAAACTTGAAAAGTAAAACAAGAATGTATTCACTCATCTGAGTAGTTCACCAGAAACCTTAATGAACATGGATTTCATCTGTTGATCAAAATTCATTCTTGATCTTTTTGAAATAATAGAGAAACCATATACGATGAAACAAAGCACCATGATTGTAAACAGTATACTAGTCTTTAACCGACTATGTCGACAATATCAGTATAGTCCTAAAAGAGTGTATTCATCATTCACCGACTTTTGCTTAAAAAGCATGCAGAAATAGATCGATTAAGTAGACGATCAGATTGAACCTTTCCTTTACCACACAATGATTCAAAGGGACAAGACATTCAATCAAAATACTCCTGAAACTGCAACGAAATCTGAAACATATGAATACCCATTTGGTGACAGAGTAGAAATGGCTATCTTTACATACACGATGATCACTAAACCATAGTTAATCAATAGACATTCTCATCTCAACTAATCATGTAACCATAATAAATTAGTATGATTTGGTGTAAGTGCGGGCAAGTTTTTACCCAAAAACATTATTGGATCATCAGTGAAACTCACGACTACAAACTAGGGGAAAAAAAATTGCAGTAGGAAAAAGAGAACACCTAAAACTGAAAGAAAATCAATCATAAGGAGAAACTTGAAAGAGAAAAGACATAATCTGGAAAGTAGAAACACTTAAAAGTGCAATAAATTCTGAAAAATGAGAGAACCCATTTGAAGAAAGAGAATTACCAGATCTCTGGGAGAATGTGGAAAATATTTGGAGCAGTTTTAATTCAATATAAATAGAAAGAAGGAAAATCAAGGAGAGAGTGCAACTATAGGAGGCTATTTATTACTCGTACAAACTTGAAATGAAAGGAACAGCGGATTGTTAAAGACATTGAGCGCTTTTTTTATTTCTTCATGAAGTAGGAAAATGGGCCGAAAGGGATGTAACAAGTCTTGGGTCCTACGTCTACATTTCTGACCAATTGTTTTCCAAATAGTAGTAGTAGATCTTTTTCTTCCCTTCTCTCGAACCACATGCCCCAAATTGACAGGAATTGTACAGTAGTATGTGTCGGCGAAATTTTAGTTCAAATAATATATTTTTTATATATTTTATTAATATTAAATATATATAAAATTTAATTTAAAGTATATATATATATATATATATATATATTATCGCCTCATGTTTTACTCATATTTTATGAATTTCTGTAAAATGTATTTATTTATGTTAATTCATGGTATTTTTACATATAGAAATTATACGGAGGCAATAAGGGGCAAAAGATGCGAGATTAGAGACAAAACGGAGAAAAACAGGAAAATGTAGATATCCAGCACCAGAAGTAGCACCCTATCCACCAGTGGCGCAGTTTACAGAATATTCAAGGGGCCAATGCCCCATGCTGCCCTAGGTGTTGGTGACAGGAATTTCTCCAACTTTGTCGGGGACAAGGTTATTTCAGCTCAAGACTTATCCAACATGTATAAAATCAAGATTAGGCCTATTTTGAGAAGGGAGACGCCACTTCGAAGGGAAAATACACACGAGCAAACATCGGGGAGCGATGATGTCTCGATTTTCTTTATCTTTTCTTAGTATTTTCAATTATCCAACACTTGTGAAATTGTTTGATATTATCATGAGTGGCTAAGACTTATAGTTTTGGGATTGTAATTTAGCCATGAATATTGTTGTTCAACGTTGACTTAATCTTAATCAAAATTCACCAATCTATGGTTGTTTCTTCAATTCTATGATTACTATCTATCTATGCTATTCTTGGGAAAGCTTCGTTTAGATAATAAGAATTGAAAAGAACGTGATCTTAACTCTACCGGGGGAGGGGGATTGTGGTTAAGATAGGAATATACCTAGTCATCGTGCTTAATTAAATATCGCAATCTTAATGTGTTCTTAATATATTGAAACCGAGGAATATATGTGTTAATATATTTTGAATAGGTGAGAAAGCTACGAGAGCAATTTGTTCGATTAATTAGTAATCATGAGTGAATTGTATGAAAGGGAGAGTTAACTAGAACTCAATACAATTGGTGAATCGATCACAACCCTGAAATATTTTTCTCTATTGAATACACAACAACCATTTTGCAGTTTGATAATTTAGTTACTAGTTATAATTATTGTTTAGAATAATCACACTTTTTTAATTCGGATTGACTCGACTGAATAACAATCTTGGTGAAATTCGTGGATAGCTAGTACAAGTCTATGTGAGTTCCCCTACGACATGAGATGAAATCTACAAAGCTTACTACGCCGAAGTACGAGCGGACGAAAATAATCTCAATGGGCCGACCCAATGGTTAACAACCATACAATCGGAAACAAGGAAAGATTGATGGGCCATATATGAATTTAACAAGTGGCCCATTCGGTAGTCATGTCCAGCTTGGAATTTCATCACATTATGACTTGTAAGTTAAGTGATTTATGTGAATTAGGAAAATCATATATAAAACATGGGATTTCATCATATTTCTTTTGATTGTGCAGTGAAGATGAGCAAGTTGAACGGGTGGCTATTTGTGTCAATCATGGGATTTACTTCCATAATTAGAATTGTACTATAACTAGGATTCCTCTAGTATATGACACTTGACTTATCATTTTATTACTTGTATGATATATATACTTGCGTGTGAGGTTAAGATCGATAATATACAAATTATTTATTTAGAAACCAATAAATTTAAAGGATTAGAATCGCAAATCTATAAGTTTAAAATCTTGGCTCTGCTTATGATAATAATACCAAGGTATTACTATCTTGGTTTCGTTTTATGTGCATTTAAATATAAAAAAGCGGATCTTGTGATATAAAATTAAGTTATATATAGCATATCAAAAATAATCTTTGAACTTGCAAATACTACTATATCATTTCTAAACGGAAGTTTCATTAAAAATTAGAATATTTTAATTAAAATTTACGATTTTTTTTTTGAAACAGAGGAAGTGCTTGAAGTTGATGCTAATTGCAGTTTTATCATTAGACATTCTCTAGTTCTTCTACATACAGATTTGTATTTTCTCATTAATTAATTGTCTGAAAAAAATTAGACGATGTAATTCCTAATTAAATATATGAAAAATTATGTTAGAAGATGGAACATAAATAATATGATTTACAATAACTTTTAAAAAGCATCATTTGTTCATTTTTTTTCTTCTACATAAAAGCATCACATGGAAATGGATAGATAAAAAGAATAATTACTCCAATTCTCTTTGTTTATGTTTTTTTATGGTGTCCTTAATTAGTAGGACACCGAACAATTAGAATTATGTTAAGACTTAAAAGAGTATTCGTGTTAGGACAACACGTTTCATGCCGCCACAATTTGTCAAAGTCTTTAATGCATTCGATCGGTCATCCGGCACATGCTAAGACCCTCCTTTTAATGCATTCGATCGGTCATGGTGCATTCGATCGGTCCGCGTTTTCATACCACAATCGGTTCGCGTGGAATGATTCATTCAAATTTGTACCGCGCAAGGCTAATTTAAGGGTATTCTTTACCATAGTTTTTCTCATTAATAAAGTTCGAATTTGATATTTCTGGTTAAAAGTTAAAAGGATCTTACCACAAACCGTCCACACTGCTCATCCACTGGCAACAACACATTTTATATTTTATGAAGGGCAAGTTTCATCTTAAAATATACGACGTTTGTGTTCTTAATTTAAAATGCGCAAATAAGAATTTTATCTGTATACAAATAATTAAATTACAGATTCCTTTCTTGCTTTTGACCGGAAAAACGAGTATGAAGATGAATCATGCCATCAACCTTTAATTTGTTAGATATTCGTAGGAGTTATCGTGATTTCAATTTTTTCTTAACAGGGAAAAAAAAACTCATCAACAACTTTTCAGTTTTGCTGCTAAATCTTGGTGGAATTTCAGAACTCAAAAGTCTCTTCTCACCCTCTTCCTGGAAGCTAAATATTGCAAAAGATACCATCCAGTTGCTAGAAAAAAGTGTTATACTCAGTCACACTTTTGGAGAAGGCTAATGGATATCAAGAAAGACTGTGAAGCACATATTTTATGAAATGTAGGGAAAGGTAACCTCTCCTTTTGGTGGGATAACTGGACCAATAAAGGAGCCCTTGCTAATTTAGTTCAACAGGAAAATAAGTCCCAGAAGATAAAAGTGGCTGATTTTATTGAGCACAACCAATGGAAGCTGGATAAACTCCGTGATACTCTCCCTTCTAATTTGGTTTCTCATATTCAATCTATCAAGATTTCTCCTGAAAAGAAAGATTTTCCTATTTGGCTCGCAAACCCCACTGGATTATTTTCTAGTAAATTAGCATGGAAAAGTTTTAGAAAATCTAGAGGCTCCTCCTTCACTACAACTAAGATCTGGCACCGTAATCTACCTTTTAAAGTATCTTTTCATGTTATGAGATTACTAAATGGTAAGCTTGCAACTGATGACGCTTTGATCAAGTTTGGGGTTCATGGGCCCTCAAAAGGTTATTGCTGCATCAATAGCAATATGGAAACTACAAACCATTTATTTTGTGATAGTGATGTGGCTCTAAAAGTTTGGAAATATTTTCAAGATGCTTGTGGATTGTCTATTAACTCTGTTGGTGGTATTCGGGCCAAATTCATCAGATGGTGGCTCGTCAAACCACAAAACAAAGTTCATGACATGATATTGCAATGCCTCCCTCTATTATATGTTGGGAAATATGGAAATATAGATGTACCTACAAATATGAGGGTATCCGAAGTTCAATTCATAGAATCATTAGTCAAATTACCTACTTGATGCAACTGTTGCTTTCTACTGAATTTCCTTCTCTGCCTTTTATGACTTGTTTCCCGAGGATATTGCAACTGGTAGATATAATCAAACCTCAACTACACATTCTTCTTGTGAGATGGAATAAACCGAATGCTGGGGAATTCAAATTAAATGTTGATGGTTGTAGCAAAGGAAACCCAGGTAACGCAGGAGGTGGAGGGGTGTTAAGAGATCATCGCGGACGTTTGATCATGACTTTCACGGTTTACCTTGGTACTTGCTCAAACAATTCAGCTGAAGCTCAAGCAATCAAAACCGGAGTTAGATGGTGCTTAGATCATGGCTTCAACAGGTTGACAGTTGAGTCAGATTCGCTTGTTGTTATCCAGATGATAAGAGGAGAAATTTCTACTACTTGGCATATAAATGATGATATCACAGCGATTCAAGCAATGAATTTAATTGGAAATTTTCATTATGTTCACACACTTAGAGAAGGTAACATCCCAGCAGACCTCCTGGCTAATAAAGCTGAAGTAGAGAGGAAGAGTCAGTTCTTCACCGACGCTACAAATCTTCCAAGGCAGTTTATATCGTTATTGAAGAATGATGAGTGTGAGCACGTGATTTTGCCTTACCGGAGAAGTACTCCCAGAAAACTCAAAATAAAAATAGTTTCGTGTTAGGTATGATTTTTGTGTTATTTTATCTTGAATTTACATTTTTCTTGTGCATGTTTATTAATAAAATACAAAAAATATACATTAGGTTTTGCATTTTTATGTGTGGTTTACATTTAAGTGACATGTAATTGTGTGGGTTAATTGTACGCATATATATATATATATATATATATATATACATGTACATATATATATGTGTAGTAATGATATCAAATTTGGGCCATAGTTTCGTCCAGAAAACCAGGCCCAAGCAAATCCCAGTCCGTCTAGCCCAAATACCCGTCCAAGCTTCAGCCTGGGTAACGCTTGATCTGGACCGTTGGATTTTATTATCCAACGGCCCAGATTAATCCTTTAATTCCAACATACACTCAGCCTATGACTTAACCAAACGACGCCGTTTGGTTTAAGTGAGGAGATCCCGATCGTTGATCAAGTTTGATCCAACGATCAGGATTTAACTTCTCCAAAACACATATAAACTCATTCCATACCCCCCCCCAAGCCAGACCCCCCCTCTCCCTTCATCTCCCTCAGAAGCCCGGTGTAACGCCGCCCTCCTCCGCCGTACTCCGCCTGCCGGAAATCGCCTCACGGCGGTTCCGGTAGGCCAATCAAACCCAAACCAACGCCAAACCTTCCCCTCACCTCCCCCATCACGAACCCGGCCTCCACTAACCTCGAATCATGCCGGAGCTCCTCGAATCTTCATTTGAAGATTCGAGTCAAACTCAAACCAATGCCAAATCACCCCAAATTCACACCACAGTCTCCTCACACCTCCCCCACACTCCCACTGACATTGGTTTGCTTCGAATCTAACCAAAAATGCAAAAGCCCCAAATCCGAGCCCAAGAACCCTAATTTTTGAAGAAACTCAATTCAAGCCGGGTTAGCCGCAATTGAAGTCCAAGGGACTTTAGTCTAGGTGTTCTCAATCGAGAACATCTCGATTAAAGCCCGTTTGGCTTCAATAATTCCACATCTTAGTTCGAAGCTTGGTCGGCAGATTTCTTACGAGGTATTCGTTTCTTCTTTGGTCAATTTAGTTCGATTTTGTGAATATGTGTGTTTGTTTTATTCATTGTTTCAGTTCTTATCTATCATGCTTTTAGTTTTTCATAACAGTGATTTGTTCTCCTCCTTTGAGGCCTTTTATTTGGCCAATTCCCTCTGTTTTTAGTTGTTAAAATGAATCATAGGTTCAATGTGATTAAGGTCGTCAAGCAATTAATTCATATTTTTGATTAGTTCCTTGATCCCTGCTTGAAACATTAGGAATCAACTGTAGGTCGATCATTGGTTGTCATTGCTATGTGTTGTAGTTGATTAGAGGTCGTCTTCTAATTGCATAGTTTGAGCTATTTGAATTACCACACAGTAATTAGCATTCCTGGATCGAATGGGACTGTTTGATTGGTTTGAAACTGAAGTTGTGATTCAAATTAAGCCAACTAGGGAATCAGGGTTCACACTTAGAGTATTTGGTGCCCTGCACATGAGGCTAGTCAGTGGAATCCACTGTCACAGCAGAGCAGCCCACCAGTGCCCTGCACTTACCAATTTTTAATTATGAAAACCCCATACTTAGACATAGTTTAGTGGGTTGGACAGAAGGAGGATGGGCAAGGGGCTGTTCTGCAGAATCTGGGTGTCCTAGGTGTTGTTTGTAGTTATAAATAGATAGGTATTGATACCTAAAAGGGGAGATTCATACAGTAGGGACTGAAATACCTGAAGAAGCAAAAACAGTAAACCTGGAGAGAAACATATTCATAGAGACAGACATTAGAGATACCTGAGAGTAACTAGAGCACCTGAAGAAAAATAGATATAAGGATACATATAGAAAGATACAGAGAAAGGCTACTGTTTCATTGGTTTTGGAGTCACTATTTCACCGAGTTTCTTGGCTACTGTCTCGTTGCCTTGATTCAATAGCTGAGTTGTTTTGGCCATTCGATTGCTTGTTGTTCTTGTGTTGTTGGTGCTGTGCCATTGTTGCAGTTTGGTTCAGTGGTTGAGGGCTGTGGTAGTTCCAGTGATTGACTGGGCTGGTTTGGTTCATTGTTGTTGCTATTGGTCGTTTGTATTGCTGTGCACATTGTTGTTGGTCCAGTGTTGGTTCTTCTTTTGTCCCGTTTGCTGTTGGAACATTGTGGGTCGTGTGTGGTTATTGGGTGGTGGCTAGGCTATAGTTTGTGGCTGTCTGTTAATTGCTAGTGTTGCTGGTTTTGAGTGTATGCTGCTGCTGTGTTGAGGTTGCTACTGGTGGATGTTTTTGTTGCTGTTGGGTCTGTTTATTGCTACTTGGGTTGTAATTGGTCTATTGGTTGTTGTTTGTTGATCGACCACTGTTTTGCCCTTGTGATCTGCTCTTGGGGATTTTTGTTTGGCTATCACTGTTCCATTGATTTGCATACTGTTTGATTGCTGCCTGGCCATTACTGTTCCATTGGTCCATTAGTCGGTAGAGTTTGAAGGATTTGATCACTGTTGGGTTATTGGTGTTATTAGCTGGTTCACTATTTGTTTTGGTGTGGAGTTGTTGCTGTTACTGTTCTTGTTGCTGTTGCTGCATTGCCATTGCTCACTCTTCCTTGTTCTTCCGCATTCCAGGTACACACCTCTGTTATTGTAGTTCCTTGGTTCGAAAGAATGAAGTTTGAAGCTTATGCATAAAGTCTATGGAAACATGTAGTCGCCTAAAGTTCTTATGTTTAATTACATTCTGTTATTCTCCAATTAAGCTTGTATTGCTAGTTTTGGTTATGGAAAAGTGTAGCTAGGCCAAAGATACACTGTCGTTGAATAAGCACGTAAACCTGAATTAGTCTGTTGTATCTCTATTCAATCTTCTCTGCTAGTGTGTGTAATCTCCAAATCTGTTAACGTTAGACCTTACGCTAAAAGCAAGATTAGCTAGGGAGTTGTTACTCAACGGAATGACGTAATTAGATTAAAAAGAGTCGGGGGCGCATTTCATGTGACCCGACCCCAATTTTGGGCAAGAGTAAACAAAGCGTGTCAGGAACCACAGGCGCATTTCATGTGGTGTGGTTCGTAGCAAGTTTTGAATAATTTGGAATCAACTCTTAAGTAAAATACATTGGGATGTAGTTCGCTTTAGATTTGAATTAAAGGTGCGCCTCGTCCAATAGTTACACTAATCGCATAGCCGTCATAAATGTACATATAAAATACTTCGATTTTGAGATGCGTTGTTTCTTGA
Source organism: Nicotiana noctiflora (assembly GCA_032618575.1). Taxonomy (NCBI): domain Eukaryota; kingdom Viridiplantae; phylum Streptophyta; class Magnoliopsida; order Solanales; family Solanaceae; genus Nicotiana; species Nicotiana noctiflora. Next base: position 194,916 of record JASVEL010013537.1, read on the forward strand.
CGAATATCACGCCTTTCTCAACAGTGTAAATAAGTAGTCGATCCGGGCGCATATTTTAGTTCTACCTTTTAAATACGGGTGTGCATTTCATGCGACCCAAATCCAAACCCCGAAATGTTGAATAAGAATATGTCGAGGATCCGGGTGCATTTCATGTGACGTGATTCGAAAGCATATTTTTAAGCAACTTTCTCTTTCGTAAATCACAACCAATAATAAAAGCGGTAAAGGGATATTAACTTGCACTAAGTATATAATTGTAAAAAGCAGATAGATAAGCCAAACACGACGGTTGAGCGACCGTGCTAGAACCACGGAATTCGGGAATGCCTAATACCTTCTCCCGGGTTAATAGAATTCCTTATCCGGATTTCTGGTTCGCGGACCGTTAAATAGAGTCATTCTTTTCCTCGATTCGGGATTTAACCGGTGACTTGGGACACCATAAATCTCCCAAGTGGCGACTCTGAAATAATTAAAATAAATCCCATCTCGATTGTCCTTTAATTGGAAAAACTCTTTGCACCCTTGCGGGTGCGTAAAAGAGAGGTGTGACAGCTCTGGCGACTCCACTGGGGAACAAAAACCCGAGCTCGGAATAACTGTTGTGTTTGGCATATTTTATTATCCGATTTTTTTTACATGTTGGCATCAATGTGCAAAATGTTGTTTTTACTGCTTTGATATTGTGTGAACTGTACATATAAATTGTGCCGGAACCAATCTCCTCTCCGAGTCTTCTAAATCATGAAGAAGGGTGCACTTCGTGTGACTTCTTTTCCTGTATAGTGTCTAATTCCCATTTTAGAACGAGGTTTGGATAAGTTGCAAAACCGGTGAAGCTTCTGTATTCCCGGGTTGCTGCCTCCTCCTCGGCTCGAGCTGTCCGCTCGGGTAAGCCAAGTCTAGAACAGATAAACCCGGGTTTTAAACCTAGAATAACAAAGCTTCATGCCGGATCCCTAGTAGGAAACGTTTATTTGCATCATGTCGCATTTGGCTTAGGGGACTCAACACGGGGGTTGGGTCCGTCTAGGACAGGTGACCTGAAATGAACAGACTATCCTGCTGCATCCTGTTTGTCTTGCGCATTTATCTGTTATAGACTTGCATGCAAAAAAAAAAAAAAAAAAAAAAAAAAAAAAAAAGAAAAAGAAAAAATGTGTTTTGTTCTTAAGATAGAAATAGCTTATTTGTTTTCCTTTAGTAAAATGAATAAATAATGTCGTTTGTTCCGTCAAAACCGAACTACGTGGGTTTGATTCTCATTGGATGTGAGATACGTAGGCAACCTCCATCAGGTCCAACTTCACCTTTTGAAAAAATGGCCGAAAAATCAAAACTAACTTTTGTACTAAATAAGTCGGTGACGCCGTTTTTAAAAATAGCCGAATGTTCCCGAAAGAGACGCCGGAAGGCTAATTTCATATAAACGGCCACCTTTGGGTCAATTTTGATTTCGATCAATTTACCCCACGGCCTTAAAAGCCTTCGTCCCCGAGACGTTGAAAGGCCGTGATTGAAAACTGATTTTTTTTTTATTTTTAGCAAAACAAAGTTGTTTTCTTATTTAAATCACCTTAATAAATGTGCAGGATGAGCACGAATCAGAATAAATCATTTTCAATCTTTAGTGAGGTCCCTCAGCAACTCCGTATATGGTGGAACGATTTGGAAGACAGTAGCAAAAAGGTCGTAGGGAGAATTTTGGGAGGTTTGGTTGATCTGTTGAATATCGAGCCAAGGGAAGACATCATCAAGGCACTGGTATCTTTCTGGGATCCGACCCGCAATGTGTTCCGTTTTGTTGACTTTGAATTGACGCCCACATTAGAGGAAATTGCGGGCTATGCAGGACTTAATGGGAAATTAAGAGGGCAATACCTGCTCTCACCAAGACCGGTATCTCCACATGGGTTTCTGGATCTGCTGAGCATTAGTCGGAAGGTGAAAAATGATGATCTGCTGAAAGGGTATTGCGACCTCCAATTCTTATATCAACGGTACGGCACTCCTCGGGGTTTTGAAGAGTCAAACCTTGGACTGACTCACGCAGGGAATAGAACCAAGTGGGAGGCCAGACGAATTCTAGCATTCATAACGACATTCTTGGGGATTGTGATTTGTCCGCGCGAAGATAAGAAAATAGAGATAAGTCTGGTAGGAATAGCCGATGTTGCAATCAAAAAGGCTACCAGCACGGTGGTCCCTTTGGTTTTGTCCGAGATCTATCGAGCCTTGACTGTATGCCGAGAAGGGGGCAACTTCTTCCAAGGTTGCAATCTGTTACTTCAACTATGGATGCAAGAACACCTCCATCACCGAACACAATACATGAACCATGGGTTGACCGGAAAAAACTGTATCGGGGGTTTCGAAGAACGGATGATGGGTGCTGTATTCCCTGAAGGCGTCGAGGCATGGCTTGCACGACTGAGCTCAATAGAAGCCGATCGGATTGAATGGGCATTCGGGTGGTTACCCGATACTGAAGTAATATATATGGCAGCCGAGGAGTGTTATATCCTTCTGATGGGGATCCGCGGTGTCCAACCATATGTCCCTCACCGTGTATTACGTCAACTAGGAAGGTTTCAGGTTATTCCTACCGATCAAGACCTAAGGAAGTACGCCATTGAGTTGAGCCCGGGAGTTGTCTTCCCCGAAGAGAAGGTTAGAAGGCTGTGGCACGAATGTCGGTTCCTTGAGCCTAAAACCATGGTCCGGGAACTATCTAAGGGAGAGGTGGACCCAAAGTACAACGTGTGGTTCGGGAAAAGATTTCAGATTCGTCGGAAATGTTCTAAAAGAGCCCATGTCCAACAGTTCACGGAAGATTCACAGGAACAATGGAGTTGGCTAGCAAAGGAGGAGGGATACAGGACGAAGATTGGCAGGATAGAACAGCAGGTCCGGGACCTCCAATTCGAGAAGAACATGCAAGATGCCACCGACGAAGGAGACAAAAAGAAGTTGGCACAAGAAAATGACTTCTTGAGAGCTCAAATCCAGCAAATGAAAAGAGATGCTGACAGACAGGCGAGGAGTCGGGCCGACGAAAAATTGATAAGGGGTTTGAGAAGCCAAGTCACCGACACCCAAAGAGAATTGGACGAGTCAAAAGCCCAAATAACGAGGATCCGTGCTAGCTGGAAAAAGGAGGCACATCAACATGCACTTCACCTAAAGCGGGTGGAAGAAGATTACACCGATATCATCACTAGCCTGAGGGAAGCAAATGTTGTCCTTAGGGAGCGGGTTTTCAAGCAAGCCCAAGATGCCAGAGCAGACCTCGACCGCTGCCACAATTTGATGGCCCGACTGCAAGGACAAGTGGATAGACTCCTAGACCAAGTCACCAACAATGCTCGAAGATTGGGGGCGAAAAACCAGCAAATAGAGCGGCTACTCGGAGAAAGGGACATGATCAAGGACAGAATTGGAGAAATCGGGCACTATGTCACCATGAAGTGCCTAGCTTGTGAACGAATGCCCCGCGCCGACCTTTTCGCTTCAATTATGGGTTATGTTCATCGGATCATGGAAGAGTTGAGGGAAGTGCACAAGGACCTCACACCGAGGCCTGCGGCAAGGCCGAATGATGCCTCGCAGGCCCCCAGGAGTTTTAGGGCATTAGATTTTTGATTGAAAATGTATTCTGAAATGTTGAGTCAAGCCAGTTGGCAGTTCTATCTTTACTTTCCCCAGTCAAGCATTTTCTTTTGTTTTGTTGATTGTTGTAAGACGTGTTTTGTAACTACACGGTTTTATTGGATATAAAAGTTACTGAATTTTGCCACAATCTTGTTACCAGAACTACGCTCGGTCTGATTCACGCGGGGTCGTGATACGTAGGCAATCCACATAAGATTCGACCACCACTAAAAAGAAAGAAAAAGAATCCAAAGGTCAAACAACAATAAGGCTTGCAAAGATAGTCGAAAAAGAAAAAAAAAAGGAAAAAAGAAAAAGAAAAAAAAAAAAAAAGAAAAAAGGGCCGGAATGACGCATGTTAAAGAGTACACGTAGAAAGGGTTATTTGGTTAGGTGCATTGCATCCAACGTGCTATAACATATCTGTCAAACTCGGTGAACTAACAAGTTTGTTGCGTATTCCGGAAAGTTTAGCAGTTGGTTTGACGGAATATCCTGGCCAGCCATCACTACCGTACTAGATCCAAAGGACCAGTTACGGTAAGCATGTCGAGTTCTGGCAAGAGTCTCGAGGAAGAAAAATCCGAGCTACAAATCATGAAAGAAGAGGTAGACCGGTTAAAACAACGGATAACAGAGATGCACCTGGCCTGGGCCAGGGAACAGTCTTCACCAAACCGCCCTACTCTCGCCTCAGCTCCGGAACATCCGCCCATCGATCCTTCAACAAGCGCCCCGAGCTATCCATACTTTCAGGGGGAAAACCCATATGCCACCCACATTCCACCAGCCAAACCAAATCCTCCTCCAGTCACCCCTGTTTTTGTAGCACCTCCACCTGCTCCTCTGCAAAGGCCGGCCAGCGAGCCATATGTTCAGATCCATGACAACTCTTACTATCCTCCAGAGCCTACCTTCAGGGCTCCTGAACCACAATCACATACACCTCATTGGGATAATCCGGCAGAACCGGAAAAACACTTCCAAAGTTCGGAACACGAGGAAGTTGCCAGAAAAGTTAAAAGCCTGGAGCAGTCCTTCAGGAACATGCACGGTTTGGGCAACCGGGTCAGCGTCGCCTACAAAGATCTATGTCCATTTCCGGACGTCCAGTTGCCAGCGGGGTTTAAAATGCCCAAATTCGACCTATACGAGGGGCACGGCGACCCAGTAGCCCACCTCCGAGGGTTTTGCAGTAAAATGAGAGGGGCCGGAGGACGGGACGAGCTTCTGATAGCTTACTTCGGCCAGAGTCTGGGAGGATCGGCGCTGGAGTGGTACACTAGACAGGATCCCGGTAGATGGTTTACGTGGGATGATTTGGCTCAAGCTTTTATCGGCCAGTTCCAATACAATCTTGAGATAATCCCCGACCGCCTATCATTGCTAAAATTAGAGAAGAAGCCTGCTGAAAGCTTCACGGAATTTGGTTTCCGATGGAGGGAACAGGCGGCCAGGGTGGATCCACCGATGAGAGAGAGCGAGATGGTGGACTATTTCTTGCAGACATTAGAGCCCACCTACTTCGGACATCTGGTAACGTCCGTAGGCAAATCATTCACTGAGGTGATAAAAATGGGGGGTATGATCGAGGAAGGTTTGAAGGCCAACAAGATCATGAGTTACTCGGCACTGAAAGCCACCACTCAGGCTATCCAAAGTGGTACTGGAGGAGTACCGGGGAAAAAGAGGAGAGAGGAAGTTGCGGCCGTCGAGTCCGGGGCATGGTTCAGAAATAGAGGCCCCGCACCCCAATATAGCCCACCCCAACCTCACCACCAAAACTACTCTCACAACCCATATAGCCACCCGCAACATTACTATCCCGCACCTGATCCCCATTTTACCGTCCACCATGCACAATCCTATTCTGCACCTCCTGTTCATGCACCGTGGCGTGCACCGAACCCCCAGAACAATCATCCACCCCCAAGAGCTTACAGAAACCCCTCGGGCGCGAGTTTCCGTCCGAACCAGGCATTCAGGGGCGACAGGGCGCCGAGGCCAAAGACTTTCACTCCCTTAGGAGAGTCTTATACCAGTCTGTTCCACCGGTTGAAGCAAGTAGGCTTGCTAAATCCGGTTGAAGCTAAGCTACCAAACCCCCTCCCGAAGAACCTGGACCATTCAGTAAATTGTGCTTACTGCTCGGGATGTCCGGGACATGATACAGAAAAGTGTTGGAGGCTGAAGACGGCCATCCAGGAGCTCATTGACACCCGCAGGATCGAGGTCCAGACTCCAACAGAGCCCAACATCAACCAAAACCCGCTTCCAACTCATCGTGAGACCAATATGATCGAGTTGGTACGGGCGGAGGAAGGAAAGGAGAAAGCCTCTCAGACTGTAATGATGATTAAGTCTAGCGGGGCAGGAACGAGAAAAGGGCCAAGCCTTGATGAGTCGCCCAGTTGCAAGAAAGACATACCAGGAGAGTCGGAAGCAGGAAAGGAAAGTGCGAACGAAGTACCGGTGAAGCCGGCCAAGATAGTTGTACCAGGGGCAGCAATCAAGCCCATCTTGACAGTAGCAGGCGTTCGAATGGATCCTTTCGTCATCCAGCCGGCAACACAGTTGCCAATAACTGATAGCCGGGCTGTCCCATGGAATTATGCTCGGATTACAACGACCTACAGAGGAAAGGAGGTGAAAGAGGAAGTTTGTGAAGCCCGAGGGTTGACCCGCTCGGGGAGATGTTTTGCCCCTGCGGAATTGAGGAAGACCACTCCGGCAGTATTGAAAAAGCCGGTCACTGATGAAGAGGCAGAAGAATTCTTGAAAAAGATGAAGCTGCATGACTACTCTGTCTTAGAGCGGTTAAAGAAGACTCCGGCGCAAATATCATTGCTATCCTTGCTGATACATTCTGAAGAACATCGGCAAGCATTGATGAAAGTCCTGAATGAGGCACATGTACCGGATAAAATCTCAGCGAGCCATTTGGAGAAGATCACCAATCGGATCTTCGAAGCAAATCGGATCACCTTCACCGATGACGAGTTGCCTGAGGAAGGCACTGAGCACAACAGGGCTTTATATCTTACGGTGAAGTGTGAAGAGGCGGTGGTTACCAAAGTCTTGGTCGATAATGGGTCCGGTGCTAACATTTGTCCTCTCTCTACACTGGGCAAATTAAAAGTAGACATCGGCAGGGTACGCGAGAACAGGGTATGTGTTCGAGGGTTTGATGGAGGAGGCAAGGCATCGGTTGGGGACATAGTGTTAATCTTGACGATTGGGCCGGTGGAGTTCACCATGGAATTCCAGGTGCTGGACATGGTGGTGTCATATAACCTCCTGATAGGGCGACCATGGATCCATGCCGCAAGAGCAGTTCCATCCAGCTTGCACCAACTCGTCAAGTTCGAGTGGGACCAACAGGAGATCGTCGTCCATGGAGAGAACGATCCACAATCAGGCACCATCATTCCCTTTGTTGAAACGGAAGAAGATGTTGGGCCGTGGGTATATCAGGTCTGCGATGTGGTGTCCGCCAACCGAGTTCTAGAAGGGGAATGTATTCCCGGCGACAGAACAATTACTGCGGATGTCATGGTGGCGCATGAAATGTTGCGACACGGTTTCGTACCCGGTAAAGGGCTAGGTGCATCTCTGCAAGGAATCATACAACCGGTATCGGTGGTCGAGAACTTGGGAACCTTCGGCTTGGGATTCCAGCCAACCTCAGAGGACATCCGGCGAGCGAAGAGGAGTAAGCAGAAAACATGGGTGCTCCCAAAGCCTGTTCCACGCCTTTCCCAATCTTTTGTCAGGTCCGGAGCAAGAGGACATCCGGCGCCAAAGATTCCCGGTCCTACGGTCAGGCCAGACGAAGAGTTCTTCAGGAAGTTCGAAAACCTATTCACGGATGTATGTATGCTCGAAGATGGTGAAGGATCCAGTCATGCCGAGATACAATTTGTGGGACCAAAGGCAAAACTGAATAAGTGGAAGGCTACTCCTCTCCCTGTCCGGAAGGAGTCTTGGTAGTTTGTCTTGGATTGTTTTTCTTTCGAAGTTTTGTATTGGGGGTTTGTCCCCGGAGTAAAATCCCGTTGTTTTGTTCATTTTGATTTAAGTTTGCGGTTTGTTTTCCCTTTGTACAATTCCCATTAATGAAATGTGGTTCCTTCGCGTCTAATTTTGTTTATCTTTTTCCTTCCTTTTACTTTTCTGAACAGCCTTCTTGCAACTGATCTTAATGATATGGCGTGCTTAAAGATTAATCAACCCAGTCTAGAAAGTCAATCGGGTTTGGAAATAATAACGCATGAAATAAGAAGTGACGAGAGTGAGTCAGAGTACGGCGATGATGAAGCCGTAGAAGAAATCGGTGAAGAACTAAGTCACTTCGAGGAAAAACCCAAACCAAATTTAAATGATACTGAGGCCGTTAATCTAGGGAATGCGGATGACGTCAAGGAAACCCGGATAAGTGTCCATATTGAACCCAATCTGAGAGAAGAATTGATCAAAACACTCATGGAGTTTAAAGATATTTTCGTATGGTCGTACGACGACATGCCAGGACTCAGCACTGATCTAGTGGTTCATAGATTACCCACTGATCCGGCATGTCCTCCCGTCAAGCAAAAGCTGCGGAAATTCAAGACGGAGATGAGTGTGAAGATTAAGGAGGAGGTAACCAAGCAGTTGCAGGCGAAAGTCATTCGTGTCACTCGATACCCTGAATGGTTGGCTAACGTAGTGCCGGTGCCAAAGAAAGACGGAAAGATCGGGGTATGCGTGGACTATCGCAATCTCAACAAGGCAAGTCCTAAGGATAATTTCCCACTTCCCAATATCCATATCCTGATTGATAATTGTGCCGGACGCGAAATCGGATCCTTTGTGGACTGTTATGCGGGATATCATCAGATTTTGATGGATGAAGAGGACGCCAGAAAAGACGGCTTTTATCACACCGTGGGGGACTTATTGCTACCGAGTGATGCCGTTTGGTTTGAAGAATGCGGGAGCAACATATATGAGGGCGATGACTACGGTATTCCATGACATGATACACAAGGAAATTGAGGTGTACGTGGATGATGTGATCATAAAATCTAGGCGTCAAGAAGACCATGTTGTTGACCTCAGGAAGTTCTTTCAAAGACTCCGAAGGTACGACATCAAGCTTAATCCGGCCAAATGCGCATTCGGAGTTCCATCGGGAAAGCTGCTAGGATTCATCGTCAGCCGACGGGGCATTGAGTTGGACCCCTCCAAAATTAAGTCCATCCAGGAGTTGCCCCCGCCGAAGAATAAAACAGAGGTAATGAGTCTGTTGGGAAGGTTGAATTACATCAGTAGGTTTATTGCCCAGCTTACGGCAACTTGTGAACCCATATTCCGCCTATTGAAGAAAGACGCTGCGATAGAATGGACGGCAGAATGTCAAGAAGCGTTTGACCGGATCAAAGGGTATCTGTCAAATCCACCCGTACTAGTTCCGCCTGAGCCAGGTAGACCCCTGATTCTTTATCTGACGGTCTTGGAGAATTCGTTTGGCTGCGTACTGGGGCAGCATGATCTTACTGGCAGGAAGGAACGGGCCATTTACTACCTCAGTAAGAAGTTTACGGTCCACGAGGTCAAGTACACTCATCTAGAAAAGACATGTTGCGCCCTGACTTGGGTAGCCCAAAAGCTGAAACACTACTTGTCTTCTTACACCACTTACCTCATTTCGCGTCTGGATCCGTTGAAGTATATTTTCCAGAAACCTATGCCTACGGGGAGGTTAGCAAAATGGCAAATATTACTTACGGAGTTCGACATCATATACGTGACAAGGACGGCTATGAAAGCTCAAGCCCTGGCCGATCACTTAGCTGAAAATCCTGTTGATGACGAATACGAACCTTTGAGGACGTATTTTCCGGATGAGGAGGTGTTGCAAATTGAGGGGTTAGAACTAACCAAGGATCCGGGGTGGAAGCTCTTCTTCGATGGAGCGGCAAACGCAAAAGGAGTCGGAGTAGGGGCTGTGCTCATATCTGAAACAGGACATCATTATCCTGTTATTGCTCAACTGCGTTTTCACTGTACCAATAACATGGCTGAGTACGAGGCATGTATCTTGGGGTTGCGATTAGCGGTGGACATGGATGTACGGGACGTCTTGGTCTTGGGGGACTCGGACCTTCTAGTACATCAGATTCAGGGAGAATGGGAAACCAGAGATTTAAAGCTTATCCCATATCGTCGGTGTTTGCATGATTTGACCAAACGCTTTCGATCGGTAGAATTCAGGCACATCCCAAGGATGCATAATGAGGTTGCCGACGCGTTGGCTACTTTAGCGTCAATGCTACATCACCCGGACAAGGTTCGTGTCGATCCGTTACATATCCATGTCCGGGATCAACATGCTTATTGTAATATGATAGAGGAAGAGGTGGATGGTGAGCCATGGTTTCATGACGTCAAGGAATACCTCAGGTTAGGAGTATACCCGGAGCAAGCAACCGGAGATCAAAAGCGAGCTATTCGGCGGTTGGCGAACGGATTTTTCCTTAGTGGAGGGGTGCTGTACAAAAGAACCCCAGATTTGGGATTGTTGAGATGTATAGATGCAAGTCAAGCCACAACAGTGATGACGGATATACACTCGGGAGTTTGCGGACCACACGTGAGCGGATACGTATTGGCAAAGAAGATTCTTCGAGCAGGATACTATTGGCTCACTATGGAGCGGGATTGTATAAGTTTCGTGCGAAGATGCCATCAGTGTCAGATACACGGAGATTTGATTCATTCTCCGCCGACCGAATTGCATACAATGTCCGCACCATGGCCGTTTGTCGCATGGGGTATGGATGTTATTGGACCTATTGAGCCTGCCGCTTCCAACGGTCATAGGTTCATTCTGGTAACGATTGATTATTTTACCAAGTGGGTGGAGGCCAAAACATTCAAATCAGTGACCAAGAAGGCGGTGGTGGACTTCGTACACTCCCACATCATTTGTAGGTTTGGAATTCCAAAGATGATCATTACGGATAACGGTGCAAATCTTAACAGTGGATTGATGAAAGAGGTATGTCAACAGTTCAAGATTACACACCGAAATTCCACACCGTATCGCCCAAAAGCAAATGGTGCGGTCGAGGCAGCAAACAAGAACATAAAGAAGATATTGAGGAAGATGATAGAAGGGTCTAGGCAGTGGCATGAAAAGTTACCATTTGCGCTGTTGGGTTATCGCACTACCGTCCGGACTTCGGTAGGTGCAACCCCTTACTTGTTGGTATACGGGACTGAAGCAGTAATACCCGCAGAAGTTGAGATTCCATCCCTCCGAATCGTCGCTGAAGCTGAGATTGATGACGACGAGTGGGTCAAAACCCGATTAGAGCAATTGAGCTTGATCGATGAAAAGAGATTGACGACAGTATGTCATGGCCAATTGTATCAAAAGAGAATGGCGAGAGCATACAACAAGAAGGTACGTCCCAGGAAATTCGAAGTGGGACAGCATGTGCTGAGGAGAGTTCTACCCCATCAGGCCGAAGCGAAAGGCAAGTTCGCTCCAAATTGGCATGGACCATTTGTGGTGACTAGAGTATTATCCAACGGTGCTCTATGTCTGACTGATGTCGAGGGAAGATGCACCGATATGGCTATCAATTCTGATGCAGTTAAGAGATATTACGTGTAATTCTTTGATGCATTTGTCAACGTTTGGTTTCGTTTGTGTGTATTTGGCATTTTTCGGAAAATGAAATGACAGAGGCAATTTTTCTACTACCCAAACACTTTAACCTTTGTCTCCCCATTTGAGCCTTAATTATTCTTTCATATACCCTCTTTCGGAATCATCAAGAATAGGAAAGAAACAAAGAAGTAATACAAGAAAAAGTGAACTACGTTCGACCTGATTCCTCAAGAAGGATACGTAGGCGCCACACGGCTCGGTCATAATAAAATAAAAATCAAAAAATCCCCCAAGCAACAAAACTGGGGCAGAAGTCATTGTTTCGTTTGAAAGATAGTGTGGATTCCGAAAGTTGTAATAAGTTAACCGTTGAGGCTAAACCCCTTTCTTCAGCCTCACGCGCAGAAACCATATCAAGAACCAGAAAGACCTCTCGATCGGTATTTGAGAAGTGCCAAGTCATGTGAATGAAAGCCAAGAGTGACATCCCGACCCTCGATTGAATTCAGGATGCACAAGCCGAAAGGGGATAACGCTCTAGAGGGAATCTCGGGGGTGATACCCCGCCGCAAGGAAAGAAAGCATAAATGAGAGAGTCTTAACGGTGAAAACCCTCGCGGGCACCTTAAGGCGAAGGAAGTTGAGAGAAGTAAAATGAGAGAGTCTTACGGTGAAAACCTTTACGGGCACCTTAAGGCGACGGGAGATAGAGAGAAATGAGAGAATCTCATTAGTGAAAACCCTTTGAAGGGCACCGTGAGGTGACAGGACGAGATGGTTACAAGATGTCTGCATGAGACAAGGTTGGGACACCCGTTTACCTCTAGCAGGAAGCGGTATCAGAAAGTGATTGACATGAATAGACTGGGTAGTTTAATCTCGAAGGCGCGGCATAACATTGGATCAGGCACACATTCAGATAAGTTTTCCTATTTTTGAGTTCAGAAAAGTTTTTCTCTTCTTTTGTCATTTGCGGCCAGTGTTCTTTTCTTTTCTTTCATTTTTCGAAAATTGATTTTTCAAAGCTTACTACCAAGTCTCCCAAAGCAGTATATTGAAAGTGAATAGGCGTGGAACGAGGCAACAAGACAGAGGTCGTTACGATAGTAAGATTGGGATGACAGGCTGAGTGGAAGGTTCGCAAGAATTATGGAGTGTGATGGACACATGTGGCATAAAGATGATTTCACGCAACAGATCACCGGTTAAAAAGATCAAACCAAAGAGTGGAATAAAAGGAAAGATGAGAAGTCGTTCATGGAAAAAGCATCGTCCCAAGCAAGCGTCAACGTCGTCCTCAAAGTTCGAGAGAGGCCAAGCAGCTGAAAGAGAATGGCCTCGACAAGAGTGGCACGACCACTCGCGGCGTTTTGAAACTAACAATTTTTCTTTGATTTAAAGCGGGAAAAGAGGGTCCGACGGCAGAAAAGCATACCGTCCAGAAGTTTATCACACTGGGCAGAAAATTTTCTCCTGTTGCGAAAATTTTCCTGGAAAGCAAGACTCAGAGGATAAGTGTAGAAAGCAACACAAGATGGAATGATCTTTGAGCCCGGTATCATCCCAAGCAGTTGTCGGAAAATAAAACAATGGCTTCGAGATTCCTCCAGCGGTATTACATTCCATAACTTGCTCGAGGAGGCAAAAGCGTGAGTCCCACGGGAGGTATGGGAAGAAGGAAGAGCATGAGGGTGAAGGAAACAAAGAATACTTCCTCGGCAACATCATCCCCCAGCAGGCGAGTAAACGGTTCCAAAATACCCCCGGCAGCCGGAAGAAAAGTAATACGACCCGGGGGAAGGCAATTCCGAGACAGGGTAATTCGAAGAGAAGGTAGTCGGGGAGCCCGCCCGAAGAATGGAGTGGCAATTTAATTTTGAAGTTGTAATTGAAGTCGGGGAGCCCGCCTCTGGAGAATGGAGTGGCGATTTAATTTTGAAGTTATAAGTTGAAGTCGGGGAGCCCGCCCGGAGAATGGAGTGGCGATTTAATTTTGAAGTTATAAGTTGAAGTCGGGGAGCCCGCCCGGAGAATGGAGTGGCGATTTAATTTTGAAGTAGTAGTTGAAGTCGGGGAGCCCGCCCTGGAGAATGGAGTGGCGATTTAATTTTGAAGTTGTAATTGAAGTCGGGGAGCCCGCCTGGAGAATGGAGTGGCAATTTAATTTTGAAGTTGTAATTGAAGTCGGGAAGCCCGCCTCTGGAGAATGGAGTGGCGATTTAATTTTGAAGTTATAAGTTGAAGTCGGGGAGCCCGCCCGGAGAATGGAGTGGCGATTTAATTTTGAAGTTATAAGTTGAAGTCGGGGAGCCCGCCCGGAGAATGGAGTGGCGATTTAATTTTGAAGTTGTAATTGAAGTCGGGGAGCCCGCCTGGAGAATGGAGTGGCGATTTAATTTTGAAGTAGTAGTTGAAGTCAGGGAGCCCGCCCGGAGAATGGAGTGGCGATTTAATTTTGAAGTAATAGTTGAAGTCGGGGAGCCCGCCCGGAGAATGGAGTGGCGATTTAATTTTGAAGTAGTAGTTGAAGTCGGGAGCCCGCCCGGAGAATGGAGTGGCGATTTAATTTTGAAGTAGTAATTGAAGTCGGGAAGCCCGCCCTGGAGAATGGAGTGGCGATTTAATTTTGAAATAGTAGTTGGAGTCAGGGAGCCCGCCCGGAGAATGGAGTGGCGATTTAATTTTGAAGTAGTAGTTGAAGTCGGGGAGCCCGCCCGGAGAATGGAGTGGCGATTTAATTTTGAAGTAGTAGTTGAAGTCGGGGAGCCCGCCCGGAGAATGGAGTGGCGATTTAATTTTGAAGTAATAGTTGAAGTCGGGGAGCCCGCCTGGAGAATGGAGTGGCGATCTGTTTTAATTTGATAGAAGAAAGCGGTAGAATGTAACAGAAATCTCCGGCATGAATCCAAGTTCATAAGAAGAGAAGAAGCATCGGAAGGAACGCCAAGTCAGACAGGATGGCAAGGAGCGCGACAAGATCAAGTTAAAAAGGATAGATAAGAAATTGTAGTACTGTAACTTAGTCTAGCTTCTTGTTTTTCGTTGCCTAGGGCGGTGTAACAAGGAAATCAGCGGAGCAGTGGTAACAGCAGTAACAGCGGCAGTAGCAGTAACAGCGAGATCGCAACAGTCATGGTAGTCCCAGCTACCAGAACTTCCCGAACTACATTGACCTGATTCCCTTTTAGCCAGGGATATGTAGGAGACCTTTGAAGCAAGGTTCGGTCAAAACTTTTCCAAAAATGCTTCATACGGAGTGATCGAACGGGCAAAATCGCTTATGTCTGCTCACTTATCTTTGCACGAAAACTCTGCATGTTTACGCGCAAAGAGGGGCAGCTGTGAGCACGTGATTTTGCCTTACCAGAGAAGTACTCCCAGAAAACTCAAAATAAAAATAGTTTCGTGTTAGGTATGATTTTTGTGTTATTTTATCTTGAATTTACATTTTTCTTGTGCATGTTTATTAATAAAATACAAAAAATATACATTAGGTTTTGCATTTTTATGTGTGGTTTACATTTAAGTGACATGTAATTGTGTGGGTTAATTGTACGCATATATATATATATATACATGTACATATATATATGTGTAGTAATGATATCAAATTTGGGCCATAGTTTCGTCCAGAAAACCAGGCCCAAGCAAATCCCAGTCCGTCTAGCCCAAATACCCGTCCAAGCTTCAGCCTGGGTAACGCTTGATCTGGACCGTTGGATTTTATTATCCAACGGCCCAGATTAATCCTTTAATTCCAGCATACACTCAGCCTATGACTTAACCAAACGACGCCGTTTGGTTTAAGTGAGGAGATCCTGATCGTTGATCAAGTTTGATCCAACGATCAGGATTTAACTTCTCCAAAACATATATAAACTCATTCCATACCCCGCCCCCCCAAGCCAGACCCCCCCTCTCCCTTCATCTCCCTCAGGAGCTCTCAAACACCCAGCGTAACGCCGCCGTGCCCCGCCTGCCGGAAATCGCCTCACGGCGGTTCCGGTAGGCCAATCACCACCAAACCAATGCCAAAGCCTTCCCCTCACCTCCCCCATCACGAACCCAGCCTCCACTAACCTCGAATCATGCCGGAGCTCCTCGAATCTTCATTTGAAGATTCGAGTCAAACTCAAACCAATGCCAAATCACCCCAAATTCACACCACAGTCTCCTCACACCTCCCCCACACTCCCACTAACATTGGTTTGCTTCGAATCTAACCAAAAATGCAAAAGCCCCAAATCCGAGCCCAAGAACCCTAATTTTTGAAGAAACTCAATTCAAGCCGGGTTAGCCGCAATTGAAGTCCAAGGGACTTTAGTCTAGGTGTTCTCAATCGAGAACATCTCGATTAAAGCCCGTTTGGCTTCAATAATTCCACATCTTAGTTCGAAGCTTGGTCGGCAGATTTCTTACGAGGTATTCGTTTCTTCTTTGGTCAATTTAGTTCGATTTTGTGAATATGTGTGTTTGTTTTATTCATTGTTTCAGTTCTTATCTATCATGCTTTTAGTTTTTCATAACAGTGATTTGTTCTCCTCCTTTGAGGCCTTTTATTTGGCCAATTCCCTCTGTTTTTAGTTGTTAAAATGAATCATAGGTTCAATGTGATTAAGGTCGTCAAGCAATTAATTCATATTTTTGATTAGTTCCTTGATCCCTGCCTGAGCATTAGGAATCAACTGTAGGTCGATCATTGGTTGTCATTGCTATGTGTTGTAGTTGATTAGAGGTCGTCTTCTAATTGCATAGTTTGAGCTATTTGAATTACCACACAGTAATTAGCATTCCTGGATCGAATGGGACTGTTTGATTGGTTTGAAACTGAAGTTGTGATTCAAATTAAGCCAACTAGGGAATCAGGGTTCACACTTAGAGTATTTGGTGCCCTGCACATGAGGCTAGTCAGTGGAATCCACTGTCACAGCAGAGCAGCCCACCAGTGCCCTGCACTTACCAATTTTTAATTATGAAAACCCCATACTTAGACATAGTTTAGTGGGTTGGACAGAAGGAGGATGGGCAAGGGGGTGTTCTGCAGAATCTGGGTGTCCTAGGTGTTGTTTGTGGTTATAAATAGATAGGTATTGATACCTAAAAGGGGAGATTCATACAGTAGGGACTGAAATACCTGAAGAAGCAAAAACAGTAAACCTGGAGAGAAACATATTCATAGAGACAGACATTAGAGATACCTGAGAGTAACTAGAGCACCTGAAGAAAAATAGATATAAGGATACATATAGAAAGATACAGAGAAAGGCTACTGTTTCATTGGTTTTGGAGTCACTGTTTCATCGAGTTTCTTGGCTACTGTCTCGTTGCCTTGATTCAATAGCTGAGTTGTTTTGGCCATTCGATTGCTTGTTGTTCTTGTGTTGTTGGTGCTGTGCCATTGTTGCAGTTTGGTTCAGTGGTTGAGGGCTGTGGTAGTTCCAGTGATTGACTGGGCTGGTTTGGTTCATTGTTGTTGCTATTGGTCGTTTGTATTGCTGTGCACATTGTTGTTGGTCCAGTGTTGGTTCTTCTTTTGTCCCGTTTGCTGTTGGAACATTGTGGGTCGTGTGTGGTTATTGGGTGGTGGCTAGGCTATAGTTTGTGGCTGTCTGTTAATTGCTAGTGTTGCTGGTTTTGAGTGTATGCTGCTGCTGTGTTGAGGTTGCTACTGGTGGATGTTTTTGTTGTTGTTGGGTCTGTTTATTGCTACTTGGGTTGTAATTGGTCTATTGGTTGTTGTTTGTTGATCGACCACTGTTTTGCCCTTGTGATCTGCTCTTGGGGATTTTTGTTTGGCTATCACTGTTCCATTGATTTGGATACTGTTTGATTGCTGCCTGGCCATTACTGTTCCATTGGTCCATTAGTCGGTAGAGTTTGAAGGATTTGATCACTGTTGGGTTATTGGTGTTATTAGCTGGTTCACTATTTGTTTTGGTGTGGAGTTGTTGCTGTTACTGTTCTTGTTGCTGTTGCTGCATTGCCATTGCTCTCTCTTCCTTGTTCTTCCGCATTCCAGGTACACACCTCTGTTATTGTAGTTCCTTGGTTCGAAAGAATGAAGTTTGAAGCTTATGCATAAAGTCTATGGAAACATGTAGTCGCCTAAAGTTCTTATGTTTAATTACATTCTGTTATTCTCCAATTAAGCTTGTATTGCTAGTTTTGGTTATGGAAAAGTGTAGCTAGGCCAAAGATACATTGTCGTTAGATAAGCACGTAAACCTGAATTAGTCCGTTGTATCTCTATTCAATCTTCTCTGCTCGTGTGTGTAATCTCCAAATCTGTTAACGTTAGACCTTACGCTAAAAGCAAGATTAGCTAGGGAGTTGTTACTCAACGGAATGACGTAATTAGATTAAAAGAGTCGGGGGCGCATTTCATGTGACCCGACCCCAATTTTGGGCAAGAGTAAACAAAGCGTGTCAGGAACCACAGGCGCATTTCATGTGGTGTGGTTCGTAGCAAGTTTTGAATAATTTGGAATCAACTCTTAAGTAAAATACATTGGGATGTAGTTCGCTTTAGATTTGAATTAAAGGTGCGCCTCGTCCAATAGTTACACTAATCGCATAGCCGTCATAAATGTACATATAAAATACTTCGATTTTGAGATGCGTTGTTTCTTGACGAATATCACGCCTTTCTCAACAGTGTAAATAAGTAGTCGATCCGGGCGCATATTTTAGTTCTACCTTTTAAATACGGGTGTGCATTTCATGCGACCCAAATCCAAACCCCGAAATGTTGAATAAGAATATGTCGAGGATCCGGGTGCATTTCATGTGACGTGATTCGAAAGCATATTTTTAAGCAACTTTCTCTTTCGTAAATCACAACCAATAATAAAAGCGGTAAAGGGATATTAACTTGCACTAAGTATATAATTGTAAAAAGCAGATAGATAAGCCAAACACGACAGTTGAGCGACCGTGCTAGAACCACGGAATTCGGGAATGCCTAATACCTTCTCCCGGGTTAATAGAATTCCTTATCCGGATTTCTGGTTCGCGGACCGTTAAATAGAGTCATTCTTTTCCTCGATTCGGGATTTAACCGGTGACTTGGGACACCATAAATCTCCCAAGTGGCGACTCTGAAATAATTAAAATAAATCCCATCTCGATTGTCCTTTAATTGGAAAAACTCTTTGCACCCTTGCGGGTGCGTAAAAAAGAGGTGTGACAATGAGAAAGGGATGCCAAATTTCAGAATCAGAGTAAGAAAGAGGACCTTTATTTTTTATCCAGGCTGAGTGATCTTTCTTAGTTCCTTTGTTTTGTGAGCTAATCTGTTTAATTTAAGGAGCAACCCTCCTAATTCTTGTTGGACTAGTCAAATTGTAATGGATGGACTTAGTCAATCCCAACTTTCCTACGAGAGGTTTGGTTTATGCCCCCCTCTATGTACATAAAAAAAAAAAAAAACAACAACTTTTCAGTTTGTGGTGTTATGAAAATTTTCATGATAATTTGGTCAAATAAATCCAACCTATTATTATCCGTTAAGAGGTTAACTAGTTAGATTTATCGTATTATTCAGAAGATATTTCAGTGTTTCACTTTATATATTACTTGTTAGTTTATTTATGAAAAATAAACAACTTATTCTCCCACTCGCTTCGGCCTTTTTGTTTGGAAAAGCTACTTTTTGTAAATAAAATATTATCCACATAAATCAACGTCCAAATTTAGGTAACTGTGAACTAAGGGATTAACGACGTTCTAGAGATGTTGCCATATGTCCAAATTTGATATCCCAGGAATAATGGAACCATGACTGTTACTTTGAGTATTGGCCACGTTCGTATCAGCAGAGTATAATTTAAGTTACTTAAATAAACTTGAGAAAGTTTTAAAAGAAAACAACCAGATTCTGTCACAGAACAATTTTTTCCTTTTGGTTTCTTACCCAGTATCCGGTATCCATATAGGAGCCCGACTAAATTCGGATTTGCGCCGGGAAATCCCACATCGGAAGTAAAATGCTCTCTAACAAAGACGACTCCATACCCAAGGTTCGAACTCGAGACCTCTGGTTAATAATGAAGAATTACTTACCACTCTACCACAAACCCTTGTTGATATCACAGAACAATGCTTGATCCAAATCTTATCCAAACTAAAAGGGAAATCCATATATAGAACTCATCAGTCTGATTTCATGAAACACTTATCTCACTATAAAACTATAGTAATGTTATATTACTAATGTTGCTATAAGAGCTAAGGGAAAATGATATTGTACAATTGCTCTTAAAATAATAATTGATTTTATATATATATATATATATATATATATATATATATATATATATATATTTGTATTATATATAAAAATTATATAAATTTTATATACTTTTTTGATTATTAAACGTAAATAACTTCTGAAACTGGCTAAAAGTGAAAGAGGCCCATAATCCATGGGAAAGACTGGGATCCATTTCCTTTTTATGTCCATCTTTGTGAATAAGGAAATCAATAAATACAAAAGAACATAAAATTACGAAATCGTTAAACGTTTCATGATTTTGTTTTTGGTGAGGAGAAATAGGAGTCGCTAAAGACGCAAACTTTTAAATGTATTACCTTGCGTCACAAATTTGGTGGAGAAATGTTCATATATGTACATCGATTTAATAAAAGAACATTGTTTGACAGTACACTTCAAGTAATTTAGGAGTATACGTATATTAGTAAATTTGATCACGTTTAGCACAATAATAAAGGAACTTTATTTGAAAGAAATATTATGGTCTGAAATAGTAATAGTAGAACAATGGGGAACATGGGTAACACGTACTCAACTATAAATAATAGTTTTGTTAATCTTAACTGACAGTTTCATCTATAATTAAGTAATGCAAATACGTACCTTTAAAGTTTAAACAAAAAAAAAAGGGACCTTATTGACAATAGTTTTTAATAGTGGTGGAGTAATACTTCTCTTTTATATTTTAAATATTTGAAGTGCTTTTGTTTTCAAAATTCAAAAAATTAGATTAACACTTAGTTGCGTGTGTTTCTCAGATTTTGATTCCTGTATTTATAGTACAGGTGAAGCTAATTTTTTCTTTAAAAAGCATAAAGGAAGAATGAATTTCAAGAAAAAATGATCTTTGTGTGGGTAGCGTATAAATTTTACACGACATATTTAACCTTTTTCCTTTCCTTATAGAGTTAAATTTTTAGTACTTTTATAATTTTCTCCATATTTAATATCTAGAAGAAGTAAAAAAGAACAAAGAAGGATTGAGGGTAAAATAGCACAAACCGAACCCACTTGCCCTAAATCTAGGAAATCAAATAAATTTTTTTCCTTCCTTTTCTTTCGGATTAGTTACCTCCTATATCAAAGCTTTGTACATTATTTATTTTAAATAAATATTCTTTTTAAAAATTATATTTCATATCTTCTATTTTTTTTATAGCCAAATATCTATTAATATTCACTTTACCTTAAGCCATAAAATAAGCATTGAATTATTTTTCTCCCTCCCATCAAATTCTAATAACCACTGAACACCAGGGAAGATGAAAAGGAAGAGGAATATGTTGTGTCTAAAGTATTTTATCAGCAACAACAGATCAAGCAACGTGAAAAAACTAAAGAAGTATTGACCGAGGACTTTAAATATCTGGTTGCTAAAGTAGATTCATGTAACGACCCGGCCGGTTATTTTTAAAATTTACGCCCCGATCCCCAATTTAATTGTTTCCCTAAGTTCATTTCTGCTATTGTGATTTGCCGGGAGAGTCAGTTCTGGAATTTTGAGTGTTTTGGGACACTTAGTCCCTAAATGAGTGCTATATAGTTGGAAAATGACCCGTATTCGGAACAGTGTTAAGACGACCTCGGAATGGAAATTCGATGGTTCCATTAGCTCCGTTATGTGATTTCGGGGTTGGGAGCGCGTTCGGAATGTATTTTGGATATCTGTAGCTCAATTAGGATTGAAATGCCGAAGTTTGAAATTTTGGCGAATCCGAACGATAGGTGAGATTTTGATCCGGGGTTCGGAATGGAATTCCGACAATTTCTGTAGCTTCTTTATGTGATTTTGGATATGTCTGCAAATTTTCAGGTCATTCGGACGTCGTTTGGTCGGGTTCTTGATTGAATGTTAGTTTCGGAAGTTAGATGAAATCCTAGGCTTGAATCCGCTATAATTCGATGATTTTTGTGTTTAAGGACGTGTTTTTATGATGGAAGCAAGTTTGTATCGTGTTTTGGGGTATGTTGGTGGTTTTCGTTGGGGCCCCGGGGGCCTGGGGTGAATCCGGACCATCATTCGGGCACTTTTGAACTATGAAATATGCAGAAAATTGCATCAGCAGTGCAGCAGGGAATTGGCCTTCGCGTTCGCGAGGCCTGAGCCGCATTCGCGTAGGCCTGGTCGAGTTGGTCATCGAGTTCGCACACTGAAGGTCGCGTTCGCGTAGGAAGGGGTTGGAGATGTGTCGCGTTCGTGACCGGGCATGCCGCGTTCGCCACCGGGCATGTTGCGTTCGCATAGTGCAAAATCTGGTGGCTGAGTATTTGTTCATCGCGAACGCGTGAAGAGCGTTGCGTTCGCGAAGGGGTGGCCTGGAAAAGCATCGCAGACGCGTGGGGACGGACGCGAACGCGAACGCGTAGGGTAATTGTCCAATCAGTGAATTAAATACTAGAACACAGTCCAGTCGCAAAAATAGTCCAAAAAACGCCATTTTGAGTTCTAGAGAGAGAAACTCACGGGGAATTGTTGGAGAATCATAGGGTAATCATCGAAGGTAAGTTTCTTGGCCTAATTTCGTTATTTTATCATGAAATCCTTGAGTATTTCACTGTTAATGGATGATTAATGGGGGGTTTTAGCCCTAGGCCTAAATTGTGGTAAATCGTCGATTTGAATGGGCAAACGGAGTCCGATTTTGGTAAATTTTATATGCATGGACTCGTGTTGAGATAAGGGACCCGAATATATAACTTTCATAATTTTTCGAAAAGCGTTCCGAAAGTCGAGTTTTGGCAACTTGTGGTTTTTGGCGTATTTTGAATTGTTTCAATTGGGTAATGCCCAATTGGCCTATTTTGGTGTATTTCTATTGATTTTGATCAGATACTACACCCGTGGTGGCCGATATTCGTGTCAAGAGAGTTGTCTCTTAGCGGTTTTGTACCAGAGTCGAGGTAAGTGGCTTGTCTAACCTCGTGTGGGGGAACCTTCACCCCTAAGATATTATGTGATAATTTAAATTCCTTGTACGCGAGGTGACGGGCGTGCACATGCGCAGATTGTTGGAACTCAATTTACTTGAATTGTCCAATTCGTGATATTCCTGCTCTTAGTTGATTAAATTGTGACATTTACCTGATATTCGTTAGAAAAGAATGATTTGACAGGATTTATCTGTCTAGTTGCCTAAATGTCTTACTTGAACTTCTTGATAATTGTTGGCACTGGTTTTTGGTGAAGTTGTAGTTAAGCATATTATATTTTTCTCTGTGTGTTTCTTTTATTGTTTGTGTTGGTGGACTGCGGGTTTGATTCCTGGAGATCCCAGGACTGTGGGTTCGATTCCTAGAGACCCGGAGTGATATTGTTTGTGGACTGTGGCGGTTCGATTCCCGGAGATCCAAGGGCTGCGGGTTCGATTCTCGGAGACCCGGAGTTTATTGATATATTATTGAGATATGGACTACGGGTTCGATTCCTCGAGATCTTGAGATATTGAGACACATCCCGAGATATTGAGACACGGGCTGCGCGTTCGATTCTCGGAGACCCAGAGGTATATTGGGACTGCAGGTTAAATTCCCGTAGCTCATGGGTTGTTGAATATAGAGAGGGACTGTGGGTTCAATTCCCACAGGTCCTGGACTTGCTGGTTTGAGTTTATGTTGTGTTGGTTACTTGTAGTTAGCTAATCGTAGTCGGTTGTAGTAATTACTTTATTGTTGATTATTTCAGATTCATTCTTACTTATTCCTGCTTATTACTGTTTTGATCATTATGTTATTGTTTCTCTCGGTAGGGCACTGACCTTCCTCGTCACTAATCCATCGAGGTAGGCTTGGCACTTACTGAGTACCGCCGTGGTGTACTCATGCTACTCTTCTGCACACTTTTGTTGTGCAGATCTAGGTACATCAGGACAGGCTCATCCTAGGTGATTCAGCAGCACATCCAGAGACCTCGAGGTATGATCTGCTACGTCCGCGGATCCGGAGGCCCTACTTCTATTCTCACAGTGACAGTAGTTATTTTCCTTCATTTTGTTGTTTAGACATTCTTGATGTATAGAGCCACAGTTGTACTCTCCTTTTTTAGTCTGTGTTACCCGTGGGATTCCGGGTCTTGGTGATATGCTATATGGTATGGTTGATGGGTGTATGTGCCAAGCGGCACTTGTTACCTTCCTTTTATATCGTTTTCCGCTATTTTCTTATTTAATGTTCATAAACTTGTATATTTCGCATCGTGTTAGGCTTACCTACTCACGGAGACTGGGTACCGTCATGACAGGTTCACGATTGGTGGACTAGGGTCGTGACAATCCACATACCCCCAACATGAATTGACCGGGGAATTTGAATCTCCGATTGCTAAAGTGGATCCACATACCCCCAAGTCTGTGACTCCTGACCCCACAGGTGGCAAGAGGCTACTTTCAACTATGATTTATGTGTCTATTATTGGACTGTTAAGCCATTTGATTTTTAAAGTATAAAAGTGTGAATTGAAAATGGAGGGAAACAAAATGGAGGGAAAAATAATAATTTGAAGAAGTGAGCTTTTGTCTTGCACTTTATCTCTCTTTGACGAGGGACAACTATATTTGTGTGCCTATATATAGAATTACTTCTTAAAGATCTTAAAAGGAGCTGAAGAGAATGAACCATCGCGCCGTCGTCGCTCGCTCGCTCGGCTCGGCTTCGGCTTTAAACTCTACTGTTTTTCCAGTTTCTCTTATTTTTCTAACAATTTTCTGATTTTGTGTTTTAATATAGTAGCGCTTACAGGTTAAGAAATTCCATACTAACATTTCTGTGTTGAAACATATATTAAACTGTTATTCATATTTTGTATACTATTTTGGAGACTAAAGTATTCGTGCTTTCTACTCCAATAATTGTTCCGTCCGGTTTATAATATATAAAAACTTTACCGGAATAATAAACATATGGATTTGAAGTATATAAAAATTTTACCATTGTTACGTGTTGTATTTTTGGTTTGGTATTTAGTTTGAAGATATCAAAACTTCACTGATTTAACAAAGTTCTATTGTGTTTCCAACTCTACAGAAAAGATGACGAACAAAAACCAAACTAATGGAAATATTGTGGGAACAAGTGCTACTACCTCGTCAAGCCGCTCTACTCCTGCTCATGCTATGGCACCAGCAAAGTTTTTCAGTATTGACTTCAAACATTGACAAATGAAGATGCTCTTCTATCTTACTACGTACGTTGAGTTTGCAACGTTTCATCAAAGAGGACTTGTGTGCCATGTTGTCTGAATGCAACTTGGTAGGAAATCCTAAATAATGGTGGATAAATTCTGGAGCCACCCGCCATGTTTGTGCTAACATGGAGTTATTTTATTCTTATGCCCCCGCAGGACCCGACGAGACAATTTTCATAGGAAATTCGTCTACAACAAAAGTTGAAGGAGTTGGCAAGATTGCGCTGAAGATGATGTATGGGGAAAATAGTGACTCTAAACCAAGTTCTCCATGTTCCAGAAATTCACAAGAATCTTGTGTCTACATCACTTCTTGTCAAGAATGGAATTAAATGTATTTTTGTTTCCAATAGTGTTTTACTAATCAAGAATGATATGTATGTAGGAAAATGTTACCTGAATGAGGGCCTTTTTAAGCTAAATGAAATAGCAGTTCCTATCAATAAAGTTAATGATTCTTCTTACTTACTTGAGTCAAATACTTTATGGCATTCACGCTTAGGACATGTCAACTTCAAAACATTGCGAAAGATGATAAATTTAGAAGTATTGCCAAATTTGATTGCATTATTCCAAATGTCAAATATGTTTGGATTCAAAGTATCTAAGCATCCTTATAAGTTCGTTGAAATGAATTCAAGTAATTTAGGGTCTTGTACCCTCATCACTAAGTTTAGAAGAGTTACTTACCTCAGACAAGCCAATTCCAATACCGAGCTAGCCATGTGATGCTCCAAAAGTCCATTACGCGCGTAGCGACCATTGAACGGCTCAAAACTAGCCAAAAACAACTCAAATAATTCCAAATGATAAAGATCGAATCTTTGACCAAAACCCAAAGCTGGCCAAAAATCACCCCAGGGCTTGCATTTCGGAACCCGACAAAACTCATAAAATCCAATAACCCATTCAATTACGAGTTCAACCATACTAATTTCACTCAATTTTGACTCCAAATCAATGTTCAAAACCCAAAAATTCATATTATGAAACTTTAGGACACAACCCCAATTTCTTATTTAATATTCACTATCCCATTACCAAAAACTAATATAGATTCTTGAAATATAACCAAACCCAAGTAAATAACACTTATCCCAATTCATGCGGTGAAAATTGCATCAATAATCACCTTAATCCGAGATCCACAGCTCCAAAAATATAAAAATGGCCCAAATCCTCGAAATAGAGTACTTCTTAATCTGCCCAAGCATCCTCTAATGTGAACACGGGAAAACCATCGCGTTCGCGATGAACAAAAACACACTACCTCCAAACAACTCTATGCGATCACAAACATACTCATGAAAATTCAAAGCACACAAACAACCAAACTTCACAAACATATCCAGTGTTACGCGAACGAGTTAAAGAAATTTCAAATTCCCAGCTGCCCAACTCAAGACTATGCGAACACAGCCTCATTGTGCGAATGCGAAGAAAATCTTGTCCCAACTCTACGCGAACTCCGGACTTGCTTTGCGATCACGAAGAACAATTGATGCTCTCATCAAAATACACTCTATGTTTGCGACACTTGCAACGCGAACGCAATGAAGAAATGCGACACCAAATATCACCAGAACACGATAGTGAAAAATGAAGGAAGAATAATCTGAAACTTGTTTGAAACTCACCCCAGCCCCTCGGGGCCCCATCCGAACATACCAAAAACTCTCTTAACATAACACAAACTTACTCGAGGACTCAAAACACATATAACAACATCGAAACAACAAATCACACCTCAATTCGAAATCAATAAACTTTTGAAACTTCAAATTTTCAGAATCGATGCCGAAACCTATCAAATCATATCCGATTGACCTCAAACAAGTCACATTTGACATTACACACCTGCTCCAAATTCTAAATTCGGAATCCGATCCCGATATAAAAAAGTCCATTCCTGGTCAAACTATAGAAAATTTTAACTTTTTCCATTTCAAGCCTAATTCTATTATTGACCTCCAAATCACAATCCGTACGCGCTCCTAAGTCCAATATCACCCAACAGAGCGAATGAAACCATAAAAAATCCAATTTGAGGTCAAATACTAAAAAATCAAAACTTGTTCAACTCTTCAAATTTTAATCTTCCTAGCTGTGAATCATCTTCCAAATCAATTTTGAATAACCTAAAAAACAAAATTGAAGATTGACATAAGTCATAATATATCATACGGAGCTACTCATGCCCTCAAACAAGCGAGCGTCGTGTAAATTCTCAAAACGATCGATCGGGTTGTTACATTACTGGCGGGGACCTATTTTTCGAATTTCGATAATGTAGTACAACAAGGATAATGCAGTACAACAAGGGGAATGGGTACACAAGAAGGCCCTACTTCCAGTGTACCTATTGTTGTTTGAAATGGTGAACAAGGTTTTGGTCCAATGCGTAGAAAGATGTTCCATTACGTCACGAGAAGACTTATTTCTCATTGAAGCACTAGATGCCTACACCAGTTTATGTTTGAGAAAAATGGTTTATGTTTCCTTTCAGACGTTGTATTTAGTATTCTTAGCAGTTCCTGAGTACAATGACACTAGTCATTGGTAGAGGATTTGTTGAACTTTTCGCTTTGCTATTCAGTTTTATTTAATGCTAAGACTTCCGCTTATCGTTGTTGAATTTCATTATTTATATATTATTGTCGAATAAGAATCGTTAAAAGGATTTGTATATTAATAAAAAAAATAAGCAAGTTTGGCTTGCCTAGCTTTCATAAGTAGGTGTCATCACGATTCCCGATGATAGAAAATCCGAATCGTAACAATAGATAAGTGTGTTGTACCTTTACCGAAAAGAAAAGTCTAGCATGAAACTTAGTTACCCAATCTCTATCTCTCATCATGTTGGGCCCGTGCAATGCATGGGCAAACCCTTCTATATATATATATATATATATATATATATATATATATATATATATAACGGGTTTTGGTGAACCTGTAATCCCCTTATAGCTAGTTTAGTTCTTGTTTTCCCTTGCACAATAGTATATACTTCTTCGCCAATATTTTGACGTTATTTTGGTTCTGGACTCTACACACAACACATGGTAGAATATGGAACTCTAGAGACAGCTAGAGGCTCAAATTCGAAATTTCGAATTCAACGTTGACTATTTCTTCCCGCGAAAAAACCTCCTTCTTTTGCCTTAATGGCTGAGGATGAGCCACGTAACCCATTCACGTCGAACCAGAATCTTCCCTGGTGCCCACACGTGGACATCAAACTTACTTAGCTGTTCTCATCCTCACCACAAACTTTGTTTTTCCCCACCGTCCAAGTTTCCCTAGCACCTTCCAGAATTGCATTTCAAATATATAAAGAAGGTGCTGGCGCCAAACCCTAAATACTTCAACTCTTTCCTTATATACCTCCTCGTACGACACTTGTTTCACACGTTTTACATACTCATTCAAGGGTTATTATTTGGGGCAAATTATACTTCCTGATAAACTTGAAGCTTGTGTTAGAGAAAAGGTTAGCTTGTTGCTGCAATTTTTAGTGGCATATTAAAATGGAAATAAAAGGGTACGAGGATGTTACGATGATGGATGTAGAAGAAGAAGGGTGCTCAACGCCGAAACGCGACGATTGTCAAATTCCGGTGATGATGGTGCCACCGCCGCCGCCAAGGAAGAAGCGGTGCGAGTGCGGAAATAAAATAAAGCCACCGGAAAATGGCTACTTTCAACCACCGGAGCTTGAGGTTTTCTTCGTCATGCGTCCTCGAAGCGAAGGGCTTTTGCTTATTAGTTTATGATTGCTATATATTTAGTCAAGATTGGCAAACCCCAAAGCCCCAGGTAGTTGACTGGTTTTGTTTTGGTTTGGGAGCTAAAATTTGGGGGCCATTAATGGTTTGTAAATTTTGGTATTTTGTGTATGGAGGGTTATATGTACAAACAAACTATGTAAATATGCGCATATGTTGATTATTAGATTATATTATCTTCGTCAAGTCGTGTTGATACAATTTTTGTAGTTGAGATTGTTAAGTTTAGCTGTATACTATATGGTTCTGACTCATTATCTTAAAATTTAACTCAGGGTCACTAAGTACATCACTTGATATCAACATATATAACCGTCTACTTTCAATTTGAATATGTATAGCAACAACTATGCTGCTCAGAGGTATATGGGTTTATTTTATTCTGCCCAGTTGAAAAACTGAAATGAATTTTGTGCAATATCAACTTGCTATAATACTATAAGTACTTCCTCCAATGCTATGGATCTTGCATAGAGGAGTAGTTCCAATAAGCTAAATTTGGCTTTACGGAATCTCTGTCGCATTTTGTATGGTTATGTTTTTGCCTTCTTAATATAGCAAATAAGAACGTAGTGACAGTAGTCCTAAATCTGTTGCTGGTAAGTCATACCGTTGAAACTAAATTAATGCTGCACTACCACTTAAGACGATTATGCTAATGAAGGACAATTTGATAATAGATTAATTAGACACGCGGCAAGTAATAGATTAATGGGTTGCGTTGTGAGGCTACGTTACTATAGTAATTCTTTTCATAAACATAACAGTAAATTACGATATTTTAAAAATCAAACCAATAAAGGAACTCTTTCATAGTCGAGATTTATTTAAATATATAAATAAGTCAAACATACAAAATTTGAGATAGATTAAAGGTGATTAGGTTGATTTTGTATCAAAATTTGTAATTAAATCGAGTTAGAAAAATTCTTATGCGATATATGTATAACTCATGTATCTCGCATACATGTATATACGGATATATTTACAATACATATGTGATACACAAATGATATATAGTGTGATATATATTTTTTATTTAGGTTGTTACATCCCAAAATTGAGATTCAAGGTCTTTAAAATGTACATAATCTATTCTAATAATACCTACTAAAAAAAAGCAAAGATTTGACTTGTTGTTTTGCTACAAATAGCTTATTGGCTAATATTATTATATTTGGCTAATATTAGTAGTATTTTGTGAATAATTTTTGTAATGAGCTATTTATAAATGGATATAACTGGTCGTTTCCCATATAAGGGGAATTTGCATCCATATCCGCTTTTTGGGTCACATTTTAACTTGTACCGCTTAATATTGCAAGCGTATCCACTTTTCGCGTTGACATCAGGCTCGTGAAGTAACAAAGACAATCACGCAAACTTAAGCATTCTAGTAGACGGGCCTGAAGTTATTTATAATTGCTGAGCTTAAGCATTCTACTAGCTGAAGTTTTGCTGATGAACTTCAATATATTTTAGGTGAAGTTTTGTTCTATATTTGCTGAACTTCAGCATGTTTTAGCTTAAGATTTGTTATATTTGTGATGAACTTTGGGTGCTAAAGTTTATTTTGTATTTGCTGAACTAACATTCTAAAAGCTGAAGTTTTTATTCATATTTGTCGAACTAAGATCAACAACCTTTCCCAGCTGATCAAATGCATCCAACTGATTAAGCAACTCTCAGTAGGTCTGCAACCACATTTGATGCAGTTGTTAGCAGTTAAAGTATAAGAACCATTTGTAACTATTAAACTTTTGTTGTACCAATTCAGGTTTGCTGATGAACACGCTATAGGGGACATAATCTTAGTGGCAGAAAAATAAAATAAATATAAGGTTCAATTTTACTTTACATAATTTTAACATCTATTATACTTTGGTGTATACACACTCTTGCCATTAGAAACTCGTCTGTTATTTGTAATTGACTTAAATTGAAAACATATACAGAGTGGATTCCATGAGAGCGTTCTCTGAATTTCACGGTCTGCACTTGTTCCCTCACTAAATTGACGTCCACCAATTGCATCAATCTCATCCATGAAAAATGATGCATATATAGGCTTCAAACAAAGACAAAACTTGTCAGTACATTTTAAAGCAGTACCAAAATGGTTCACTGGATTTAGTATACCTAGAGCGGATATCTTTGAAGTCCTTACTTGGTGATCACGAGAAGAAGAGGAAAAGAAAGGAGGAAGAAAGGAGCACAGGTAGCAGGAAGAAGGAGGCACTTTAAGTTGTGAAAATTAGGGTATAAGTTAAATAATTTAAAAAATATGGGTATAGATTAAATGAGGGCGACCAAATAAGATGCCCCGTGCAATTTTTACCATATATATTAATGCTCATGTTTGGTGGGTGGCCAAAGTAATTGGTCAAAATTGTTGGGTCCTTGGGTCACTTCTCTGTAGTCTGGCCCTAAATAAAATCGTAAAATTTGTACGAGGTGCCCTATTTGATCAACATTATTTAATATATATATATATATATATATATATATATATTCTTTTTTTATTTTTAAATATAACTGATATCTAATTTTTGGGTAACTTTAGATACCATGCTCTCCTTCTTTATTGCTGCATTCTTCTTCTCTGCATTTATGTATTTATGAGCATTGCTGTTTATTTTTTCTTTCTCTCTATTCATGTCACATGTATCTAGGGACCGTTTGGTTTCTTTTTTTTTTCTTAGTTGTAAAACACTATTGTAGGTTATAGTTAGGATTTCTTCTTCTTTTTCTTAGTTGTAAAATGTAATTGTTAGATTTATTGTTGTTTTGACAATTTGATGAATGTGGTTTGTTCCTTTTGATGTTTGAAAGTTGTGTTTTCAAATTTGAGCTCATTTGGAATGGAGTTGAATGTCAAATAATGTGTTGGATTGCTAAAAATCGAACAATAAGTCTATGTTTCTGAACTTAAGATTAGATATTGGAAGTTGTATAGAAGAGATAGAACTACTTAAAATTCGAGTTTTTTGAAGTTGCATTGAAAGATAAAAGAACTTAAAATTTAATTTCTGAAATTATTTTAGAAAAATAAAACTACTTCAGATCCAGATAGATATTTTTTTTATATTTTCGTGCAATGCTATATAACTTCAATGGTGTCACAACAAAATCACACGGTATACCACGATAAACTAAATGCAAAGAAGTAAAAAACCAGCTCCTTTAAACTAAACCGTCTGTTCTGTTGTAAAGCAAATATAACAGTTCAAAAGTTTACTTAATAGTCATTTCAGAATGTTTACAAACCTAATCACAAATTTTTAGTATTTATCTAGAAAATTTACTCTTTACGGTTAAGATAACTTTGTTAACAGAAGTCCAATACTATAATATAATCTAGGCCCAATCGGGCAGCCCACTTCATGACCCAACACAAAGTTTTATTACTTTACACTTTAACCCATGTATTGCTTCATTAGTTGCTTTGTATATAAATGAGAGGAAATCTCTACTATAAGTGAACTGATATTTTGTACATTGTAAGTTCTGAGAATAAGAAAAGGGTCCGATTCTTCTCTCCTACATTTTAGGGTTTTGTTTTCAATTTCTTCTTGCATAGCTAGATTTCTCAATCCTAACACGGTATCAGAGCCATGGAATCGATGAACCTTGATCTGTTCTTTCGATCGATGGTACCCTCATCTAGTTTCATGAAGAATTTAACATCGTCGATCTTCATCTATTTCTGCACATAAACCGTCGAGTCTTTGAGTTGTCGAGCTTCTTCAATGGTGTTTCCGTCTATTGAGTGTTGTACGGTGTTTCTCCTCGTATCTACTGTTATTGCCAAAGTTTAATCAAAGTTGCTGTTTTTGGTCGCTACTTCCTTTGTTTCCAAGGCCTTACCTTCTTTAGGTTGCAAAAAGGGACCGTAATCTTCTTTTCACCATTTCTCTGAGTTATTAGTGTTGATTGATTATATCAATATTCCTATTTTGGAATTTTACGTATCTAGGGTTATTCATGGGTAGTTTAGAAGCTAGTTCTTCTACTGTAATAAATGATTTTGATGATTTCACTATTCCCCCATCTCATCCATTCTATGTTCATCCATTAACAGTTTTATTCTATATTGTAGAATTGGGTTTCGGTTAATGCGCTCATGAAATATCGGGTTCTTAGCAATGTGTAAAACAACTTGGCTGTCACAAAATACAAGGAACCAATATATCTTAGCAACCACCTTCCTCAAGGCCCTACACTCAGCCTTTTCAGAGGAGAGAGAGATAGTGGGCTGCTTCTTGCTTTCCCAAGATATTGGGCAGCCACCAAAAGTAATGAAATAACACGTAACTGACCTTCGAGAAAAAACACATCTAGCCTAGTCAGAATCAGAAAAAGCAATAAGAGATAAATCAGGTGAATTAGTCAACATTGAGCTGGGACAGACATTAAGTATCTCAAAACATGTAAACCAGCCATCATATGAGGGATGTTGGGAGACTGTAGAAATTGGCTTAAATTCTGAACTGAATCGGCAATGTCAGACCTGGTGTGTTGCAAAAAATTTAAATTTCTAACTAGTCTTCTATAAATGCTAGGATCTGGGAGGAGATCACTCTGGTCAATAGACAATTTGATTGTGGGATATGAAGGAGTGGTAACAGAAGAGAAAAGAGAACATTTGAATCCATCCAATATGTCTGAAGTATATTTATTTTGATGCAAAACATAAGCATCAGGATGAGAAGAGACCGCAAGACCCAGAAAGTAATGGACCAGACCCAAGTCTTTGATCTTGAATTGGTCATCAAAAAACTATTTCAAGGTAATCATTTCAGCAATATCAACACCAGCTAAGAGAATATCATCAACATAGACCACCAATACAACCAAAGAATCATCAAAAGACTTAGTAAATAAGGAGTAGTTATTTTTGCTAGCAATGTAGACTTTGGAGAGCAAGACATCAGACAGTTTTGAAAACCACTGCTTGGAAGCTTGCTTAAGGCCATACTAAGACTTCCTAAGTCTAAAAACCAGAGGAAAGGCAGAAGAAGAAGAAGAAGAAATCTGAAGACCATGGGTTATCTTCATATATACCTCCTCATGTAAATCACCATGAAGGAAACCGTTATTGATATCAAGTTGAAAAACAGTCCAATGTCTCTTGATAATAAGAGAAAGAAGACATTGACTGTAGTAAGCTTGAAAATAGGAGAGAAGGTCTCGGTGTAATCAATGCCTTCCCTTTGAGTGTCACCCCTAATAACAAGTCTAACCTTATACCTCTCAGTAGAGCCATCAAATTTCTGCTTGATCTTGTATACCCACTTGCAGGGGATAGACTTCTTATGAGAGACAAGGGGACAATGTCGCAAGTATGGTTAGCCTTAAGTGCCTCAAATTTCTTTAGCATGAGCTCTTTCCAAGCAGGATGAGAAGCAGCATGCTGGTAAAATTGAGGCTCAAACATGTGCAAGTCAGAAGTAAAAACCTTGGGCTTTAGAGAAACAGATAAAGAAGGGAGAATAGAAGAGCAAACATAGTCATTCAAGTAGATTGGAGGGTTGGCAGCCCTTCCATATCTCCTCAAAACAGGAGGAGGAGAAGGAGGAGGAGGAACGGAAATAGCAGAAGAAGGAGAAGAATAAAGAGGGGAAGAGGAGACATCATGAGATGAGGAAACAAGGATCGGAGGAAGAAAAACAAGTGCAGGAGAAGGAATAAATGAAGTATGAGCGTGAGCATCAGTGAAATCAAATGTAGGGGAAGGAAAAGTGGAGGAAGATGGGAGATGATAAGGAAATATGTGTTCATGGAAGAATACATCTCTAGAAAAAAATATAGAATGAGAAGAAATATTGAGGAGTTTGTAACCCTTCTTGCCACAGGGGGTATCCAAGAAAACACAAGAATGGCTCTAGGCTGAAGTTTATCTATTCTTTGCTTAGGGCTGATAGCATATCATAGGCAACCAAAAGACTTTAACTGATCATAGGAAGGTGGATAACCATGTAATTTTTCAAAGGGGAAAATGTTTTAAAAATGGATAGCCATGTAACTTTAAGCATATAGAGGTGGATTGTCATTATATTCGCAACTGCTTATCATCTGGGCTGGTGTCCTTCCAGTTGGTGCGCAACTTTGATCAACTGGCAGATATCATGATCAAGGCCTTATATGGTCCTCTTCATCACATAATTTTGGATAAGCTTGGAGTGTTTGCATCGTCCAGCTTGAGGGGGGTGTTAACCGAAGCCCAATTCTACAATATCGTCTAGGCCCAACCGGGCAGCCATTTTATGAACCAACACAAAGTTTTATTACTTTACACTTTAACCCATGTATTACTTTATGTCACGGCCCCAAACCCGGTCGTGATGGCGCCCAACACATGGCTAGGCCAGCCCGACCAATCAACAGAAGCACAGAGCTATTAGCTCACTTAAACCATTTTAGGCATAAACCAATTAGAACAACAGTAATGGAATAACCAAGTACATGGATCACATCCCACAAACAATAACAACTCCCCAAGGACCAGGGGTCACGAGTCATTAGCCTCTATAGAGTATACAAAGTGTGATAGTGCCTACGGCGGTGCTCAAGTGCAGAAATAGATATCAACATGAATAAAAGTAAGCTGAAAAGTCAGGTCCTGCGAACGCTGGCAGCTACCTCGACTGTCCAAAAGCACTCCCGAGCCGCAATAGAATCAGCTTTGCTGTGATGTACCTGGATCTGCACACAAGGTGTAGGGAGTCGGGTGTGAGTACTTCCAACTCAGCAGTAATAAAAGTAAATAATGCTGAAGGGAAGAAAACCACGCAAGGCACTATCTCATGCTACACAATACAGTACTATCTTTTATTTCCTTTCGAGCATATGTGAGTAGATTATTTAGAAATCTCATTTTCAGCTTTCTTTCTTTCATGATAACATACCAATACCTGGGTACAATCTCAAGCAGTGCAAGTCTGCACTCAAATCAGCCCCTTGGGCTCAACACTCCTTAGGGCTTATGGACTCAAAGTTTCCTACCTGGAGGTCTTATGGCTTCGAGATTTTTTATTTCAGTTCTCGAGTGTTCGGGAAGTTTCTGGCCCTAGGCCATTTCTTGTAAAAAAAATAACAAACGTTTTTGAAGCGCGAAGCATTTTGAATGTAAAAGACACTCCTTTGATTACTTGGTACAAGTATACATGTTTTTGTCGTCGAGCATTCTCTTATTCTATGCGGACACGGTTCATTTGATCGTTTGGCCCGATACATCATTTTTCTATCGAGACCTTCTTTGGTTCATCTTGATTTCTACAGAGAGGTGATCTTTCAGGGGGATGCCCGCCAGTATTCGAGGTTGATTGATGAGAATCCTTGAATACATTTTAAGTTCTCTTTAGGTGGCATATAGATGTTGCCTCATTAAAAACCTTATCGGTAAAACCTTTCTTGAGATAAAATTCAATCGAAGGAAAAGAGTGCAACACATGATTTAAAACCTAAGGTCCTCAAGCTGGAAGGTGCTTTGATTTTTCAAATCGGACACCTGGGCGCGGGTTAGGGTAAGATGCAAATAAAAATGGAGATGGTTATACCTTAGTAGTGATGGCGCTTCGAGCCTCTATATGCTTCAAGTGCCTGCTCTGGGGATGCAGTAGGATCCTTTGCTTATTCACTCAGGTGTAGCCAAGAATGTAGCTTGTAATTGCTACTTCGCTGTTCACTTATCCTTTATGTCCTTCAATGTTGAAGGTGTCGATGCTGTGAGCACGTGATTTTTGCCTAACATGAATTACTCCCACAAAATCAAAACAAAAATCGTCTATTTTTTACGATGTGTATTTTTGTTGAATTTTCGTGTTATTTATGGTAATTGTTTGCATTTGTATATGCATGATTATATGTGTTTAAATTAATAAAAATACAAAAAAATAGGTCATATTTACATTTTGATCTAACTTTGCAATTAGGGGTAGTTTAAGTTTATTTTTTGCAAAATAAAATCACAAAAAATATGTATTTTTTGCTTTTCTAGTATTTAAATGCCTAATTGTGTGATTTATATTTAATTGATGTTTAAATTGAGTGTGTTATTTGTTCATATAACCTAATTAGTATTTCTTATAATTTAATTGACTTTGTAGTGTAATTAGAATATTTTTTGTTTTAATAAATTGAGAATTAAAATTAAAAAGAGAAGAGAAAAGGAAATAATTAGGAGTACAAAATCGAATTTGGGCCAATTCAAAATGCCAAATCAGGAGCCCAATAACACCCAAACTCCCCAGCCCATCCGGTTAGCCCATTTTCAAAGCCCCCTTTTAATCTTAGCCATTGATCATTGTGATCTAACGGCTGAGATTAAAGGGTTAATTTTAAACCCAAGACCCTTAAACCTTCAACCAAACAGCCCCTTTTCTCCAACCCCTCTTCACCCTGCGATTTCCGGCCACCGTCCCCGCCGTGCGCCGCCGGCCGGAAATCGCCTCCGCCGGCGGCCGTAGTCCAATCGCCCCCATTTTTACACCATAGCTTCCCCTTCTCCCCCTCAACACGAATCCGGCAACCATTAGTCTCGAATCGTTCCCAAACGTTTCGAATATTAGATCGAAAATTGCCGGAAAATCGATTTGCTCCCCGAATCACTCCAACTTCACACCATAGCATCCCCTAGCCTCGCTCACACCTAAACGACCTTTGGTTCCATTCAAATCCAGCCCGAAACCATGAAGCCCCAAATCAAGACTTCAAGAACCCTAAATCCCAATTTGGGCCGCCGGTTTCGATTTGAAGAAATTGGGATTAGAGTAGATTTTAATTGAGATGTTTTCGGTTGAAAACATTTCAATTAAAATCCATTTGATTCCCAAAGTCCGAATTTGAGTCAAGAACCGAGAATTTTCTCCAAAGTGGCCGATTTTTGATTTCTCTTTAAGGTAATGTTCATGTTTACCGTTTATTTCAATTTGCTTTTGTATTTTTGTTGATTGAATTCTTCTTGATGTTTGTCGGCCGTCTCTATTTTTTTCATCTCTTGGGACATTTTATTTGGTCGAGTTGTTAGTTGTTATTCTTCGTTGTTTAACGAGTGATTGTGAATCGAATTCGATTCGTTGTTAATATCGTTAAGTTGTTTGATATTGAATTTATACATGCTTGTCCGAAATTGTGTAGTCACTGCTTGTCGGATTTGTTTGTCGATTACGCATATCGTAATCGGCTAATCGAATGATATAGAATATGTGTTTGCGTCGATTAGCGTCGTCGATTAGTTAGCTTCATTTTTTCTCTTTTCTCTTCTTTGGCCGAGAACACTGTTTCATTGAATTGCCAATTCTAAAGTCTTGTTTTGTCTATTTGATTACCAATGTTGTTGAATACAGGTTCGCGTCGATTAGCGTCGTCGAACATTTAGTTTCGAATTTGTTTCATTTTTTCTTCTTTTCTCTCGGCTTTGGAGTGTTATAATTTGTTGAATTTGTTTGTCGGCTTTTGTTGTCGATCATACATGTTGTGATTCGACTTAACGAATGTTGTCGTTTCGATTCGCAAATTGGTTGTTTGAAATTCCGGGCAGTGGTTCACTGTTTTGCTTGAATTAAAATTTTTTGGTTTGTTTGATTGTTCAGAGTGTTGAGCTAATTGTTGGATTGTTTGTTTTGAACCATTATTTGATTCTAAATTAGGTTGTGAATTAGATATAGCTGTTAGTCCATTTAAGTAGCCCTAAAATCAACCTTTAAAGTGCAATACACATGGAAATAAGTTGTTAAAACTTGCTGGACAGCAGTGTATTTCATTAGTTTTTACCTTTAGGACTTTGTTTAGATGTTTAAAACCCATACTTAGACACAACAGTGGGCTGTCAGGGAATATAATGATCAAAAAAGTTTGAATTCTTAATTGTTTGAATGCTTTTTGAGCTGGAAAATCATAACAAACATGGGGGAATGATGAAAGATAAATGGGTGCACATGTTGAAAGAAGAGAGAAGCTGTAAAGAAGAGTGTTTTAATAAAAAATTTGTAAGCTTAGTCTTTAAATACAGGACAGACTCTCTGGATAGATTCATTCACACCAACAGAGAGTTCACTGGTTTTCAGAAGCAGAGAACACACAAAAAAGAACAGATAGCATACTGTTAACACACAAAAACAGAGAGAGAGCTTAACACATTGAGAATCTGAAAGAAACACACACACAGATACACACTGTTCTATACTGGTTTTAAAACTAGTTTCCAAGCTTCTGGAAATTTGGCTGCGTTGCTGTTGATTCCTATTGTTGTTGCTGCTGAAATCCTCACCCTTCTGTTTCTTCTTTACTTCCAGGTATACTCTCAAAATTGTATTGAAGTCAAGGTTGTGCTTTGAATGAAACAAATCAGTTTGCTGTTATGATTGTTGTTTAATTCAACTACTGCTGTTCATGTTTTATTAGATTTGCCCATTAGGCAAACAGTTAAACCTTGTACAAACCTGATTTAGGAAGTCTAATCCTAGGTGTGAGTTGAGAGGATTTTAATATTAAGTCAAATGGAGTGCTTCTCGTGGGGTGGAAGATTACCTTAGGCAGACATGTTTTTTATTCCATCTATAATTTCAGAATTTGTTGCATGTGACACATTGGTTATTCAATAGAGTGAACTGTATGCACATTATTGATAGATTTGATTCTGAAGAGATTTAGACTTTAGTTGGTGATTAGCGCTTTTGGTTATACAAACCTTTCACGGTAATTCCACTTCTATATTTCGCTATGATGAACCGGGAGTAATGTTTTACAGATCATTAGGCTACCTGTTCTGCTACAAGTGCCTCCATGTTTATTTGAATAGGATTTTCGTAACGGGTTTGAGTCATTATTGTGAAACTTCCTTGTTATCGATCTTGATTCGCGTATATAGTTGCCAAAACTGTGGACTTAGTTGCGCTAGAGAGGTCTCACTTGTATTAGTTTGTTTTTGCCAGAATCGGGTTTATTTATTATCTTATTGCGTTGACATTCTTTTGCAATGTCCCATAAGTATTGATTAGCCGATTCCAACGTGTGTGTTTTCTTTTGGTTGTGCTCGAGGCGTCTCTTAGGCCCCGTTTGTTCTTGGTTAATTAAATTCTTTGATATTTTAAGTCGTGCCATCCACCGTTAAATCTTATACGGCCTTCGTGAATCAGTTGAGAAATGCTCTAATCAGGACAAGTTGAGGTACGCTTGTATTTAAAAAGAATTAATTTTCTAAACTCGGGCGCATATTCATGTGATTTAAATTCGAATCTCAACGATGTTAAAAATATGTCAAAATCACGGGTATAATGTGACGTGGCTCGAAACGTGTTTTAATAACGCTACGATCATTCTTAAAAATTGGATTAAAAGCGGTTAATAGGTTTAAATTGCATTATGATGTGAACATGTATAAAATCAGGAATTTTTAGCCATTTATAATAATTGAAGCGACCGCGCTAGAACCGCGGGATCCGGGGGTGCCTAACACCTTCCCTCGGGTCAACAAAATTCCTTACTTAGAATTTCTGGTTCGCAGACTTCATTTGGAAAGTCGAAAATTTCCTCGATTCGGGATTTAAATAAATCGGTGACTTGGGACACCATAATTTATTCCAAGTGGCGACTCTGAAATAAATAAAATAATCCCGTTTCGAATATTGTCACTTAAATTGGAAAAACTCCCTCGCGCTCCTACCCCGGGTAGCGGGCGCGCCAAAAGGAGGTGTGACAGCTCTGGCGACTCTGCTGGGGAAACAAACCCAGAACTACTGGTTCAGGGTTTAAGAATTCGAGCTTTGAATAATTATTTTATTTGGCTTATTTATTATCTGATTTTATTACATGTTTATATTTGATATGCTAAATGTTGCTTTACCGCTTTGATATTTTGTGAACTGTATATAAATTGTGCCGATACCCGTTTTTCTCTTCTGAGTTTTTTTTGAAATATAATACCGGGCATTTGCTGGACATAGCCCGTTTTTCTCAAGATAGTCGTGGTGCTTGGCACCCGGTGAAGGATTTTGTAGTCACACATGTTTAGGCGGAGAGTTTGTCAATTAAGCCGGAAAGTCATGCTACCGGTGCACCGACACTCTTCGGCTCGAGTTGTCCGCTCGAGTTAAAGCCAGTCTAGACACTTTTCCAACAGGATGATGACTTAGAATAACAAGACCTTATGCCGGACCCCCGATAGGAACGTTTATTTGCATCATGTGCATATTTGACTTAGGAGGCTCAACACGGGGGTTGGGCCTGTCTAGGACAGGTGTACCTGAAACAAAAAGACCAACTTGTTGCATCTTTTTGTGTGCATTTATTTGTTTCGATCTTACATGCCGACCGGTTTGTTAAAAAAGAGGAAGAAGTGGAAAACGTCGGGGTATATAGTTAAAATAATTTTATGAAAATAGTTAGTTCTTTGAAAATAAATTCTGAAAAAAAAAAATGCAAAAAATAAAAAAAATAAAAAAAAATAAAAAAAAAATAAAAATAAAAATAAAAATTCCAAACTAAATTTTCTTAATTTTATGAAAATAGTTAGTTCTTTGAAAATAATTTCTGAAAAATGCAAAAAAAAAAATTCCAAACTAAATTTTCTTAATTTTATGAAAATAGTTAATTCTTTGAAAATAAATTCTGAAAAATTGCAAAAATTCCAAACTAAATTTTCATAATTTTATGAAAATAGTTAATTCTTTGAAAATAAATTCTGAAAAATTGCAAAAAAATTTCAAATAAATTTTCTTAATTTTATGAAAATAGTTAGTTCTTTGAAAATAATTTCTGAAAAAATGCAAAAAAAATTTCCAAATAAATTTTCTTAATTTTACGAAAATAGTTAGTTCTTTAAAAAATAAATTCTGAAAAATATAAAAAAAAAAATTCCAAATAAATTTTCTTAATTTTACAAAAATAGTTTAGTTTCTTTGAAAATAAATTTCTAAATAAATTTTCTTAGTTCCTTTGAAAGTAATTTGTTTTAGAAATGCTGTTTAAAAAATAGTTCGTTTTCTTTTCTTAAAATGGTTTAGTTCTTTTATTTTCGAACTACGCAAGTTTGATTCTCACCAAAAATGAGATACGTAGGCAACCCATATCGGACTCAACTAATACTGATTTTTTTTTAAGAAAATTAAAAATAAAAAAATAAAAAAAAAATAAAAAAAAATATATTAGAATTAGGATTTTTGTTCTTAGTCGAGAGTTATGAAATTTTGCAAAAAATAGCCAAACGC
Source organism: Nicotiana noctiflora (assembly GCA_032618575.1). Classification (NCBI taxonomy): domain Eukaryota; kingdom Viridiplantae; phylum Streptophyta; class Magnoliopsida; order Solanales; family Solanaceae; genus Nicotiana; species Nicotiana noctiflora. Next base: position 236,677 of record JASVEL010013537.1, read on the forward strand.
CTCAAAAAGGGGCGCCGGAGGACTAATTTTGCAAAACGGAATATAGACATCACACTGGTATCCTGTTATACAGCCTTCAAATCTTCTTCAAGTGCTGAAAGGCCGTGTTAACAAGATTCGTTTTTTTATATATAATAAAAAAAAAAAAAAAAAAAAAAAAAATCTTAAATCCATTTTTTATCTTTTCTAGGATCGAGCATGACTTCCTCGCAACGAATCGGCCAAAAAAGGGTGAGAGACGAAATGCCACCTATGTTCATGGTCCAGGACAAAACCCCAGATCGGCTCCGTAAATGGTGGACTAGTTTTTCAGCTTGGGAAAGAAATCAAGTTCACAAGCACCTCAAATTTCTTCCGGACATCATGATGATAAAACCGGATAAAAATGTGATCAGAGCTTTAGTGAGTTTTTGGGACTCAACAAGCAATGTGTTCAAATTCCGGGATTGTGAAATGACACCCACTTTGGAAGAATTGGGCGGACTCACGGGGCTCGGAAGAGATTTGCACAAGATGAGGCCTGCAGCTCCTAGGCAGATGAGTGTGAATAACTTCCTGAAAAAGCTATGTCTCCGGCGGGTTCCCCTCGGTTGTCTGGAGAACGGTTGGGTGCCACTAGATTATCTCTACGACAGATTTGGTGATAAGGAAGGGTTTGGGAAATTCTCAAACGTCGAATTTGTTAACCAGCTAAATTATGACGCATGGGGAGATTTAAGAATCTATGCTTTCATGATCGCTTTTTTGGGAACCATGGTTTTTCCCGAACGTGGTGGACGCATCAGAATCCGTTTAGCTGCGGTGGTCTCATATATACAGAGTAACGAGGAACACACTGTTCTTCCGATGATACTAGGAGACATCTTCCGGGCCTTAACTCGGTGCCAAGAAGGACAAGACTATTTTGAGGGTTGCAATATTTTATTACAAATGTGGTTTATAGAACACCTCTACCATCACCCAATTGTGATAAACTTCAAAGCAGATTGGCTGAATTATATTCGCTGTCATACAAACAGAGCCGCCCGTTGTAGCCTTCTAGAAGACTTGAGGACTTGGCAAGAACTCCTCAACTCGTTGAGAGCCGATCAACTTACTGGAATTATTATTGGTTCCCTTCCGCCAAAATCATGCATATGTCGACATACCGCCCATTCTACATATTAATGGGTTTCGGGGGTTTCCAACCATATGCCCCGCTACGTGTCATGCGGCAGCTGGGAAGAGAACAGAAAAAGGCCCCAATTGAGGATATGCGATCATTTGTATGGGAATTTGTGACAGAAGAGACCCCGAGGGAGACTTATGCACAGAAGGTTTGGTTCGGTAGTCGACTCTCCGACATCAACGAAATGGTTGCCGACCGGGAACGGGGAGAAGTGAGTCTCGCTTATCTTGAATGGTTCCACAACCAACCAATACCAGAGCAAAGGTCAGAAAGGTCAGTGAAGTATGCCGTCGATTGGGAGAGAGAAATAGAAGCCAGAGTTAGGGAGGTTGAGCATGAGACGACACAAAATTTCCAATCTTGCATCAACACTTTAAAAGAAGACAAAGGAATCCTGGAAGCAGCCATGGACATACAACAGGCCGACTTCGATCGGGAAAGGGCCGGTTGGGAGCAGGAAAGAGAAGCACTCCAAACTCGAATTCAAGAGATGCAATTGGCCGCGGAAAGGTCAAGGAGGAGTCGGAGTGATCAAATGCTAATAAACAATTTGGAAAGGAAAGCCTTTGAACACCAAGAAGACTTGGAGAAGGCAAAAGCGGCTTTGGTCGCAGTCCGAACAAAATGGAAGAGAGCGGCCCACCGAGAAGCACTCCGTCTACAACAAGTAGAGAAAGACTATGATGCGATCATCGTTGATTTGAGAAAAGCAAATGCCACTCTTAAGAGCGAACTCTCAGGCAAGTCCAGGATGCTAAAGCAGATAGAGACCGTTGTCACAACTTGATGGCACGGATGGAAAGACAAATAGATAGGCTCTTGGACCATGTCTCCGGCAACTCTCAAGTATTAGGGGCAAAGAACGGGCACATAGGGCAGCTGCTCAGAGAAAAAGACATAATCAGAACCAGGATCAATGAGATCGGGCACTACATTACTATGAAGTGTTTGAACTGCGAACAAGTACCTCGGCCTGCCCTCTTTTCTTCAATCATGGAATGTGTCCACCAGGTCATGGCAGAATTGGGAAGTATACAGAAAGATCTCACCCCAAGAACTGCAGCAAGGCCAAACAACGCCCCCCGGGCGCAAAGATTCGAGGCGTTGGAACATGCTTAGGAGAGTCTTTTGTTTTAGAGTCTGTTTGTCCTTGTACGAGTTTTTCTCCATTGTTGACATTTTGCAAGTGTTTCAAGTTTTAAGTTTGTTGAAATAAAATTCATGAACACTTCATCTTATGTCTATTGTTTCCGAACTACGCCCGGTCTGATTCATGCGGGGACATGATACGTAGGCAATCCACATAAGATTCGACCATCACTAAAAAAATAAATAAATAAAAATAAAAATGAAAAAAAAAGGGGGGGGAAAGAAGTTAAGAGAAAAAGAAGATCGATACAAACCGGAATGACGCATCGGAATCGAGTACATGTAGCGACACAATCATCTGTATAAGTGCATCACACCCGACGTGAGATTACTTATCTGTTATGTTGTTTCAGACTAACCGTTTGTTTGCCAAACTCCAGGTTTTAGTAAAGAGTGGTTGATTTTGTGGTAATCTGGCACCACATTCGTACTTCACAAGGTCCAAAGGAAAAGTTCGGCAGCCTGAAAGTACTCATCCCTATTTCACTAGGTCAAAAAAGGGTGCTGACATGTCTTCAGAAATGCCTTTAGCAACCATTCCCGTTTCGGAGGAAAGCTCATTGACAACCATCCCGGCTACTGAGTCGGCAGCTTTGGAGGAGAATAGAATGTTGCGTTGCCGCATGCTCGAGATGTTGGACGATTGGAACAACGGGAAAGAGCCCCGAGTCTGATCCCTGGGTTCCCTGAAATTCTTCTCAGGTCAAGCGGAATTTCAAATACCCCCATCAATTATCCGCCTACTCTGTTTGGGTATTCCAATGCTACAAACCTCTCTGAATCACCCTCCACATCCCATCCTCGGGTAGCACCACATGATACATATGCAAGAACGTCCGTTGAATTGCCAGTTCCAATCACAACGCACCCCACCGCACACGCTCCTTTCTTCGACTCCTCATCCTTTACATTCCCAGCGCCACCGCTCACACGGGACCATACACAGGTTGCAGCCAATACATATTCTCAGCCACCTCGATATGAGTTCCTACCGAGCCAAAATCCAAAGACCCCCGAGCAGGATGAGATGGCAAAAAGAATGAGGAGTTTGGAACAAAGCTTTAAGAACATGCAAGGTATGAGTGGACAGAAGAGTGTATCTTACGCCGATCTGTGCATGTTCCCGCACGTCCATTTGCCATCAGGTTTTAAGACACCAAAGTTCGAAAAGTACAATGGACATGGCGACCCCATTGCTCATTTGAAGAAATACTGCAATCAATTGAGGGGTGCCGGCGGCAAAGAAGAATTGTTGATGGCGTACTTCGGAGAGAGTTTGGTCGGAATAGCATCAGAGTGGTATATGGATCAAGACATATCTCGATGGCACATCTGGGATGATCTGGCCAGAGATTTTGTAAAACAATTCCAATACAACATCGATATTGCGCCGGACAGGAATTCTCTATCGAACTTAAAAAGAAGCCCTCAGAAAGCTTCAGAGAATATGCCATCAAGTGGCGAGAGCAAGCGTCCAGGGTGAAACCCCCCATGGACGAAATTGAAATGGTCACGACTTTCCTCCAAGCTCAAGAGCCCGATTACTTTCAAAATATGATGTCGGCAATGGGAAAACCTTTTGCCGAAGCTATCAAGATCGGAGAGATGGTAGAAAATGGCTTGAAAACAGGGCGAATTTTGAGCCAAGCGGCCATTCGGGCAACTTCCCAAGCCATTCAAGGCGGGTCTGGAGGGATGCCCCGAAGCAAGAAGAAAGAAGAATCTACTATGGCAGCGGTAGAAGACAGGAGATATCGAACCTCAAGGCAGGTATTCTCCGACAGGGTCCCCCAACATTACTATCCACATCACGGCATGGCTTATGCTCCTCCGCCTCCACCCTATGCGGTCATGAACATTCAACCTCAGGCACGGCCACAGCCACCAGCCAACAGGAATCCACCTCCATTCCAGAGAAACCAACCTCCTTACCCAAACCAGTATAATCCACGGCCAAATAACGCTCGCCACCGTGAGCAACCCAAAACGAGCTTTACACCAATTGGGGAGCCGTATTCCACTCTTTTCCCAAAACTCGGGCAAGAAAACCTATTGCAGCCTGTTCCGCAGAACAGGCAGAATCCAGACTCTCCTGCCTACCAGAGGGGGATATACTGTGCATATCATTCAGGTGTTGAAGGACACAGCACTGACAATTGTTGGACGTTAAAGAAGGCAGTGCAAGAATTGATCAATCAAGGGAGGATCGTCTTCGCAGATGAAGACATCCCAAATGTGACAAACAACCCATTACCAGCCCACAACAACGGACCGGTGATTGGGATGATTTGTGACGACAAAGAATTTGACCCAGCTTTGAAAGCGATAATCGCCATCGCCAACATAGAGAAGCATCCTGAGGCTACCCCGAAACAAGAGAAAATAGGGAAAAAGGTTGAAGCTCTTGAAACCAAATCCGAAAAGACGATTGAATTGAAAGCATCGTCTCAGAAGGGCGGAGTCCTTTACCTCCCACGAGGTAGAGTGGAAAAACCATTGTCCATAGGTGCCCCCAAGAAGTTCCATTTAAAGAGAGAAACATCAATGTATGTACCAAAGGGAACTTATGTGGCCCGAAAACCGGATGAACCTGTGGTTATTGCACGCGTGCAACAAAAACCAATGACAGATCCATCCGCAGTACCCTGGAGCTACCAACGAACACTTGTTATGCGCAAAGGGAAAGAGATTGTGGGAAATTCATCTGAGAGTGTCCTAGGACAGAAGTACTTAAACACGGAGGAGGTAAATAACGCCACACAAAGGCGTTTCCCGTCGAAGAAACATGTAAGTGCTGAAGAGGCAGAGGTCTTTTTTCAAAAGATGCAAATGCCTGATTATGAGGTGATAGACCAACTGCGTAAATGCCCAGAGCAGGTGTCGATGTTGTCCCTTCTAATGAAGTCTTCTGAACATCAAAAGGTTTTGCTAAAAGCTTTGAATGAGGCATACGTGCCTATTGAGACTTCATCAGAACAACTTGAAAGAATGACAGAAAGATTCTTCGCGATCAATCAGATTTCCTTCAGTAAAGCTGATTTGCCTTTGGAGGGTGCCGCCCACAACAAAGCTTTGCATTTGACTGTCAAAAGCGAAGGCTACTATATGAAGAGGGTCATGGTTGATGGGGGTTCGGGGGTAGACATATGCCCGCTTTCCACTTTAGGCCGCATAGGAATCGGAGCTGAAAGGATTCGGCCTAACAACATATGTGTGCGAGCTTTTGACGGTGTGAAAAGAGATACTGTCGGAGAGATTGATGTGATTATGACCATCGGCCCGGTGGACTTCGAAGTGACATTCCAAGTCTTGGATATGGACACTTCTTACAATTTTCTTCTAGGGAGACCATGGATTCATGCGGCCGGAGCTGTGCCCTCTACCCTCCATCAGATGTTGAAATTTGAGCACAAGGGACAAGAGATCGTGGTCCACGGGGAAGATGAGCAATCAATTTACCGAGATCCATCCATACCTTGCTTGGAAGCGGAAGCGGGAAGCGAAAACATTGTCTATCAAGCTTTCGAGATTGTGTTGGCGGATCAACACGAAGAAGGGAACCCTCTCCCCCAACCTTTTTTGTCTAATGCCTCCATCATGGTGGCGAAAGAAATGATTAAACATGGCTTCCAGCCAGGAAAAGGTTTGGGAAAGTCCTTACAAGGAGTGCCGAAGCTGATAACTTTACCTGTAGCTGAAAAGTTTTTCGGAGTGGGCTTTCGCCCAACCCCTGAAGATGAAAGATGGGCCAAAAAGAGAAAGGAGAAAGGATGGGTTCTGCCGCAACCGTTGCCGCATCTGTACCAAACTTTTGTCCGACCAAGGTACGGTGAAGAAGAAGAAGACGAGGTCTTTACAGCGGAGGAAATTGAAGACATATGTGGGGCCATGAGGCAAATGCTCTATGATGTTAATATGGTCCAATCGGGAGAAGGAAATTCCAAGAAAATGAAATAAATATTTCATCATTTTGCACTCTTTCTAATTTTGTTATTTATTCTTCCTTTTCAGTCCTAATAATGCGGCTTTAAATAACCTGACATGCTTGCGGAACTCATGCTCAAATCCGAACACGCCACCTAATCTGGAAATAATGAACCAAGAACCGGAATACGATGAAGATGAGGCTTTTAGGGAAATAAATCGAGAATTGGAACATTTCGAGAATAAACCTAAGCCAAACTTGAATGACACCGAACCGGTTAATTTGGGAACCGATGAAGAGGTCCGAGAGACCAAGATAAGCATCCACACAGATGAGAAAACACGAGATGCAATAATCCAACTCTTGTTTGAATTTAAAGACGTGTTTGCTTGGTCTTACGATAATATGCCAGGATTAGGAGCTGATCTAGTGGTGCACAAATTACCAATCTACCCTGACTGTCGCCCAGTGCAACAGAAGCAAAGAAAGTTCAAGACTGACATCAGTGATAAAATCAAAGAAGAAATCACTAAGCAGTTGAAAACGGGGGTAATCCGAGTGGTACAATACACCACGTGGTTGGCTAATGTTGTGCCCGTGCCAAAGAAAGACGGAAAAACTCGAGTATGTGTTGACTACCGAGATTTGAATAAAGCGAGTCCTAAAGATAACTTTCCTTTACCGAACATCCACATTCTTGTTGATAATTGTGCCAAACATGAGATACAGTCATTTGTGGATTGTTATGCGGGATATCATCAAGTGCTGATGGATGAAGAGGACGCCGAGAAGACTGCTTTTACCACACCTTGGGGGACTTACTGTTACAGAGTCATGCCATTCGGCTTGAAAAACGCGGGAGCAACGTACATGAGAGCTATGACTGCCATTTTCCACGACATGATGCATCAGGAAATAGAGGTGTACGTGGACGATGTGATCATCAAATCCAGAACTCAAGGCGATCATGTGAGAGACTTGAGGAAATTCTTTGAGAGGTTGCGGAAGTACGATTTGAAACTGAATCCGGCCAAATGCGCCTTTGGAGTCCCGTCAGGTAAACTTTTGGGTTTCATAGTCAGTAGAAGAGGTATTGAATTGGATCCCACAAAGATAAAATCCATCCGGGATCTACCTCCCCCCAGAACAAAGAAAGATGTAATGAGTCTTTTAGGCCGACTGAACTACATCAGTAGGTTCATCGCTCAGTTGACTTCCACATGTGAACCCATATTCAAATTGTTGAAGAAAGATGCTGCAATCAAATGGACAACCGAATGCCAAGAAGCTTTTGACAAGATCAAAGAATATTTGTCAAACCCTCCAGTCTTAGTCCCGCCAGAGCCAGGGAGACCTCTTTTCTTGTATTTAACAGTCTTGGAAAACTCTTTTGGTTGTGTTCTCGGACAACGTGATGCGGTAGAGAAGAAAGAGCAAGCGATTTACTACCTGAGCAAGAAATTCACTAGTTATGAGGTCAAGTACACTTTGCTGGAAAGAACGTGTTGTGCTTTAACTTGGGTCGCTCAGAAATTGAGACATTACCTCCAAGCCCATACGACTCACCTCATTACTCGGTTGGATCCTTTGAAGTATATATTCCAGAAACCGATGCCCACCGGAAGATTGGCAAAGTGGCAAATCCTGCTCACTGAGTTTGACATAGTCTATGTCACTCGCACGGCAATGAAGGCCCAAGCATTGGCGGACCATTTGGCCGAGAACCCGATCGACGAAGAGTATCAACCATTGAATACCTACTTTCCTGATGAAGAGGTAAATACGACAGAAGTTGTTTCGGACGACAGTCATGCTTGGAAAATGTTTTTCGATGGGGCGGTAAACGCTAAAGGTGTAGGGATCGGGGCAATCTTGATCTCTCCTGCTGGTCAGCATTATCCGGCCACGGCTAGGCTCTGTTTCTTCCGCACAAACAATACGGCTGAGTATGAAGCTTGTATCATGGGTATGAACATGGCAATTGATCAAGGTGTCGAAGATTTGTTGATCATGGGAGATTCAGATCTAATTATCAAACAATCTCAAGGTGAATGGGAAACTCGGGACGTTAAACTCCTCCCTTACCGACAGCACGTGAATATTCTTGGCAAGCGATTTGCATCGATAGAGTTCAGGTATATCCCACGATGTCACAATGAACTAGCCGATGCACTTGCCACTTTAGCTTCAATGCTACCTTATCCGGGCAACGCCCATGTCAATCCCTTGGAAATTCAAATCAGAGAAAGCCACGGTTATTGCAATGCGATCGAAGAAGGACCAAGCGTCAAGCCATGGTATTACGATATCAGGAGATTTCTGAAAACGCAAGAATACCCAGAACATGCTACTGGAGATCAAAAGAGGACCATTAGGAGACATGCAGGTGGTTTCTTTTTGAGCGGCGAGGTCATGTACAAAAGAACCCCGGATCTTAACCTTTTAAGGTGTGTTGATGCCGAAGAAGCAGGAAGAATCATGCACGAAGTACATGCAGGAGTATGCGGGCCTCATATGAATGGGTATGTCTTAGCCAAGAAAATCCTTCGAGCAGGTTATTATTGGATGACCATGGAGAAAGATTGTTTCGGTTTTGTCCGAAAATGCCATCAATGTCGGGTACATAGAGATCTGATTCATGCACCTCCAACTGAGCTGCATCCTATGTCAGCGCCGTGGCCATTTGTTGCTTGGGGAATGGATGTCATCGGCCCGATTGAGCCAAAAGCTTCGAATGGACACCGATTCATATTGGTGGCTATCGACTACTTCACAAAATGGGTCGAAGCCGTCACTCTCAAATCAGTCACCAAGAAAGCGGTGGTGGATTTTGTACACTCAAATCTTATCTGTCGTTTTGGTATACCCGCAACTATCATCACGGATAATGCTGCGAATTTGAACAGTCATTTGATGGAAGAAATATGCGAGCAATTCAAAATAACGCATAGGAATTCCAACCCTTATCGGCCCAAAGCCAATGGTGCCGTGGAAGCAGCAAACAAAAACATTAAGAAGATTTTGAGAAAGACAATCCAAAGTTCTAGACAATGGCATGAACAATTACCGTTCGCTTTACTGGGATACCGTACTACAGTACGCACATCGGTGGGAGCAACTCCATACCTGTTAGTCTATGGAACTGAGGCTGTGATACCGGCAGAGGTAGAAATTCCTTCGCTTCGTACAATTGTTGAAGCAGAGATTGAAGATAGCGAGTGGGTTAAGACTCGTTTGGAACAATTAACTTTGATCGATGAAAAGCGAATGGTTGCGGTCTGTCATGGACAACTGTACCAACAGAGAATGGCTCGTGCTTACAACAAGAAAGTACGACCGAGAAATTTCGAAGTAGGTCAGTTGGTTTTAAGACGCATTCTTCCACATCATGAGGAAGCGAAAGGAAAATTCGCTCCTAATTGGAAAGGACCATACATCATTAGGAAGATACTGCAAGAGGAGCATTATACTTGGGAGACATGGAAGGAAAAGATCCTGAAACGGCTGTGAATGCAGATGCTGTGAAAAGGTATTATGTCTGAACTTGCTTCAATGAGGTCCTCGCAAGTCGAAATGATTGAAGGCTTTTATTCCCGCTACCCAAACACTACCAACCCTTTTGTAAACCCTTTGAGCCGGTTACCTTCTTTTGGCTACCCTCTTTGGAATCCAAACCAAACCAAAAAAAAAAAAAAAAAAAAAAAAAAAAAACAAAACAAAAACAAAGTTCCTGAACTACGTTCTGACTTGATTCCGAAAGGATACGTAGGCAACCTCTCCCTGAGGTTCAGTCACACCAAATCAAAAATCCCGGTTTCCCCAAAAATGAAACTGGGGCAGATGATATTTTTGATTCGGTTTAAGATCCGTCAAGATGATTCCAAAGTTGTAATTTTGTTTACAATTCTTGTTACCCGAACCGAGTACAATTCCTTCAAGATCGATTGGAAGTTGTGAAAACATCATTGTTACGATCCGGGGTTCCTGGAATGAAAAGAAATAAAATGAGAGAGTCTTATTGATGAAAACCTTCGGGCACCATAAGACGATGGAAGTAGATAAATAAAATGAGAGAGTCTTATTGGTGAAAACCTTCGGGCACCGTAAGACGATGGAAGTAGAGAAATACAAAATGAGAGAGCCTGTTGGTAAAAACTCGCAAAGAGTGCTATCCGGCGATGGTAAGAAGAGAAATGAGAGAGGTCGATTGGCGAAAACCCGCAAAGGGCGCTATCAACCGAAAAGTTTGTTTCACCACGAGAGGTCCTGGCGCGGCTCCTTAACTCGGAAATATAGACCCGTTTTGGTTCATAAGAAAATGGGAGTTTTGTGACGATCAAGCATCTAGTCCGAGGAGCATGTCATGTTGGTTAAAGTCAGCGTATACCTCAGATAAGTCCTTCTTTTCTCCCTCGAAAGGGACTCCTCTATCTTTGATACGTTTTTCCATTCTTTGATTCATTCTTCTTCTTTGAATCCCTTTCGGTTTAATTTTAATTCTGAAAATATTACAAAGGAAGGTGACAGGACCGGTTTTACAGGACTCCGCCTGGTAAAGAAGAAAAGAAAAACAGCCTCAGTGGTGTATTGTTACAATCCACGATTGGATCGTAATGATCGATTGTTTCCAAAGGAAAAGAGTTTTAGAAAGGAAGCGGAAACCAAAGGTTAAGGTCTTAGAAGAGACAGAATAAGGCAGAAGGATAGAACCTACACGGAAAATCCCCATGGAATTCCGGGAATGAACCCGGTCAGTTCAAAAGGAAGTCACCCCAAAGACAATTGGTAGCAAACTTCTCAACAAAATGGGGAAACAATCAAGCAATGAAGATAACCAAGGCCGCAAAGCCAACCACTTTTTCAACTGATAAAATGTTTTTTGTTGAAAGCAGGTCTGTTTAATTGTGCAAGAAGAAAGTACAACTCGAACAAGTGAAATACGCAAGCTTTGAAATGGCTTTGGAACAAGGAAAACACATAAAAAGGTAAGTTTCTTTGTAGAGGTTTATCCTATGCATTTGTTGATGGTTAAAAAGAACGCCTAAAAGAAGGCCAAAAAAAATGAAAGAAAAGAAAATGAAAACTCCGAAAAAGAGAATCAAATCATATCAGTCCAATATCTGTTTGGACCCCGGTCAGAAAAACCGAGGGTCTTTCCGGCCAGAAAGCCGTGAAACTTTTATCCCCGGTCAGAAAACCGAGGATCTCCCAGTCAGAAAACTGCGGAGCCATTTACTTTTACCCCGGCCAAAAAACCGAGGATCTGACGGCCAAAAAACTGTTAGATATTGTTTGAATTCCGGCCAGAAAGCCGTGAAACTTTTATCCCGGTCGGAAAACCGAGGATCTCCCCAGTCAGAAAACTGCGGAGCCATTTACTTTTACCCCGGCCAAAAAACCGAGGATCTGACGGCCAAAAAACCGTTAGATATTGTTTGAATTCCGGCCAGAAAGCCGTGAAACTTTTATCCCGGTCAGAAAACCGAGGATCTCCCTAGTCAGAAAACTGCGGAGCCATTTACTTTTACCCCGGCCAAAAAACCGAGGATCCGACGGCCAAAAACCGTTAGATGTTGTTTGAATTCCGGCCAGAAAGCCGTGAAGCTTTTATCCCGGTCAGAAAACCGAGGATCTCCCCGGTCGAAAACTGCGGAGCCATTTACTTTTACCCCGGCCAAAAACCGAGGATCCGACGGCCAAAAAACCGTTAGATATTGTTTGAATTCGGCCAGAAAGCCGTGAAACTTTTATCCCCGTCAGAAAACCGAGGATCTCCCGGTCGGAAAACTGCGGAGCCATTTACTTTTACCCCGGCCAAAAACCGAAGATCCGACGACCAAAAAACCGTTAGATATTGTTTGAATTCCGACCGGAAAGCCGTGAAACTTTTATCCCGGTCGAAAACCGAGGATCTCCCGGTCGAAAACTGCGGAGCCATTTACTTTTACCCGGCCAAAAACCGAGGATCCGACGGCCAAAAACCGTTAGATATTGTTTGAATTCGACGGAAAGCCGTGAAACTTTTATCCCGATCGGAAAACCGAGGATCTCCCGGTCGGAAAAACTGCGGAGTCATTTATTTTTATCCCGACCAAAAAAACCGAGGATCCGACGGCCAAAATCGTTAGATATTGTTTGAATTCGGCCAGAAAGCCGTGAAACTCTTCTACAAAATCCCGGCCGGAAAGCCGTTTGAACCTTTGTGAAATCATGACTTTCTTACCCAATACCGAAGAGTCTTTTAATCACTTTCCGTGTCACAACTAACTCACGAAATTTTCCTAGCAAAACTGGGGGAGAAAAATTTCGTTCGTTTGTTTGTTTTGTTGTCTAAATAGGTTTGACCTCGGGATGCAAGGATCGAGATAACCTACAAATGGAACATCAATCCGGAGTGAAGAAAAGAAGAAAAGAACCGAGAGAAAAGATTTTCAAACGTTGGAGTAAACAAAGGCGCGGATTGCTCAGAAAATGATTGAAGTAACAAGCTCCGCCGACTCCGTTTCACTCAATGTTACGGAAATAAACGAGCACGTACAGCTTGTGGAGCATCAAGATTCAGATCGAGGTCTACAGCAAATCAGCTAAGATTCAAGATCAAGTCTTCAAGAGAATCATAGATAGGAATCTTGTAACTCATAGTTTGATAGCATAGCTAGTTCAACTTTAATTTCTTTTGGTGTAATAAGGAGACCAGTAAGCAGTAAACAGCAACATGCAGCAACGATAGCAACAGTAACAGCAAAATGTCAGTCCACGGTAGTCCCGGCTACCAAAACTTCCGAACTACATTGACCTGATTCCTGTTTAGCCCAGGATATGTAGGAGGCCTCCGAAGCAAAGGCTCGATCAAACTTTTTCAAAATGCTTCCCACGGAGTATTCAAACGGGCAAAAATCGCTCATATTTGCTCATTTATCTTTGCACGAAAAACTCTTCGTAGTTTTCACGCAAAGAGGGGCAGTTGTGAGCACGTGATTTTTGCCTAACATGAATTACTCCCACAAAATCAAAACAAAAATCGTCTATTTTTTACGATGTGTATTTTTGTTGAATTTTCGTGTTATTTCTGGTAATTGTTTGCATTTGTATATGCATGATTATATGTGTTTAAATTAATAAAAATACAAAAAAATAGGTCATATTTACATTTTGATCTAACTTTGCAATTAGGGGTAGTTTAAGTTTATTTTTGCAAAATAAAATCACAAAAAATATGTATTTTTTGCTTTTCTAGTATTTAAATGCCTAATTGTGTGATTTATATTTAATTGATGTTTAAATTGAGTGTGTTATTTGTTCATATAACCTAATTAGTATTTCTTATAATTTAATTGACTTTGTAGTGTAATTAGATTTTTTTTTGTTTTAATAAATTGAGAATTAAAATTAAAAAGAGAAGAGAAAAGGAAATAATTAGGAGTACAAAATCGAATTTGGGCCAATTCAAAATGCCAAATCAGGAGCCCAATAACACCCAAACTCCCCAGCCCATCCGGTTAGCCCATTTTCAAAGCCCCCTTTTAATCTTAGCCATTGATCATTGTGATCTAACGGCTGAGATTAAAGGGTTAATTTTAAACCCAAGACCCTTAAACCTTCAACCAAACAGCCCCTTTTCTCCAACCCCTCTTCACCCTGCGATTTCCGGCCACCGTCCCCGCCGTGCGCCGCCGGCCGAAAATCGCCTCCGCCAGCGGCCGTAGTCCAATCGCCCCCATTTTTACACCATAGCTTCCCCTTCTCCCCCTCAACACGAATCCGGCAACCATTAGTCTCGAATCGTTCCCAAACGTTTCGAATATTAGATCGAAAATTGCCGGAAAATCGATTTGCTCCCCGAATCACTCCAACTTCACACCATAGCATCCCCTAGCCTCGCTCACACCTAAACGACCTTTGGTTCCATTCAAATCCAGCCCGAAACCATGAAGCCCCAAATCAAGACTTCAAGAACCCTAAATCCCAATTTGGGCCGCCGGTTTCGATTTGAAGAAATTGGGATTAGAGTAGATTTTAATTGAGATGTTTTCGGTTGAAAACATTTCAATTAAAATCCATTTGATTCCCAAAGTCCGAATTTGAGTCAAGAACCGAGAATTTTCTCCAAAGTGGCCGATTTTTGATTTCTCTTTAAGGTAATGTTCATGTTTACCGTTTATTTCAATTTGCTTTTGTATTTTTGTTGATTGAATTCTTCTTGATGTTTGTCGGCCGTCTCTATTTTTTTCATCTCTTGGGACCTTTTATTTGGTCGAGTTGTTAGTTGTTATTCTTCGTTGTTTAACGAGTGATTGTGAATCGAATTCGATTCGTTGTTAATATCGTTAAGTTGTTTGATATTGAATTTATACATGCTTTGTCCGAAATTGTGTAGTCACTGCTTGTCGGATTTGTTTGTCGATTACGCATATCGTAATCGGCTAATCGAATGATATAGAATATGTGTTTGCGTCGATTAGCGTCGTCGATTAGTTAGCTTCATTTTTTCTCTTTTCTCTTCTTTGGCCGAGAACACTGTTTCATTGAATTGCCAATTCTAAAGTTCTGTTTTGTCTATTTGATTACCAATGTTGTTGAATACAGGTTCGCGTCGATTAGCGTCGTCGAACATTTAGTTTCGAATTTGTTTCATTTTTTCTTCCTTTCTCTCGGCTTTGGAGTGTTATAATTTGTTGAATTTGTTTGTCGGCTTTTGTTGTCGATCATACATGTTGTGATTCGACTTAACGAATGTTGTCGTTTCGATTCGCAAATTGGTTGTTTGAAATTCCGGGCAGTGGTTCACTGTTTTGCTTGAATTAAAATTTTTTGGTTTGTTTGATTGTTCAGAGTGTTGAGCTAATTGTTGGATTGTTTGTTTTGAACCATTATTTGATTCTAAATTAGGTTGTGAATTGGATATAGCTGTTAGTCCATTTAAGTAGCCCTAAAATCAACCTTTAAAGTGCAACACACATGGAAATAAGTTGTTAAAACTTGCTGGACAGCAGTGTATTTCATTAGTTTTTACCTTTAGGACTTTGTTTAGATGTTTAAAACCCATACTTAGACACAACAGTGGGCTGTCAAGGAATATAATGATCAAAAAAGTTTGAATTCTTAATTGTTTGAATGCTTTTTGAGCTGGAAAATCATAACAAACATGGGGGAATGATGAAAGATAAATGGGTGCACATGTTGAAAGAAGAGAGAAGCTGTAAAGAAGAGTGTTTTAATAAAAAATTTGTAAGCTTAGTCTTTAAATACAGGACAGACTCTCTGGATAGATTCATTCACACCAACAGAGAGTTCACTGGTTTTCAGAAGCAGAGAACACACAAAAAAGAATAGATAGCATACTGTTAACACACAAAAACAGAGAGAGAGCTTAACACATTGAGAATCTGAAAGAAACACACACACAGATACACACTGTTCTATACTGGTTTTAAAACTAGTTTCCAAGCTTCTGGGATTTTGCTGCGTTGCTGTTGATTCCTATTGTTATTGCTGTTGAAATCCTCACCCTTCTGTTTCTTCTTTACTTCCAGGTATACTCTCAAAATTGTATTGAAGTCAAGGTTGTGCTTTGAATGAAACAAATCAGTTTGCTGTTATGATTGTTGTTTAATTCAACTACTGCTGTTCATGTTTTATTAGATTTGCCCATTAGGCAAACAGTTAAACCTTGTACAAACCTGATTTAGGAAGTCTAATCCTAGGTGTGAGTTGAGAGGATTTTAATATTAAGTCAAATGGAGTGCTTCTCGTGGGGTGGAAGATTACCTTAGGCAGACATGTTTTTTATTCCATCTATAATTTCAGAATTTGTTGCATGTGACACATTGGTTATTCAATAGAGTGAACTGTATGCACATTATTGATAGATTTGATTCTGAAGAGATTTAGACTTTAGTTGGTGATTAGCGCTTTTGGTTATACAAACCTTTCACGGTAATTCCACTTCTATATTTCGCTATGATGAACCGGGAGTAATGTTTTACAGATCATTAGGCTACCTGTTCTGCTACAAGTGCCTCCATGTTTATTTGAATAGGATTTTCGTAACGGGTTTGAGTCATTATTGTGAAACTTCCTTGTTATCGATCTTGATTCGCGTATATAGTTGCCAAAACTGTGGACTTAGTTGCGCTAGAGAGGTCTCACTTGTATTAGTTTGTTTTTGCCAGAATCGGGTTTATTTATTATCTTATTGCGTTGACATTCTTTTGCAATGTCCCATAAGTATTGATTAGCCGATTCCAACGTGTGTGTTTTCTTTTGGTTGTGCTCGAGGCGTCTCTTAGGCCCCGTTTGTTCTTGGTTAATTAAATTCTTTGATATTTTAAGTCGTGCCATCCACCGTTAAATCTTATACGGCCTTCGTGAATCAGTTGAGAAATGCTCTAATCAGGACAAGTTGAGGTACGCTTGTATTTAAAAAGAATTAATTTTCTAAACTCGGGCGCATATTCATGTGATTTAAATTCGAATCTCAACGATGTTAAAAATATGTCAAAATCACGGGTATAATGTGACGTGGCTCGAAACGTGTTTTAATAACGCTACGATCATTCTTAAAAATTGGATTAAAAGCGGTTAATAGGTTTAAATTGCATTATGATGTGAACATGTATAAAATCAGGAATTTTTAGCCATTTATAATAATTGAAGCGACCGCGCTAGAACCGCGGGATCCGGGGGTGCCTAACACCTTCCCTCGGGTCAACAGAATTCCTTACTTAGAATTTCTGGTTCGCAGACTTCATTTGGAAAGTCGAAAATTTCCTCGATTCGGGATTTAAATAAATCGGTGACTTGGGACACCATAATTTATTCCAAGTGGCGACTCTGAAATAAATAGAATAATCCCGTTTCGAATATTGTCACTTAAATTGGAAAAACTCCCTTGCGCTCCTACCCCCGGGTACCGGGCGCGCCAAAAGGAGGTGTGACAGATGCTGGTGCCAATTCGTGCACTGCAAACATTTCTCTTGTTGCATACTGCTCCCCGAATACGATTTTTATTTTGTCATCTTTGGAAACTTCATCATTTGATGAAGGGTTCATGGTACTACTCTCATGCAGTGTATCCACGGCCTTCCAAGCAAGGCATTGTACCTCATGTCTCATTCGATGACATGAAACTTGACTTTTTGGGTTTTGCGGGCCACGCTGACCAGGAGGGTGATCTCCCCTTTCATTGTCTCGCTCGCCATGTTGAATCCGTTGAGGACTCGAGAGGCGGGCACGATCTGGTCGAGCAGTTTGTGTTACTCCACCACACTCGACGTGTTAATGTTGGTCGAGCTACTTGGATCCACAAGAACACGTTTAATTTGAAATGTATTCACAAGAAAAGAAATTACCAATTCATCGTTGTGAGGATAATACAGGGCCTCGATGTCCTCTTCGCTCAATGTGAGAGTGTCAACGGGTATGTAACCTCGAGTTTATTTTTCCCTGGTGATGGATATTTTTGTTTATTAGAAAACGGGTTCTTGTGGGATATCGATTCTTTCAATGTTCATGTGGATGACATGTTGTGGCTCTTTTATTTCATTTTTCCTATTCGCCTCTCTTTCCCGAAATTAATTTTTGGCTCGGTCGCTGAGGAACACTGGGAGGTGCACTTTGTTGATTAGTCGGGCTACTTTTACTCGGTGTTGTCTGCAATCTTTAGTCCTATGACCGTGTGTGACGTGAAATTCACACACCAGGTTAGGGTTCCTTTGCGACATATCTGATTGTATGGGTTTTGGCCACCCGATGTCTTTGATTTTACATATGGCTGATACGACGTCGCAAACATCAATGATGAAGTTGTTCTCAGATAATCAGGGTGTCTCCGTCGGTCTTGCGTGTTTGTCGAATTCTCTTATGCTCATGAGTCCCCGAGGATTCTGACCTTGATCTGTCCATTGGCAATTTCGGGGTATATTACGCCTTGGGGTGTTTCTTCGATATTTAATGTATGGTTGGTACCTTTCTTTGTTTGACCTTGGTTCTTTTGCCAGGAGCCTGCTAGGATATACTGAGCCCGATGGGGCTCCTAGTTGTCGTCCTCGACCCTAATCTTTGATTGATATCAGTTGTGAACATCCACCCAAGTCATGGCAGGATATTCAACCAAGTTCTATTTTAGTTGTTTCGAATCTATCGAGCTTCGTTCGTTGAAACCTTGTGTGAAGGCATGCACTGCCCAATCACCAGAGACTGGTGGCAATTCCATTCGCTCCATTTGAAAGCGAGAAACAAACTCTCGTAGAATCTCGTTTTCTCTGTTTACGTGGTTCGCCCATCCCTATACTGTTGTGTTCTCCAAGTTTTTCACTGTTGTGAAGAGGAGAATTTTGTGTGCTAGACATGATTAATCCTAAAATCAAAGAATCTTTGACAAGAAAAAGTGTAAAGAGTAACGTATGTTGTCAAATAACTAGCACCAAAACAATCACTATTATTTTTAGCCACACAGTTGGCGCCAAATTGTTTATCTTGAAAATGGTAATTGTAATTAAATTTGATTTTGTGGCTCTAAAAATATATGATCTATTTTTATGCTATTTAAGCAATAGATGCTAAGTGCGAGTTAGGAAAATGAGATAAGAGTTTGAGAATTGAATATTATGAAAACCGAAAGACTGCGAATCGGAGTCTCGGACCGGCCTAAGCTGGGCCTCGAGGTTGAGCTAATGAGATCGACTGGAGATGATAAATGAAGGACTAACACTTCCAAGGGCCTCAATAATAGCTCTTTATGATCAATGATGGGTAATAAATGAGGAAATAATCAATAAAACACAATAATTGTAAGCAATAAATCAAAGGAAAGACAATGGAGAATGTTTAAATTAGAGAACGGAAAAGGTGCTTGTTTTTTATTGAATATCATGTATCTTACAAATGATAAAGGTCCCATTTATATAGGTGGGGGAATGCCACCATAGTACATGTACATTTATTTCAAAAATATGCGGGTGGTACATCCATTTAATGTCACGATACGGATTTGTACTAGTCTAGTAGACCTACTCAGCTCTAGCCACGCGCCTTGATAATTTCCCACTTGTCTATCTTAGCCACCGATTTTGCGCTGCCCCGAGGTTGAACATAGGGAATCCTCGAGGTCTAACCTCTAGCTATGCCTCGAGCCTACTGGAGACGGGCTACGGAGTGTCATAATAATAATAAAATCAAACTCTCCAATTTTAGCCATACACAACTAAATAATTAAATTAATAACCAAGTGAATTCGAGAGACTCACTTGAACATTAGAAGTGGATTATATAGAGATCTCAAATATTTGTCTTGCACTTATCCTATCAACCCTATTTTCTCCATGTTGATGTCTTACTTTGCCTATTACTTGAGTTGTTTGTCACTAGTCAATAGTTTAGACTCTTAGTTGATTTTTGTTTGAACCACATAAATATTCATTGTTGACCATCTTGGATATCAATTGAGCTATAAACTACGAAAATACTATTTAAATTCAATCTATGTGGATACAATATTATAATTTACTATATTCGACTAGCGAGCAATTTTAGTGTGTGTTTTTTTTTCGCTCGTCAAATTTTGGCCCAAAATGGACAATATCTCATCATGTTAAGAGTATCTTTGGGTTGTTATAGCCCTACAATTGGTATCAGAGCCCATGTTCGGCTGGACAAGTATGGAGATAGCAAAGTGATATTGCGGGCTAGTGCGCACACACGAAGAAGCTATGATGGCTTCGATTACCATAATACTATAACAATGTGAGTGGCTCACAGTGAATCTCTAAAATTGACCCGTGAATCGTGAAAATGAGTCACATGGAACTTAGTTCGAGGGAGAGGCACGTGAGTCGTTGTAGTGAGCCACATAGAACTTAATTCGGGAGGGGGAGAGGGATTGTTGGGTGTGCGAACAAAGTCACATTGATAGCTGAAAAGATTGAGAGCCGTGCGAACAAAGTCTCATATTGATAGCTAAAAAATTTGAGAACCTCCACATAAGGTGTAAAGATATCTTAATGGTGTAAGACTTTTGGAGAAAACCACGCGGGCTTGGCCTAAATTAAAGCTGAAAATATCACACTATATTTAGAGTATCTTTGAGCCATTTTAGCCCAATAACTAGTATCAAAGCCAATGGTTTGGCGGGAATATGACTGAGTGTGGCATGGGGGCCCGAACCTTTGCCCGTCTACTAGGTTTATGACCTTTACCCGTAGATTTAAAGATGTATGCACAACCTTTGGGCTTCGGAGACCGCAAATACTCAAGACCGTGTGAGTAGCACATAGTTTATCTCCAAATTAGCCCATAAATGAAGAAAATCATGTGGGCTTGATTCAAAGCGGATAATATCATACCATGTTAAGAATATCTTTGGGTCGTCTAGCCCAACATATATATGCTCATAATATCAGCTCAAGACAGAATTTTCTCATATAATATTAGTGGCATGCAGGACTTCCAATGAGATGTGTTATATCAGTATTTGCTTCTGTCCTTGTTGGGGTTTTTTTTTTTTGGGGGTGGGGGGGGGGGGGGTTGTTCCATGGTATCAAACCTTTCCACACTTTGAGACCCCAGCTTGTGTCAAAAGATTCTATATCTTGTTTCAATCTCATTACTTGTGTAATGTCTCCGAAATTAACATGGAAAGATGATGTTCTACAGACAATATAATACCTAACATGTTTGTCCGAAAACTAATAGTACAACATCTTTAACACTGTTCCTATGTATCAAAATTCTAGCTATCTGTAACTGGTGAAAATGTGATGGTTCATTTTGAACCTTTTGCCATCTACTTAAATTCCTGTCATGGATGATAGGGGTAGAAATCCGTAAGTATTAGTGGTGGTAACCATAAGTGCAATCTACTAGAATGAAGAGAAAAGTAGTACTAGTACACAAGATGAACCTATCTATAATCTTAACATTGAAATTGATGTCAAAACTGTGAAGAATCATTACATTATGCTGAATTAAGTTTTACAATCAAATAGGGAACAAAACATTTCCCTTTTGCCTTTTCTATTGAACGAGTTAAGTACATAAATACAGTACCCTTACCCCAGAAAGAATTTCTTTCCAAGGAAAGAAGCATTTAATGCCAAAGTCTTGGCACAAAAAAGAATTCTGTTAGCGTCTCACTTTATTCTATCAAACATTTACAAAGAGCCAGCTTCCAACCCCCCATGAAAGGAACTATATGCAGTACTAACTAATTAACTTTCCTTGGTAATATTTTTTAAACAGATATTTTACAGTGACAAAAAATAAGGAAACCTCTTCTTCAGTCCCCGTCGTGCAGCCATTTCCACGACGTGATCCTAGAGCAGAAGGTAAGTCTCCGATGGCTGTTTCATCTGTTGTTTGGCCTGCTGTTGGGACCAGTAAGCATGAGCAGTGAGGACTCTGTCCAAGAGCTCCTGTGGCACGGGCTCGCCCCTCCTTTGCTGAGGAGATATTCTTGCTGTGTGCACCAGAGTTTTCCATTTATCCTGATAACAGCCGTCAATTAAACTCCATGTCATGTAGGCGGCTCAACCCCAAGGCTACTAAAGCCACGGCTTTAGGCCCCCAAAAATATAGGGCCCCAAATTTTATTTGTGTTATATCTATAATAAGTATATTTTAAATAATTGTTTCTATAATTCTTTATAATGATAAGTAAATCTTGTGATAAATCATTTACTATGTCAATAATCATTATGTCAATAATCATTATGGCATAATTCCCAATATTATGCTATTTTACAGGGAGAACTTGGTTGAGCTATAACAGATGAATAGCATTAACATTTTTGCCTCCAAAGGCCTCTAATAACGATTTAGCTTTAGGTCACGCACTCCATCGAGCCGCTACTGTTCATTACTGTGTGTATCAAGATTCAAGATGATGGCTCATGACTATTTTATTTATCCTTTCCAGGTCATTCACATATGATTTTGTTAAGTATTGGAGATGTAAAGGAAATTACATACAAGATATGCATGCAAGTACGCCACTTTAAAAACCAAATGATTTCTTAGCTGCTTGAAGAAGTAACAAATGGATAAGACTCCTCAGACTGTAAGATTAGTCATGCTAAGAATGAACTAACTAATTAAGAAAGCAAAGCATAAAAATTGAAATGGTAAGAGAGATCCCAGCAGGCAAGACAACAATTGGCTGTGGATGGTGCAATGTTAAATAGCAAGAGACAGTGACAAATGTTATACCTTCAAATCGACATAAGTTCTATGTTTGGCATTATCAAAAGCTCGCAGTTTCACATCACGCCATCTGCCAAACAACAAAGCAAATCAGAAGTCTGCATCCCGACCCATGTTTTACTTCATTATCACTTAACAAAAGCCCTGGTTGTGGGAGTGGGGCGGGACTTTGGGGGGGGGGGGAATTTGGGTGAAGATGTTAATGAAATTTGATAGATTTATGAGTTTTTTTGAGATCCCCAAAGCTGTAACTCGTTGTACAGATACATAGCACCCACTTGGTGCTCTTTTGTGAAGAAATACCCTTATTTTTAATAAAAGTCAATAATAATCTAGAATCCCATACACAGCATAGCTCATTTCAGCACCAATTATGGTTATAGTAAACATACCTTCCTGTTCCAAGCTTCTCAACAGCTTGGACAAGTGCTTCAACTTCCGCAACAGAAAAAGGTCTACGGATTCGACGCTGTGTGGCCTCAGATCGCTTGGGCTTCCGTAATGGAACTACGGCCAAGGCTTCAGCATTTACCGCAGTTACTGGAACCAATGCTCTTGAATTTGCAGAAATTTTCTCCAATGCCGTGTAATGAGGAGATGGAGCAGAATCACGATCGCTTTCAACAAAATTACTCAAACTTGTTCCTGTATGATCATCAGATCTCCCCTGCTGAATGCCAGTACTAGCAGGAGATAGGCACCTGGTGATATATATAGTGCAAAATCGTTATCTAGCATGTTTCTAAGAAGGCGTAGTTTCCAAAATAAAGTTCAAAAAATTGAACACACAATAAGCTCCTGCACATTTCCACAAAAGAAGTAGGAGTACTAGCAAAAATTGAAAACACTAGAACATATAGAAACAACCCACCAAGAGTAGGAAGAAGTTATGGACTTCTAATTTCAAAATAACCGCAGGTATATATTTAGCCATATAACTTGCTGTTAAACTGAAGTAACAGAATAAGCTCTATAATAACAATGGATACGGTCCTAATACCCATCAGAGGTCGATAAATAGAATACCTTGTTAGTGGTTGAGGTGTATCACAAGGACGGACACAAGAACGACAATCTGGACCAAGAGGTGGAGAAGCTTGAATGGGATTGGGCTCCAGTGAAAAGCCCAGAGCATCAAGCCTGTAATCATGAGAAATTCCAGTCTGCAATAAGGTTTTGTTATCATCTCTAACCTTCTTACCCTGAAAAACCACACCAATACGTAGTCCACCGCCAAGTATAGCAGTCACTGCTTCCATTACGGTCCTCTGCAAAATATTACGAGCATGAATAGTGTTTTTCCAAACTGACATTCAAAAAAAAAAGAAAATGCAACATGAGGCAGAATAACGAGGATAGAAACTTATTGAGGAAAGTGAATTAGTAACGCTTTCACATGCCTTTAAAGAACCAACAGTTGCATTTTCTGGAATCTCGACAAAAAGCTCAGGAACCCTGAAGGATTTGATTCTAAACTTAACTGTGTGAAAGGAAAAACATTCCCATATTAGAACCTCTTCAAATGAGGGAGCAAGCAATACAAGAGAATTCATGTGATAACTCCAAAAGAAGGCTCTCTCACCACAGGAATCACTAGGCTTGAAGGATGCACGACCTCCATTGAAAACTGACGTCCCAGCTGCTCCACCGCCTATCAGAGTTGATATGCAGAGGTAAATAAGTATCAATAAGGATTGAAACATACACACATTTATGCATGCAAGTAAAAACTGAGTCATGTCCATGTTGGTGCATGAAAGGCATAAACTGTGAAGCGAACAAACCTCCCGAAGATGCTTTTCCATGTAAGTCACTTGTTGGAGAACTACAAATTCCATCGGTACTCATCTCTCCATCAGAAGAGAAGGATCCACATTTGAAGAGCTTTCTTTTCTTGAAAGGAAAATCCCTCTGAGACCTTTGGTGCTTGTAGGCACTGTTTCTGTTGTGGTAAGCATGCATTGTTTTCCCACCTGGAAAAATCCTCCTCGTGTCAAACGCCAGAGCAAGTGAATATGAAGGGTTGCAAAAACAACAAACGCTTACCAGTATTGGCATGCCCTTCATTGTCAGATTTTAGATTTTCTTCCCAATATTTGGAAGCTATTAACTTCTTAATTGGGCGATCTCGTACACGTGGTGCTGACCCAGAGGCCTTATTTGGGGTGCTTGGTTGAGTACACCCGGAGTTTTCGTCATCGTCTCTATTATCTAACTTTACATCATCCCGGATCACCGGTAAGGACCTACAAGGAGCAGGATACGGAGACAAAGATAATTTTACACTATCATCTGAAGTAACAAGTAGTGTTGAAGGTTTCTTATCCCAAACATCAGGGAACTCTGAACTGGAAATTGCAGCCCCCTTACTTGTAGTAACTTTAGTATTATTTGACAGCTCAATTTTAATATGTTTATCACTTTCTGTGTCTAATGTACAACTCGAAAAGACTCCATGTTCCTCCTCCCTGCTTTCACCATTTACAAATTGTTTAGCAAAGGGGAACTTCTCTGAGCAATCAGAACTCATAGTGACAGATGCAGGTCCAGAGATGGTATCATTTTGAGCATGTGGCAGTTCACTTAAAGAGCGATTTACAACTGGAGCTTGTGAGACAAGCTCCGAAATGAAGAACCCCCGCTCATAACAACCTTCAGCATAAGATTTTTCTTTTATCTTCTCATCTTTCACAATTGCATTTTGCTCCTTCCCTCTAGCAGAACCCGTAGAATCAGGCGAGCTCTCTCCCTCCCCTAATAACTTGCCAGCTACAGTAGCTAACAAGTCAAAGGGACATGTTCCATCGCCATCAGCTTTCCTCCTAATAATGCCCCTTCTCTACAAAAATTGACAGGGAAATAAGACCAGGATAAGTGCCTCAATAGCATATGAATATACTTATAAGGCAAAATAATGGATCTGACAAGTGAGATTACCCTAGCCGATCTGGTAGCTCGAGGTATAGGAGGCACCTGATAGCCATTGAATCCATAGTCTAACCTCTTCTGCAACACCATATCTCAGAAACCATCCCAAGAAATATCCAGTGAACCCAAAAAAACAGTAGTATTTTTACAGTATAAAAACTTCATGCTACACAGCTCCTGTGGTCAACTGCACCACATAGTCTAACAAAGAAGAGCCCTGTAAAATCACAAGTATTATAATTTGAGACATTTAAGTAAAAATAACATTAAGTTAAATCATAAATTAAGTGATGCTCAAAATAAGATTTAAAGTGAAACAAAAGGATCCTAGAGTTGAAATCCTCTTAATTAAGGGAAAAAGGTAAAAGAATAGAATCATCACTGTTTGATAAAGCACCAGATGCCAGTAGAGACACAAATCCTACAAAACTAGCACCTTGTATTGCAGAACTTTATGCCAAACCCACCCCCTCATGATCATAACTTCGTTTATTGATACTTAAATGCTGATTATCAACCAAGATTTTAGGGATGATCAATTAAGATATTATATATTTAAATCATATCTAAAGTTGTTGGCACCCCCAAAGTTGTGCTAGATTTCGGAGTAAATGAAAGCTTCCCATCTTAAATACGTAGTTCAAACTACACCTTTCAATCACGATTCGATGCTTGATTGGGAGAAAATTGAATGATGTCATAATCCTAATCCAACATGCAATGAGCAGGTAAATAAGTAGGGACATTAAATAGGATCCTTATCGCAATGAATGACAAAAGTAAAAGCTATTTCCAATCTACATTCGGTGAAATAAAAATTACTTGGAATTGCTAGATCTCAATGATTTTCAAGGTTTTCCTCTTCATTAAATAGAGATAAAGGAAAAACAAGTTTACAACATGCAGTGTGATATGGCCATTGCCAGATCGGCAAAACAAGAATGCAAGAAACATATAAACCTAAGTGCTGATAGAAGAAACATAAAATGTGAAGTCCCAACATGGCGCTGGAACATGCTTTGTGATCGGTAGGAATAAAGGTTATACATGAATCAAATCAGTGGTATTAGTCACAAAATCTGGTCTTATGCATCTGACTAGAAAATATTCAATAAAAAAAATGCACAATACATAGAACCCTCTTAGATACTATAAACTCCATAAAGTGCATCTTTGCTTGAAGGACAGAGAGAGCATTTTCCCCCGAGGATAAATTAAATTGTTGCAAATTTAGAAAAGAGAATACTAAAACTAAAAAAAACCACCCAAAAAGAGAGAAGCTTTTGGACGTTAAATTCTGAAAATAGCAGCCCCAACTTAGATCCAACAGATTAGGATAGAACCTAAAGGTCCACCAAAAAGTTTTCTGAATTTAGAGGAAAGGTAAAAGGTTGAAAGCTAAGAATTCCAAGAATGCTCTGTTTGTCACGGAGAAACCTCAAAAGAAAAAAGAAAAAACAACACCAAACAGGCAAAATTTACCATGTGCATTCTGCAAACGGACAGTTTCTTCAAGATTTTCTCTCCAACCAAACCAAGTTCTGAACCAAAAATCATAACCTTATAAATTTGGGAACAAACCAAAAAAAGAACAACCCCACCTTAAAACAATCAAATTTACGTTAAAGTCACCACAATATCCATTCAAATCCAAGAATCGCCCATGAAAAGACAAATACCCGTAGAATTTAAAAGCAACAAGATAATTCAGGATCAGAAAATTCAACGAGAGAAATAAAAAAAGAGATCACGAAAATAATATACCCTGTAATGACGAACCATCCAATGTTTTGTTTGTTGTACATGGCCTAAGAAAAACCCTGAGAAATAAACCACCGGCATGTATGTCTTAAACCCCCACTTCTTTATACAAGTTACTGGCGCTAACGGTAAAAGCCCCGTAGATGCACTGCCAGTACCAGGTTCTGTCTCAGAAACTACCTTAAGACCCGGTTACTCGACAACTGGTGGGCCCATATCCTCCCTGCCAGGTTGGCCGTACATGGTGCCACGTGGAACAACTTTCGGATCAACTGCTCATCGATAAAAACGTTGAGTCACCAACCATGGTATTTTCTTTGAATTTTTGTGTTTTAATTATCATTTTATTTTATTCTCACATATGGGGCTTTTTTTTTTTTGTGAATTTTAAACTTCCGTACTTGGAAGTTGTTTAATTTTTCTTTTTAGTGTTTTAAATTACTCAGATGAAATATGACTAAAGCATGTGCAATTTAATAATATTCTCTGACGAATTGGATTAAGTATTCCAAACTTTGAAGAAAGTCCAAAAAAAGATTAGATGAAATTAGTAGTATACTTAATTCTATAAGTATCAAAATCAGAAAGGTTCATTCATTAGCCGCATATTCATTTATTTCGTAACTTAGCGACAAATTTAAATTGTATTTTCCTTATTATTTCAAGTCAATACCTAGAGAAAAAAAATCCAGAAATCTTACCCGAATTACTGTAATCAGACCATGTTATCTATTGCTCCTTTAGTATATAGGATCAAGTCATAAAATAAATATAAGAGTACATATTAATCAATAATGTTAAATTTGATAAAATTTATGCAAAAGATGTGTCTCATGCATTTTAGTTTAAGTCTTGGCAGCGAATACTCATTTTTGTTAAAATCTTTTAGAAGAGTTGTTTATATCTATTGGTTTCATAGACGAAAATCAATTAAAACAACAAAGTTACGTACGTCTTGAAATAGTATATCCTACGAGCAAAGTGGTCATAGAACTAGTTACACGGGCGGCTCAATAAAATTGGATGCCTAAAGTCAAAATTTAAGAAGATATAAGGAAATCGTATTAGTAATGTGACAATGGTTGGACAAATAGACACGATTAATTTAGATATCAAGAAAAAATTGTATGTTATTAACAAATTTCTTTCAAGGTTTTAATTTTTCTTTTTAGTGTTCCACAATATAATACTCCCTCCGTTTTAATTTATGTGAACTCATTTGATTGGGCACGGAGTTTAAGAAAAGAGAGAAGACTTTTGATCTTGTGGTATAAAATGAGGCACTTTTATTTTGTGTGACTATAAATCATTGCATAAAGGTAAATTATTTCCAAATAAGGAAAGAGGTCATTCTTTTTTGCACGGACTAAAAAAGAAATAAGTTCACATAAATTAAAACGGAGGGAATATTGTCTAATAATCTAAAATTTTGAGTTAAATTATTCAAATGTTCATATCTACTAATAAAATATTTAATAACAAGAACCGATGTAGTGTAATGAAACAAAATATTAATGTTTTGTTAATTCAAGAAAATCTTACTAATATAAAAAATTATAATTAATAAAACAAAAAAATTGGGGGGCTAAAGCGGAAATTTTAATGGCCTTACCATAGAACCACCCGTATGTAATTCCGTGTCTTATAGTATATTTTACTTACGCCCAAACTAAATCGTGAATATCCCTTTATTTTTTATGGGATCTAGATTCATATCATTTGAGGAATAGTATAGTTTATTTTAAATTCGAGTTATAATTGCAAGATAATTTATTTTAAGAAACACACTTCAATTAAGTGACGATTACAACGTTTATGGATAAAGTTTGTTTGTCGTCTTGTAGCAGACGGTTGTTGACAGTTGACACATATCTGATTTCGATAAAAGATAGAAAAAAATGGACTAACCTTAAATTCTTATCCAAAATAAAAAAAAGCAAAAGTGATAGTAAAAAGGAAAAATTACCGATAACTAAGGATTAGGGGGTAGTTTTTATTGGGTTTTACAGTTGAGTTCGACTTGTTGGGAGGTTTCGTAGTAAAAGAAGGGTAGATAAAACCTGGGTGGGAAATTGAAAAGGGGAGATGTGTGTTTAGGGACAAGTTCCCCTATAAAATTGGAACAAAAAACCTTTGCCCTTTATATTCGATAAAAGAGTGAATAAACTTTGTTATTCTCACTATTATTCTATAAGTCCACTAATTTATTAAAGGCTTTGTTGTGGGTTTTCTTTTTTCGACTTTTAGGGGTTTGTTTTCATTAACGTTTTCTGGTTCATTCAATTTTTTTCTTTTTTTCTTACGACATAATAAGAAGAAATTAATAAATGGTTAATTTAGAGTGAAGTTGCAACCATAATTACAGTATAGAATTTAGTTTATGCACGCACGCTAGAAATGGAAATACTACTATATAATTATGATTAAATTTAGAAACTGTAATTATATTTTGCTTTAAATATAACGTACTACTTTGCATGGTTACAATTTATTTTAGCGCAAACACATGGAAAAAAAAAGTAACTATTTAGAGACATACAATATTACTAGATTATGAATAAATTACAATAGAAAATTATATTTTCTTCTAAATATTATGTATGTTTTGCATGGTTAGATAGTAAGGTCCAGGGACGGCCAGACAAATTTTGTAACCTAAAGACAAACAATATACAACGAATCTGGGGGCCCGATTCTTCCGTCATAAGATTGTCTCGCGGTCATGCCCCTCGAAGCCAAGGTCAAGACTCATCCTCGTGGTTCGACAAATATTCGGTCCAAAGGGTATCGCATTCCGACAATGCAGCGGGCGAGGGGGGAGTTCCCAATGCACGCAGCTTATCCTGTCAAGGTTGGCTTATCCAGGGCCTATTTTCAAGATGTCACGTCTAGCCATCCTATCTTCATACCTCTACGGTTAACACGTTTTGTATTATACGGATTCCCCTCATGTATAAAAAGGGATCCCCATCACTTTGTAAGGATGGTTGATGTTGCTCAAACTATTTCTCCACAATTGCAATAATATATATATATATCTATCTTTTTTCTGAATTGCTCATTCTTACTGGCCCGAGGCCACTTCAATATTTATTGCTTTTCTTACTTATTCTATATGTATCGCTTGGTATTGGTCATAGAGAGACTTATTTAATCATATCTTAACTATTATCCCATTCCCGATTGCTCCCAATAGCTTAAGCTCAACCCCGACGTCGAACCCGACGTCCCTTCATCGACCTGTCCTATACTCGGACAGCAAGCCCCTCAGTTTGATTACTTCCTCGTTTTAGCTTGCATTTAGTCCTTAAAATTCACGTTCTTAGCATCAATTGCTTTAAACAACTAGCTCGAGAATAGATCATGTATTTTTAGAATCCTATTTATATATTTAATTATTGTTATCATTTTCACGATAAACGGTTTGGCGCTCACCGTGGGACAAAAACTAATAGTGATTATTTTCTTGTTGGTTCCGTTGCAGAAATGTAAGTTATCTTTTACACTTTTTCCGGCCCAAGATCTTCACTTTCAGGACAGAGCGCCTAGCTCGGCTAATTAAATGGGAAACCGGAACCTCAAAAGTGACAGAGAAAAGGGCACGACTGCCCTCACCACCGGGTTCAACCCAGATGGAAGGGAAGGTTCTCCAACATAATGTCCACATGGTTATCGGGAAAACCAACGTTCCCCAATGACCCATGTCCAAACGAATGAGAACGTCCGTTACGGAAGAGGGACCGACCCGAAGACACTTACCCAAAGAAACCCTCATATTCAGCAAAGAGAATCTCGAGGCTATTATGGAACTGCACAACAACGTGCTAGTAATCTTGTTTCTCTTAAGCAACACTAGGATAAGGCGCGTACTTCGTGGATCTAGGTTTCTCGGCCAACATAATCTAGTCAGAAGTAGTAGAACATCTAGGGCTGCTCAATCAAGTTGTTCCCACCCCTCGAGTCCTCCACAACTTCAACATGATCGGAGAAGAAACAAAAGGAGAGATCACCCTCCCGATCAACATGTCTGGCACAATCCAGAACACCGAGTTTCAGGTCATTGACGGCAACATGAGATACAATGCCTTAGTTGGCAGGCCTTGGATACACAACATAAGGGCAATTCCCTCGACCTTGCACCGGGTGGTAAGGTTTCCCACGAGGATTGACATCACAAATATTCATGAAGTGTAGCAGGCGGCGAGGGAAATGTTTGCGGTCCACCACAGGATGACATCCCCCATACGCCCGGTCTCGAACGAGGAGGGAAACTTGTAGAACCTTGAAAACGATGAGAAAGATTTCTTCGCCCCCCGAACCTTTGTTTCCCTCGAGGAATCGGATGCGATGTCGCCCCCGAGGAATCAGATGAGACCAAGTCAACAGTCGAAGAGCTGGAGTAGACCATTTTCATTGAGCACATCCCGGATCGCAAGGTATACCTAGGAACGAGGCTGACCCTTGACCCGGATCGCAAGGTATACCTAGGAACGAGGCTGACCCCCCAACTCAGGATAGGTTTTATATAATTTCTTAGTAACAATATCGACTTTTTCACCTGATCCCATCTATATATGACATGTATCCCACCAGAAATAACCTCTCACAGGCTAAGCGTCGATCCTAAATTCAAATCGTGAAGCAAAAGAGACGACCGCGATTCGAGGTAAAACATGCCTTCATCAAGGAGGAGGTAACAAAATTCCTTAAAATCGTATCCATTAGGGAGGTAAAGTATCCCGAATGGCTATCTCACGTATTGGTAGTGCCAAAAAAGGGGAACAAGCTAAGGATATGCATAGATTATAAAAATTTGAATAAAGCGTGCCCCAAATATTCATTCCCGTTGCCTAATATCAGTCGGTTGATCGATGCTACAGCCGTCCATGAGACCCTCACTTTCCTCGATGCCTACTCGGGGTATAATCAAATCTAGATGAACCCCGAGGACAGGGAAAAAGCCTTATTCATCACGAAATATAGTATATATTGCTATAACATAATGCCCCTCGGACTGAAAAAAAAAGCGGGGGAAACATACCAGCGCCTAGTTAATAAAATGTTCGAGCATCAAATAGGTAAATCTATGACGGTATACATTGATGATATTCTAGTCAAATCCCTGCGCGCAGATGACCATCTACACCATTTGCAGGAAACTTTCAACATCCTCAGAAGCTACAACATGAAGTTCAATCCTGAGAAGTGTGCCTTCAGAGAAGGCTCGGGGAAATTCCTGGGCTTCATGGTTTCAAACAGGGGGATCGAGATCAACACCGACAAAATAAAGGCCATCGAAGAGATTATAGTGGTGAACAATCTAAAAGTCGTCCAACGACTGACAGGGCAAATCGTGGCCTTGGGAAGATTCATATTGAGATCATCAGACAAGATCCACCATTTTTTGCCCTACTCAAAAGAAAAAACAACTTCGAATGGACTCCGGATACCAACACGCCCTAAAGGAACTGAAAGGGTACCTTTCTAGCCCGTCTTTGCTGCACACACCCAAGGAGGATGAAACGCCATACCTATACCTAGCTGTGTCTGAAATAGCGATTAGCAGCATACTGGTTCGAGAAGAGCAAGGTATGCAGTTTCCTGTTTATTATGTAAGCCGAACCTTGGGGGACGCCGAAACTCGGTACCCCCATCTAGAAAAATTGGCTCTCGCACTAATAAGCGCTTCGCGCAAGCTGAAGCCCTACTTTCAGTGACACCATGTCTGCATCATGTCGACTTATCCCCTCCAGAGTGTACCAAATAAACCTAAGTTATCAGGTCAGTTTGCCAAATGGGCCATTGAACTCGGGGGGTATGATATCGAATACCAATATCGGACGGCCATCAAGTCACAAATATTGGCGGAGTTTGTATCCGATTTCTCACCATCTCTCATGCCTAAGGTAAAACTTTGAATCATGTTGCATATCCCTATGTTCCAAAGATAAAGATCCTAGCTTGTTATCGTATGGGGATTTTGAATGCTTATAGAGAAAGAAGGAGGTTCAATTTATTAATCAAATGAAAAAGTTGAAGCTTGATGGCTATTTTTGCTCAATCACCCATTGTCTTCCTATAGTTGCGAGCTATTTTCTATTTCGATTGTGTTATTCTTGGTTTCTCGGGTGGTATGATGTAAAAGCAACTTGATGTTGACTTCTGTATAGTTTTTGAAGGGCATGCTAATCCAAGGAAAACTTGACACATCTTAATTTGGAAAAACTCATAGTTTGGTAGTCGAACCTTTAAGGTGATTAGTAATGCAAGGAGCTCAGCAAGATTAGAAAATTTAGTTTTTTTTAACCAAAAACCGAACCACTAAAACTGACCACCAAACCGAACAACCAACTTTTCAAAACAATAAACCACAAACCGTTCGAACAAACCGAAAATCGAAATCGAATAAATCAAAATTTTCGGTTCGGTCGATTTTTTTGGTTCGATCGGTATCATGCTCACCCCAACTTCAGCGTCATCAGGACTTGCCTACTATACGTGTTGTGGATATTGCCCGTCATGGACCGGCGTGGCTAAGTCATTCTCATTGCGGGTATCATTGATCAAATCTTCGTTTTGGGGTGGAATTCATCGTGCCTCAACACTGTGTGCAATGTTCATATCGTTTTCTGCCATCTTTTACGATTTTTTGCTAAGAAACAAAGAATTGAACAAATTTGTAATAGATGTGAAGAACAACTCAATTATGTAACTGTCACGACCCGGATTTTTCCCCAACATCGGGATCGTGATGGCGCCTACTCGTGGTAGCTAGGCAAGCCACTATATTCATACTATCCTGTTTTTAACACAATTGTAATTAAATAATTGCGGAATACTTTATCGAAATAGAAATAACTAAATACAAAGTAAAAATCATACTGAAATCCTCTACCCAAGACGTGGAGTCACCAACTCACGAACTACTATGGAATACTACACATAAAAGTCTGAAGGAAATATAACATAATTCTGTTTGTCTCGGAACAAAGAGACTACAGCTAATAACATAAATAAAGAGAGAGACGCCGGGCCTGCGGACGTCTGCAAGCTACCTCGGTCTCAAATATGATCAACTCCCACGCAATCGATTTACTGCTGCTGCTGCTCCTGATCGTAACCTGGACCTGTGCAAAAACGCACAGAAGTGTAGTATCAGCACAACCGACCCCATGTGCTGGTAAGTGCCTGGCCTATCCCGGCGAAATAGTGACAAGCCTAGGACCAGACACTCACATAAACCTGTGCAATTCAATATATATATATACCACGGAATAACAAGAAATAACCAGGTAATAACACAATAAGGAATACAACAACAACAACAACAACAACCCAGTATAATCCCACTTAGTGGGGTCTGGGGAGGGTAGTGTGTACGCAGACCTTACCCCTACCCTAAGGTAGAGAGGCTGTTTCCAAATAGACCCCCAGCATCCTTCCCTCCAAGAACTACCCACCTTGCTCTTGGGAAGACTCGAACTCACAACCTCTCGGTTGGAAGTGGGGGTTGCTTACCATCAGAGAATATCTCAAAGAATTCAACAATTAACAACATTAAATAAATTCACAAGGAAAAGCAAAGTATAATGTAAACACAAGTAATATCAATTCAAGAAATAGCAAGCGGTTGCACGGCATCACCCTTCGTGCTTTTACTCTCATCCTCACCAAATAAACAAATAAAGTACACGGCATCACCCTTCGTGCTTTTACTCTCATCCTCACATCCATAGTACGGCATGATCCTTCGTACATGGTTCAATGACAGGGCACGACATGATCCTTCGTGCATAATCAATAAATAAACATGGCACGGCATTAACCTTCGTGCATAAATAAATAAACATGGCACGGCATCACCCTTCGTGCATTATCACTCTTCCTCACCCAAATAACAATCACGGTTAAGGGCAAAGAAAGAAACAGCAATTCATAAATCGTCCCATCAAGGGCAATCAATAATTATCTTCACAACAAGTCCCAACAAGGGAGAACAATAATAATTCATCTGTAATATATCTCAAAATAATTATTTTCATACGACTCACGGTCATACTAGACGCCAGTGTATGGATGCTCGTCACCACGACCCATACACCGCACTCGATCACATAACACATAACACATAATCCTATTCCCTCAAGCTAGGATAGAACAAACACTTACCTCGAATGCTTATGAACAATTCAATCCGTGGAAATGTCTTTTCTTTCAATTTGGCTCGAATCCAACCGTATCTATACACAATTGATTTAATATCATCAATTCTACTCAACAAACTAATTCTTAAGACCAAATACAACTTTTACAACATTCCGCCCGAAATAGTGAATTTCAACCCCGGGCCCACATGGTCGGAACTCGGGGTTAGGACCAAAATCCGGTTACCCATCCCCCCACGAGTTCATATATATAATTTGTTTCAAAATCGGACCTCAATTCGAGGTCCAATTCCCCAATTTATGAAAAACCTATTTTCTAACAAAAACAAGAATTTTACCATGAAAATCTTTGATTTCTTATGAAAAACATGTTTAATGATGTTAGGAATTGAAAGAATTAAGTAAAAAGTGACTTACAATCGTTTTGATGAAGAAGAAATCCTTGAAGAATCGCAAATGGGTGTTTTGGTTTTGTAAAATGTGAAGAAATGATTGAAATTCGTGTTTTTCAGGTCTCTGTGTTCGCATTTGCGAACATGGGTTCGCAATTGCGAACCCCGACCAATTTCTGGAGTTTGAAAAATAAGCTAAGGCTGGGAAGTTCACATTTGCAAACATTTGTTCGCATTTGCGAACACTGGCAGTCAAAGGGATGTTCGCATTTACGAACCAATGTTCGCATTTGCGAACACATGCTGTATAAGGCAGTGTTCGCATTTGCGAACAATGGTTCGCATTTGCGAACCAAGGCAGTATGGGAAATGTTCGCATTGGCGAACTATTGTTCGCATTTGCGAACATAGGCAGCATCACTGGGGACCTTCGCAAATGCGAACAATTGTTCGCATTTGCGAACAAGGCTGGCTTCGCATTTGCGATCAAGGTTCGCATTTGCGAGCCTTGCCTTACACTGTCCCCTTCGCAATTGCGAGAAATTCTTCGCAATTGCGAAGCCAACAACTGGGTGAAAAAACCAGCAGTTCAAAATTCAGAATTTCATCCAACGGCCTATCAAATCTTTACCCGAGCCCCCCGGGCTCCAAACCAAACATGTACACAACCTCAAAAATACATTATGGACTTGTTCGTGCGATCATATCGCCAATATCACTTCGTTTTAATCAAATCAAGCCTCAAACTCATGATTTTCATACTTTTGATTTTCAAAACTTCTTAACTTGGAACTCAAGATCCAAAACATCTCAAACGACATCCGAATGTCACCAAACTTTACAGAAATCACATATATAATATTTAAGACTTGTACCGGGCGTCGGAACCAAAATACGAGCCCGATACCAAGGTCAATTAATTTATTTCCTTTAATAATTACATCAAAAATAATTTCACATAAAAATTCATAACTTGGGCTCTATGCCTCAGAATTCGACTTCGGACACATGTCCAAGTCCCATATTTTCCTACGGACCTCTCGGGACCATCCAATCTCGGGTCCGGATCCGTTTACCAAAAATGTTGACCGAAGTCAACCATATCAATATTAATATCATTTTTGTCACACCTCCTTTTTACCGCACCCGCGAGGGCGCAAAGAGTTTTTCCAATTAAAGGACAACCAAAACGGGATTCATTTATTGAGAGATTCGGAGTCGCCACTTGGGAGATTTATGGTGTCCCAAGTCACCGGTTTGAAACCCGAATTGAGGAAAGGTTTGACTCTATTTAACAGTCCGCGAACCAGAAATCCGGATAAGGAATTCTGTTAACCCGGGAGAAGGTATTAGGCATTCCCGAATTCCGTGGTTCTAGCACGGTCGCTTAACTGTCATATTCGGCTTATTTATCCGATTTTTACAGTTATATACTTAATGCAAATTAATATCCCTTTACCGCTTTTATTATTATTATTATTATTTACGAAAAAGAATGTTGCCTAAAAATATGTTTCGAATCACGTCACATGAAATGCACCCGGATCCTCGACATACTCTTATTCAACATTTTGGGATTTGGATTTGGGCCGCATGAAATGCACACCCGTATTTAAGAAAGTAAAATTATTAAAATACGCGCCTAGAGCGATTACTTATTTACATTTTTTTTGAAGGCTAGGAAATTCGCTAAGAAACGGCACATCTCGAAATCTAAATATTTTACATATATATTTATGAGGGCCCCGCGATTTGTATAATTTTGTTAGGCGAGGCACACCTCTAATTCTAATTTAAAAGCAAACTACATTCCGCTATATTTATTTAGGAGTTAATTCAAGATTATTTAAAAAACATGTTGCAAGCCACACTACATGAAATGCACTTGTGGTTCACGACACTCTTTATTTAACCTTGTTCAAATATGGAGTCGGGTCACATGAAATGCACCCCCGATTCCTTTAATCTAATTACGTCGTTTAAAGAATAACGAACCAATTTCCACAATGTGACAACATCGTGCTCAACTATAACCAATTCGAGTAAACATACGAGTAGCTAACTAAGTGAGCAAATTCAAGATTATGGTGAACAATTACATAAACAACGGAAGCATAACTAGTTGGCGAGCATATGAGGGATTAGTCATTTTCATTAGCTAACTTCGACATTGCATGTTCAACAAAATCATATATTTACAAAAATAGTCTGAACCATACGAAACAAAATCAAACACGAAACACTCCAAAATATTAGCGAGAAGAACAATATCGAAAAAGAACATGCACCTTTATTTCTGCATATTTTTCAACGTACACAACGAGAAAACGAACATTTTATGACGATCTCAAACCTCGACCTCTCCGGACAGAACTCGAACCAAACTGGAACCAAGAACAAACGATTCGACGGGTAGAACGAGGTTGACGAAGCACAAAATCTTTTTCCTCCACCGTGGCCTCCTACTGTGTGTATTATTATTATTTTTCTGTTTTTTCTTCAGCTTTTTTTTTCACGTTTTTTTTTCTCAAAATCATCCCAAGAGCTCACTGTCTTCTTTTTCTCTCCATTTGACCGAGACCCCCCCTTTTGTAATCTCCCTTCTCAAATTGTTTTTTTGTTTCTTTCTTCTTTTTCAATAGTTTCGTTTCCTTTTCTTCTTGTTTTTCCAAATCCTTTCTTCTTGTTTTTCCCCTTCTGCTTTGTATTTCAAATGTTTTGTTTCCTTTTTGTTTTCAAAATCCTTTCTCCCGTTTTTTCAATCCCCCCTTCAGCCGTGCTTTCTTCTTCTCTTTAAAGAGAAGTATAGTTATTATTTTATTTATTTATTTATTTTTTTTTTAAATTTAGCCCCATATTGTTTTTGTCTTTTTCTTTTGTTTTTATCCCTTTGTCTTTTTCTTCTTGTCTTTGTTCTTATTCCCCATCCATTATGTATTGTCCCCCCGTAGTGTAGTGGACTCGGTTTATTACGGGCTAGGTCCGAAAATTATAAAACCGGGTAGTTTGAACTCGAATATTATTCTTCGCCCGGAACCGAAAATGGTGTTATTTAATTAATCGTAGGTAATCAAAATAACTATAATACTTATAATAAAAATAAAACTATTTTTTTTTATATTTTTCAAGTTTAAAATAACTACAAAATATTTATGAAACTATTTTTTATTATTTTCGTTTTTATAAAAAGATAAAAATATAAAGTACTATTTTTATATTTTTCAAGTTTAAAATAACTACAAAATATTAATGAAACTATTTTATTATTTTCGTTTTTTTATAAAAAGATAAAAAATATAAAGTACTATTTTTGTATTTTTCAAGTTTAAAATGACTACGAAACATTAATAAAACCATATTTTGTTATTTTCCATTTTGAGGTAAAAATAAAGTAAAAGAGTCAAATTTAGCTAAAATAGCTATATTGAAACTAAACTAAATATTTTACGCTAAAAATATAGAAAATCTCGGGGAGGGTCAAAAATCACGCGTTTACAGCTGCCCCTCTTTGACTGAAAACACAAAGAGTTTTCAGACAAAGAACGACTAGACAAGTGTTTTTGACCCGACCCTTATTGGGAGGGACTAAACTAAAAGAAGAGGAATGTGACCGAGCCCTTGTATCTGAGCTGCCTACATATC
This sequence comes from Nicotiana noctiflora, assembly GCA_032618575.1. NCBI lineage: Eukaryota > Viridiplantae > Streptophyta > Magnoliopsida > Solanales > Solanaceae > Nicotiana > Nicotiana noctiflora. Next base: position 276,004 of record JASVEL010013537.1, read on the forward strand.
CTTGGCTACAAAGGAATCAGGCCACGTGTAGTTCGAAAGTGAGTGAGGAAGGGGTATACCGAGGTGGAGAGCCGGTCGAGGTGTCGTTCCGTCGAGGTTCTGTTCCATCGAAGTTCCGGTCCGTGGTCCTGCTATTACATCAAAAATCAAAACATGAGAAAGACTAACTAAGCCTATCGGCTACTAGTTACAAGATTCCTATCTATAAGTCTTCTGAAGCTTGATCTTGAGTATTGGTTGGTGCTTCATGCGGACTCTAAATTTGAACCTTGATACTTACTAGTTGTAGGTGCTTCTTTTCGAATCAAGACCAGGTATACAGTGCTTGTGACCTCGGCCATGTCTTGAGCATGCCACATCTTTCATCAACTTCTGCATTTTGGATTGGCTTCTTGCCTCTTTTTTTTCTTTTTGTTTATTGTGACTAAACTTCTGTTGATCCCCTCGGACTGTTGACTCGCATTCTGGTTGCAAGCTTCTTTTGTTGCTAACTTGCATTGCACTCCGAAGTGAATTCCCTTACTTGTGATCTTCGAACTATTCTCCTTCGAAGTCTGGACCTATCTTTCTGATCCTTGTTGCCTTCCTTTCGATTATTTACTTGGATTCACGCTGGGGATTTCCGTTATACTCTACCGCTTTCCTCAACCGACTTCAACAATAAATCGCCACTCTATTCTTCAGGCGGGCTCCCTGACTTCAATTACAACTTCAAAATAAATCGCCACTCCGTTCTCCAGGCGGGCTCCCTGACTTCAACTACAACTTCACAATAAATCGCCACTCCATTCTTCAGGCGGGCTCCCTGACTTAAACTACAACTTCAAAACTAAATCGCCACTCCATTCTCCAGGCGGGCTCCCTGACTTCAACTACAACTTCAAAACTAAATCGCCACTCCATTCTCCAGGCGGGCTCCCTGACTTCAACTACAACTTCAAAATAAAATCGCCACTCCATTCTTCAGGCGGGCTCCCTGACTTCAACTACAACTCCAAAATAAAATCGCCACTCCATTCTCCAGGCGGGCTCCCTGACTTCAACTACAACTTCAAAATAAAATCGCCACTCCATTCTTCAGGCGGGCTCCCTGACTTCAACTACTACTTCAAAATAATCGCCACTCCATTCTCCAGGCGGGCTCCCTGACTTCAACTACTACTTCAAAATAAAATCGCCACTCCATTCTCCAGGCGGGCTCCCTGACTTCAACTACAACTTCAAAATAATTCGCCACTCCATTCTTCAGGCGGGCTCCCCGACTTCAACTATAACTTCAAAAATAAAATCGCCACTCCATTCTTCAGGCGGGCTCCCTGACTTCAACTACAACTCACTAATTTCATCCTATCCCGATCACCTTCCTTTGCCTTTTGTACCATTTTCTTCTTCCTGCATTGCCTCTTGGGCCACCTTCTCTTCTGAATTATCTTGTCTTGGAATTGCCTTCCCCTTGAGCCGTGCTACTTTTCCTTTGGCTGCTGAGGAAGTATTCTTTGTTTCCTTCACCCCTCATTCTCTCTCGGACTCGCCGGAGGTTGAAATGTTATGGACTGGGGATTATCCTGGCGGGGGACCCCTTTTCCTCTTCCTTCTTCCCATTCTTCCTCTGGGACTCAGGTGCTTGAATTTGCGCCGGAACTCTTGTTGTAACCCTCTGCTTTTTTGGTGGGCTACTGGTTTCAAGACCTGCAATGTAAAGACTGAAGACTTGCCTTTTGTTATACAGGTAGGCGCCTGCTTTTAGTAGCAACTTTTGAATTAAAAATGCATGCTGGCAATAATTTACAAAATATGCATAGGACAATGTAAGATAAAACATACGTAAAATATCCTATTCGAGGGCGGATGGTCCCGTCGTATCCTATTTGAGGGCGGATACTCCCATCGTATTCTATTCGAGGGCGAATACTCCCATCGTATTCTATTCGAGGGCGAATACTCCCATTGTATTCTATTCGAGGGCGAATACTCCCATCGTATTCTATTCGAGGGCGAACAATCCCATTGTATCCTATTCGAGGGCGAATACTCCCATTGTATCCTATTCGAGGGCGAATACTCCCATTGTATTCTATTCGAGGGCGAATACTCCCATTGCATCCTATTCGAGGGCGAATACTCCCATTGTATCCTATTTGAGGGCGAATACTCCCATTGTATCCTATTCGAGGGCGAATACTCCCATTGTATCCTATTCGAGGGCGAATACTCCCATTGTATCCTATTCGAGGGCGAATACTCCCATTGTATCCTATTCGAGGGCGGATAGTCCCATTGTATCCTATTCGAGGGCGAATACTCCCATGATATCAATGTATGAAAGTGAACAAACCTGAGACGTCCTGTTCGAAGGTGGACAAACCTGAAACATCCTATTTGAAGGTGGACAAACCTGACACGTCATTTTGAATTGCCTTCCTCGTTTCTCCGAGAAAATTTTCAACAACGGCAGAAAATTTTCTGCCCCAGTATTGGTGTTCTTCCTTGTGGCATGACTTTCTGCTATCAATAGCACTTTCTTTCCTTGTTTCAAATCAAAGAAAATTTGTTAGTTCAAAACATTGTGAGCGGTTGTGCCGCTCCTGTGGGGTGGTTTTTCCTTTTCCCATTTTCCTCGCTCGGGATTCCCAAAACTTGTTGGGGAATGATTTCATTTGTTGGAGATGATATTCCTGCTGGGGATGGGTTTTTCCATTTATCCCTTCCCCGTTCCGTGTTTCTCAACTTGCTGGGGGTTATTTTATTGAAGATGAGATTTCCTTTCTTCCTTTACCACTCTGTGTTGTCCGACCACCTCGGAACTTGCCGAAGATAACACTGCCGGTGGATTTTCATTTCCTCAAAATTGGTGTTTCACTCTTCTTGAAGGTTGTTGAGGATGACACTGGTTCGAAGACCATTTCCCTTAAGACTTTCCTTCTTCCCCAAGTGGGTATTGACTTCCAGAAAATTTTCAAACTGAAAAGAAAATTTTCTGCCCAGTTTAATAATCTTCTTCGCACCCTACTTCTCTGCCGTCAATGGCATTTCCTTGCTTTGCATAATAATTGGAAAGTTGGTGGCAAGTTTTGAAGTCATTTCTCACTTGTTCTGACTAGACAGACTTTGATGGGGAATTTTTGATAAAAATGAGAAAGATAAAAAGAAACAAAATAGAAGACAAAGGAAAAAAGAAAATGACTCTCTAGCAAGAAATATCTATAAAAACTTATCAAACGCGAATACCAACTCTACTGGTCATGACATGCACATATGGCCTATCCTTCGTCGTTAATTGCCTTTCACGATTTCTGTCTCGTGATTTCCATCTGATTATCACCTTTATTCGACTTGTAGTGCCCGAAGGGTTTTCACTTTCAAGCTTCTCTCATTTTGATTTTCTCTCAGCTTTCGTCGCCTTATGGTGCCTGTGAAGGTTTTCACCGGTAAGACTCTTTCATTTGTATCACTTTTAGCTAGGGATTGGGGTGTCACTGCTAAGACTCTCTCGTATTTCCTTTCTGCTGAGAATCAGCGTCTTTTCTGCTGAGAATCAGCGTGTTATATTATGATAGGACTCTATCCCTCGCCTGACGCGGCATCTTTTGAAGACTAATCGGAAGGTCTTTCTTTGGACCGTAATGTGGGATTTGGATAGGGCTAGAAAGAAAGGGTATTGAAGGCATCAATTTTGGGTTCAAAATTTACAACCTTCGGACCTAAATTTATTTACAATAAACACAATTTTTCTTTGCCCCAGTTTTTTACTTGGGGATTTTTATTTCTTTATTTACACTATGACCGAGCCTGTGAAGCGCCTACGTATCCTCTTTAAGGAATCAGGTCAAACGTAGTTCCCAATTCCTTCTTTTCATTTTTCTTTTCATCATTTTTTCATTTTTTTTTCTTTTCTTTTTCGTTCCTTTTTGGTTGTTTTTGTTTTTTTCTCTTTTTCTTTCTTTATCTTCCCCATTTGTGTTTCTAATTTTGGTACCGATTCCGAAGGAGGGGTATGAAAGAAATCAAAATAAGGCTCGAAGGGTTAACGAAGGATAAAATATTTGGGTAGCAGAACAAAATGCCTTCGTCATTCCAATCTTCAAAACATGCCAAGTACAAACAACATATTCACGACATCTTCCTGGTTGTGCTAGGAGTGATAACCATATCGTCCATTCGCCTTTTTCATCCGTCATTTTAAAGTATTGATGGACGACACTTCTATTTCAGTATCACGAGCGAACCCCATGTCAGCATGGCCATTTTGCCCTTAAGGCTTTCTTTGTATTTTACCCGCCCCAAATTTCACGTGACTCGGGTTCCAAATAATCTCAAATCATTATTTCTTTTAAAATGCCATGATTATCTTCCAATTCCTTCATGATTAACTTTTAAGATCAGACCACAATTATGCGTGCATGTCATGTCACTAGTGTTGACAGAAAAATGACTATAAAGAAGAAAGACTTAAATCAAAGAAAAATGACTCGAAATAATGGCAAACAAGAGAGTTGCATTAGACGAACTAGAAATGAATTAATACAACAAAACAAACACAATAAATTGGGGTACACCCTTGGAACAAACCTACACAATACTAAATGAGGTATTACGACCAATAGAAAACTGGACAAAATAGAACGATAAAAGGGTTTGAGTTACATGACAATATCCTGATTACAACCCTGAAATAATCTGGACGACAGAAATGACAACAAAATAAGCCACCAAAAACTCCATTCTAGTTGACCAAGAAATGGAGAGTTTTCCCGATTACCAAGCACGATATTTTGGCCACTGAGCTTCGCATCAATATTACCCAAGCCACTTATTTGCTTCGACATTTTTCAGTTGTAGTCAATACATTCCCACAAAGCGTCCATCATGGCTTGCAGGTAAAGGACTCTATGTGATATTCTTGGTGTCACTATCTTGGGTCATAACCAGGTTTTCCTGGATCTTCTGTTTCCGGTTCACCACAAACCAACCACCTCAATTCTCAACAATTCAAAATAAAATATGGTAAAAATGGAATCAGTCAGTCCTTATCAATATTTTTTGCTAACTTCTTTTTTCGTTTTTCTTTTCTTTTTTTTTTCCTTTTTTCATTTTTTTTTCATTTTTTTTTTCATATATATACATATACAGTTGTGGTCGAATCTTATGGAGATTGCCTACGTATCATGACCCCGCATGAATCGGACCGAGCGTAGTTCTTGCAAATTAATGCAAGAAATAAAGAGATATTTATTTGATTTTTTTTTTTGATTTTTTTTTCTTTGAAGGAAAATTATAGAAGCCGACTCCAACTACAAACTTGTGTAGGAGATTTCTACAAGAAAAAGAATATTTTTTTTGTGTCAGTTATGACTATTTCTACAAAATTGGCCACATAATGGCTTATTTGACAAAATGACTATTTTTGCAAAATTTATTTAAGAAAGATAAACTTGAATTTTTTTATCTTGTGGATCATGGGGCATCGTTCGGCATCACCATAAACCAACACAAGACTATTTTTCATAAATTGGCCATGTAATGGCTTATTTAGACAAAGTGGCTCTTTTTGCAAAATTTTATTTAAGAAGATGCCAATTTAAAATTTTTTATCCTGGGGCCTATGAGGCATCGTTCAGCACGACACAGGCCAACACAAGACTGAGGAAGTTAAAATGCAAAAATGTGGCTATTTCAGCAAAATTTCGGCCATGTAATGGCTTATTTGATAAAGTGATTATTTTTGTAAAGTTGAGTGATGACTCAAAACTTGATTTTGCGGATACGGCCTTTCGACATTTCCGCGAGGGAATATTTCCAGGCTGTGTCCAAAATTATTTACAAATGACTCAAAGTGGCTATTTTTGCAAAAACGGCCTTCCGACGTCTTTTTAAGGGACATTCGGCTTATTTTAAGCAAGAATAGCATTACCCGACTTATTTATAACAAAAATAAAAAATTTGACATTTTTTTGTTATTTTTGCAAAAAGGGTGTGAACCCGGACTTGATTTTGCGGCTATGGCCTTGCAACATTTCCACAAGGAATATTTCAAGGTTGTGCCCGCAAATTATTAAAATAACTCAAAGTGGCTATTTTTGCAAATAACAGCCTTCCGGTGTCCTTTCGGAACATTCGGCTATTTTCAAAAACAGTGTCACTTCGATTTATTGACAAAATTAAACACACACATTTTTTTTGATTTTTTATATTTTTTTTTATTTTTTGCAAACGGGGTGTGAATCCGAACTTGATTTTGCGGCTATGGCCTTGCAACATTTCCACAAGGAATATTTCAAGGTTGTGCCCGCAAATTATTAAAAATGACTCAAAGTGGCTATTTTTGCAAAAACAACCTTCCGGCGTCCTTTCCGAACATTCGGCTATTTGCAAAAACGGCATCACTTTGATTTTATTGACACACATTAAAACTTCGACATTTTTTTTTTTAAATTTTTTGAAGGGGTGGTTGGACCCGATGAGGGTTACCTACGTATCCCACCTAATGGCGAGAATCAAACCTGCGTAGTTCGGTCAAACAAACTACATCTGTAAATGAAACAAACATTTTTTTTATTATTATTTTATTTTAAAACAAACGTTTTTTTTCTTTTTAAGTAAAAAAAAACAAACTATTTTGAAACTATTTTTTTTTAATTTTAATCACACATTTTTTATTTTAAAACAATCATTTTTTTCTTTTTCTTTTTTTTAAGTAAAAAAAACTATTTTGAAACTATTTTTTTTCCATTTTCCTCAATATATAAAAAAACTGGTTAGCCTGCAAGTCTGAAGCAAATGAATGCATAAAACAAACAGGATGCAGCAGGATAGTCTTTTCATTTCAGGTCACCTGTCCTAGATGGACCCAACCCCTATGTTGAGTCCCCTAAGTCAAATGGAACATGATGCAAATAAACGTTCCTACTAGGGATCCGGCATGAAGCTTTGTTATTCTAGGTTTAAAAACCTGGGTTTATTGTTCTAGACCTGGCTTACCCGAGCGGACAACTCGAGCCGAGGAGGAGGCAGCAACCCGAGAATACAGAAGCTTCACCGGTTTTGCAACTTATCCAAACCTCGTTCTAAGATGGGGATTAGACACTATACAGAAAAGAAGTCACACGAAGTGCACCCTTCTTCATGATTTAGAAGACTCAGAGAGGAGATTGGTTTCGGCACAATTTATATGTACAGTTCAAAAAATATCAAAGCGATAAAAATATCATTTTGCACATTAATACAAACATATAATAAAATCGGATAATAAATAAGCCAAATACAACAATTATTCCAAGCTCGAATTCTTAAACCCTGAACCAGTGGTTCTGGGTTATCGTCCCCAGCAGAGTCGCCAGAGCTGTCACACCTCCTTTTGGCGCGCACTAACCCGCGAGGGCGCGAAGGAGTTTTTCCAATTAAAGGACAATCGAAACGGGATTTATTTATTAAAAAATTCAGAGTCGCCACTTGGGAGATTAATGGTGTCCCAAGTCACCGGTTGAATCCCGTATCGAGGAAAGGTTTGACTCTATTTAACGGTCCGCGAACCAGAAATCCGGATAAGGAATTCTGTTAACCCGGGAGAAGGTGTTAGGCATTCCCGAAGTCCGTGGTTCTAGCACGGTCGCTTAACTGTCATATTCGGCTTATTTATCTGATTTTTACAGTTATATACTTAATGCAAATTAATATACCTTTACCGCTTTTATTATTATTATTATTTACGAAAAAGAATGTTGCCTAAAAATATGTTTCGAATCACGTCACATGAAATGCACCCGGATCCTCGACATACTCTTATTCAACATTTTGGGATTTGGATTTGGGCCGCATGAAATGCACACCCGTATTTAAGAAAGTAAAATTATTAAAATACGCGCCTAGAGCGATTACTTATTTACATTTTTTTTTGAAGGCTAGGAAATTCGCTAAGAAACGGCACATCTCGAAATCTAAATATTTTACATATATATTTATGAGGGCCCCGCGATTTGTATAATTTTGTTAGGCGAGGCACACCTCTAATTCTAATTTAAAAGCAAACTACATTCCGCTATATTTATTTAGGAGTTAATTCAAGATTATTTAAAAAACATGTTGCAAGCCACACTACATGAAATGCACTTGTGGTTCACGACACTCTTTATTTAACCTTGTTCAAATATGGAGTCGGGTCATATGAAATGCACCCCCGATTCCTTTAATCTAATTACGTCGTTTAAAGAATAACGAACCAATTTCCACAATGTGACAACATCGTGCTCAACTATAACCAATTCGAGTAAACATACGAGTAGCTAACTAAGTGAGCAAATTCAAGACTATGGTGAACAATTACATAAACAACGGAAGCATAACTAGTTGGCGAGCATATGAGGGATTAGTCATTTTCATTAGCTAACTTCGACATTGCATGTTCAACAAAATCATATATTTACAAAAATAGTCTGAACCATACGAAACAAAATCAAACACGAAACACTCCAAAATATTAGCGAGAAGAACAATATCGAAAAAGAACATGCACCTTTATTTCTGCATATTTTTCAACGTACACAACGAGAAAACGAACCTTTTATGACGATCTCAAACCTCGACCTCTCCGGACAGAACTCGAACCAAACTGGAACCAAGAACAAACGATTCGACGGGTAGAACGAGGTTGACGAAGCACAAAATCTTTTTCCTCCACCGTGGCCTCATACTGTGTGTATTATTATTATTTTTCTGTTTTTTCTTCAGCTTTTTTTTTTTCACGTTTTTTTTTCTCAAAATCATCCCAAGAGCTCACTGTCTTCTTTTTCTCTCCATTTGACCGAGACCCCCCCCTTTTGTAATCTCCCTTCTCAAATTTTTTTTTTGTTTCTTTCTTCTTTTTCAATACTTTCGTTTCCTTTTCTTCTTGTTTTTCCAAATCCTTTCTTCTTGTTTTTCCCCTTCTGCTTTGTATTTCAAATGTTTTGTTTCCTTTTTGTTTTCAAAATCCTTTCTCCCATTTTTTCAATCCCCCCTTCAGCCGTGCTTTCTTCTTCTCTTTAAAGAGAAGTATAGTTATTATTTTATTTATTTTTTTTTTTTTTAAATTTAGCCCCATATTGTTTTTGTCCTTTTCTTTTGTTTTTATCCCTTTGTCTTTTTCTTCTTGTCTTTGTTCTTATTCCCCATCCATTATGTATTGTCCCCCCGTAGTGTAGTGGACTCGGTTTATTACGGGCTAGGTCCGAAAATTATAAAACCGGGTAGTTTGAACCCGAATATTATTCTTCGCCCGGAACCGAAAATGGTGTTATTTAATTAATCGTAGGTAATCAAAATAACTATAATACTTATAATAAAAATAAAACTATTTTTTTTTATATTTTTCAAGTTTAAAATAACTACAAAATATTTATGAAACTATTTTTTATTATTTTCGTTTTTATAAAAAGATAAAAATATAAAGTACTATTTTATATTTTTCAAGTTTAAAATAACTACAAAATATTAATGAAACTATTTTATTATTTTCGTTTTTTTATAAAAAGATAAAAAATATAAAGTACTATTTTTGTATTTTTCAAGTTTAAAATGACTACGAAACATTAATAAAACCATATTTTGTTATTTTCCATTTTGAGGTAAAAATAAAGTAAAAGAGTCAAATTTAGCTAAAATAGCTATATTAAAACTAAACTAAATATTTTACGCTAAAAATATAGAAAATCTCGGGGAGGGTCAAAAATCACGCGTTTACAATTTTTATCCAAATTTCTCATAGAATTCATATTTTCTATCAAAAAATCTTTCCGGCTACATGCTCGGATTGTGCACGCAAATCGAGGCAATATAGAATGAGGTTTTCAAGGCCTCAGAAGCTCGAAATTATTAATAAAATAAGTGATGACCCTTTGGGTCGTCACAATCTCCACCTCTAAAACAACCGTTCGTCCTCGAACGGACAAAAGAAAGAAGTACCGAGTCAGGAAACAAGTGTGGGTAACGGCTCCGCATATCAGACTCGGACTCCCAGGTCGATGCCTCGGGAGGCTGACCTCTCCACTGAACACGCACAGAAGGATAACTCTTCGACCTCAACTGTCGAACCTGCCGGTCTAGAATAGCCACCGGCTCCTCCTCGTAAGATAGATCATTGTCCAATTGGACAGTAATACTGAAGTCTAACACATGTGTGGGATCGCCGTGGTATCTCCGAAGCATAGATACGTGAAAAACCGGATGCACGGCTGATAAGCTAGGCGGCAAAGCTAATCTGTAAGCCACCCCTCCCACTCTGTCTAGAATCTCAAATGGACCAATATACCTAGGGCCGAGCTTGCCCTTCTTCCCAAACCTCATCACGCCCTTCATAGGCGACACCCGGAGCAATACTCGTTCACCAACCATGAAATCTACATCTCGAACCTTACGATCCGCATAAGTCTTCTGCCTGGACTGAGCTGAACGCAATCTCTCTGAATAGTCTTGACCTTATCCAAGGCCTCCTGAACTAAGTCTGTACCCAACAACCGAGCCTCTCCCGGTTCAAACCATCCAACTGGTGATCGACATCGCCTACCATACAACGCCTCATCCGGAGCCATCTGGATGCTAGACTGGTAACTGTTATTGTAGGCAAACTCTGCTAATGGCAGAAACTGGTCCCACGAGCCTCCGAAATCAATAACACAGGCTCGAAGCATGTCCTCTAGAATCTGAATAGTCCTCTCGGACTGGCCATCCGTCTGAGGATGAAATGCTGTACTCAACTGAACCCGGGTGCCTAACTCCCGCTGGACCGCTCTCCGAACCGCGAGGTAAACTGCGTTCCCCGATCGGAGATAATAGATACTCTGGCACCCCACGGAGACGAACAATCTCCCTAATGTAAACCTCCGCTAACCTCTCCGACGAGTGGGAGACAGATACCGGAATAAAGTGTGCTGATTTGGTCAGCCTATCAACAATGACCCAAATAGCATCAAATTTCCTCCGAGTCAAAGGAAGTCCAGTAACGAAGTCCATAGTGATCCGCTCCCATTTCCACTCGGGAATTTCAATCCTCTGGAATACACCACCAGGTCTCTGGTGCTCATATTTCACCTGCTGACAATTTAGATACCGAGCGACATACGCAACGATATCTTTCTTCATTCTGCGCCACCAATAGTGTTGCCGTAAGTCCTGGTACATCTTCGCGGCGCCTGGGTGAATAGAATACCGCGAACTGTGGGCCTCTGCTAAGATCAACTCTCGAATCCCTTCGACATTGGGTACACAAACTCGACCCCGCAATTTCAATACCCCATCATCATCTAGATTTACCTGTGTGGCACCTCCCCGCTGTACTGTATCTCTCAACTCACGCAAATGAGTATCATCAAATTGCCTCTCACGGATATGCTCTAATAAAGAAGAACGAGCGACCGTGCAGGCTAACACTCTGCTAGGCTCAGAAATGTCTAATCTCACGAATCCGTTGGCTAAGGCCTGGACATCTAGAGCTAATGGTCTCTGATTGACCGGAATATATGCAAGACTACCCATGCTGGCATACTTTCTACTCAATGCATCGGCCACCACATTGGCCTTACCCGGGTGATATAATATAGTAACATCATAGTCTTTTAGCAACTCTAACCATCTCCGCTGTCGTAGATTCAACTCCTTCTGTTTGAACAAGTACTGTAGGCTTTTGTGATCGGTGTACACCTCACATGTCGCACCATATAGATAATGCCTCCAAATTTTTAAGGCATGAACCACTGCTGCTAACTCAAGATCATGAACTGGATAATTCTTCTCATGTATTTTTAACTTCCTCGAAGCATAAGCGATAACCTTACCATCCTGCATCAATACCACTCCAAGCCCCGTACGAGATGCGTCACAATAAACTGTATAAGGCCCTGCACCCGTAGGTAGTATCAACATCGGTGCAGTAGTCAAGACTGTCTTGAGCTTCTGAAAGCTCGCCTCACACTCCTCTGACCACTGGAACTGGGCACCCTTCTGGGTCAACCTGGTCATCCGGGCTGCAATAGAAGAAAACCCCTCTACAAATCGACGGTAGTAACCGGCTAACCCCAAGAAACTCCGGATCTCAGTCACTGAAGCTGGTCGAGGCCAATTCTGGACTGCCTCAATCTTCTTTGGGTCCACCTGAATACCTTCCACTGATACAATGTGACCCAGAAATGCTACCGAACTCAACCAGAACTCACATTTCGAAAATTTCTGCAACTGATCTTTCAACTCTTTTAGTTCCGGCGGGGCCATACGATAGGGTGGAATAGAGATGGGCTGAGTGCCCGGTGCCAGATCAATACAGAAATCAATATCCCTGTCGGGTGGCATGCCCGGCAGGTCCGAAGGAAAAACCTCCGGAAACTCCCGTGCAATAGGGACCGACTCAATGGAAGGAACCTCTGCGCTGGAATCACGAACATAAGCCAGATAAGCTAGACACCCCTTCTCGACCATACGTCGAGCCTTAACATAGGAAATAACAGTGCGAACGGAGTGGCTTGAGGTACCTTTCCACTCTAGTCGGGGTGATTCTGGCAAGGCTAAGGTCACCATCTTAGCATGGCAATCAAGAATAGCATGGTATGGGGACAACCAGTCCATCCCCAATATGACATCAAAATCTACCATATCCAAAAGCAACAGATCAACACGGGTCTCAAGACCCCCAAATATAACTACGCACGAACGATGCACCCGATCGACTACAATGGAGTCACCCACTGGTGTAGCCACATAAACTGGAATATCCGGAGCATAGCTGGGCACGGCCAAATACGGTGCGAAGTAGGAAGACACATAGGAATATGTAGATCCAGGGTCAAATAATACCGAAGCACCTCTGCCACACACAAGAATAGTACCTGTAATCACAGCATCTGATGCCTCTGCCTCTGGCCTGGCCGGTAAAGCATAGAATCGGGGATCTGCACCTCCCCTCTGAGCTGCGTCTCTAGGACGACCATCAACTGGCTGACCTCTACCTCTCGCCGGACGGTCTCCACCTCTACGGTCTCGACCTCCACCTCTATAATCTCTACCCCCGCCTCTGGCTGGCTGGGCAGGCTGAGGGTCAGCTGGGGCCTGAATCATAGGACGAGGACCTCGCTGCTGAGAGTTGCCCGCTACTAGAGGGCAATTCCTGATAAAATGACCTGGGTCACCACAACCGTAGCAACTCTTAGACTGATAGGGCTGCTGGCCCTGACGACCCGAATGGCCTCCACGAACACTTTGAAGAGGCTGAGCATTAATAGTAGGCTGGTCTGAATAATGCCCCTGAGAACCACGATCACCTGATCCACCCTGTGAAGCCTGAAGGGCGGAATGAAAAGGCCTGGAGGACTGGCCTCTATCAAAGGATTCTCTGCTACCAGAGGAAGAACCACCAAACCTGCCTGAATGACAATGCCTCTTATCTGAAGAATAACCGCCTCCCCTAGCAAGAACCATCTCAACTCTACGTGCTGCATTGGCTGCCTCCTGAAATGATATGTCACTCCCCACACCCATAGCCATCTGGAGTCTAATCGGCTGATTAAGCCCATCTATAAATCCGCGGACCCTCTCCCGCTCCGTGGGAAGTATCACCACTGCATGACGAGCCAAGTCGATAAATCTCGTCTCATACTGTGTAACTGTCATAGTGCCCTGATGGAGGCGCTCAAACTGCCTCCGAAGTACATCCCTCTGAGTAGCAGGGAGAAACTTCTCCATAAATAGTTCCGCAAACTGATCCCATGATAAAGTTGGGGACCCTGCTGGACGAGTCAAGCAATAATCTCTCCACCAAGTCTTGGCGGATCCTGCAAGTCTGAAGGTACCGAAGTCAACCCCGTTTGTCTCCACGATCCCCATAGTCTTGAGAATCTCATGACAACTGAATAAAAAGTCCTGAGGATCCTCTGATGCGGCTCCACTGAATGTAGTGGTAAATAGCTTGGAGAACCGATCAAGCCTCCATAACGAATCGGAAGTCATGGCCGCTCCATCGCCGGCATGAGTTGTGGTACCTGACTGAGTGGCCACAGCTGGCTGAATTACTGGTGCCTGAGGCTGAGGAGCTACTGGCTCCGGGGTATAAGTAATAGGAGTCTGGGCCCCTCCTCCAGCCTGAGAAGTGGCTGGGGCAACTGATAATAAACCCGCTCTGGCAATGCTGTCCATGAATCCCGCTATTCTGACCAAGGCATCCCGGAGATCCGGGGTAAATAAAGCCTCTCCTGGGACCTGAGCTGGGCCCACTGGAGCTGCTGGAACCGGAACCTCCTCGTCAATCTCAATATGAGGCTCCACCTCTGGAGTAGCTGCCTGGGGCTGAGCTCTACCCCTACCACGGCCTCTAATACGGCCTTGGCCCCTGCCCTTCACAGGAGCTGCCTGGGGCTCGGGCTGCTGGTCAGCGGACGAAGAAGCGCGTGTCCTCACCATATGCGAAAGGACAGAATAGAAATCCAATCAGTAATTGAGGAACAAGTCGCACGACAAAAAGAACAAATGAAAGACTCTTTCCTAACTCAATAGACTCTGGAGGACAAGTACAGACGTCTTCGTACTTACCTCTCAAACTCTACTAAGCTTGTTCGTGAGTGGTGAGACCTATGTAACCTAGAGCTCTGATACCAACTTGTCACGACCCGGATTTTCCCCCAACATCGGGATCGTGATGGCGCCTACTCGTGGTAGCTAGGCAAGCCACTATATTCATACTATCCTATTTTTAACACAATTGTAATTAAATAATTGCGGAATACTTTATCGAAATAGAAATAACTAAATACAAAGTAAAAATCATACTGAAATCCTCTACCCAAGACGTGGAGTCACCAACTCACGAACTACTATGGAATACTACACATAAAAGTCTGAAGGAAATATAACATAATTCTGTTTGTCTCGGAACAAAGAGACTACAGCTAATAACATAAATAAAGAGAGAGACGCCGGGCCTGCGGACGTCTGCAAGCTACCCGGTCTCAACTATGATCAACTCCCACGCGATCTATTTACTGCTGCTGCTGCTCCTGATCGTAACCTGGACCTGTGCAAAAACGCACAGAAGTGTAGCATCAGCACAACCGACCCCATGTGCTGGTAAGTGCCTGGCCTATCCCGGCGAAGTAGTGACAAGCCTAGGACCAGACACTCACATAAATCTGTGCAATTCAATATATATATACCACGGAATAACAAGAAATAACCAGGTAATAACACAATAAGGAATATCTCAAAGAATTCAACAATTAACAACAGTTAATAAATTCACAAGGAAAAACAAAGTATAATGTAAACACAAGTAATATCAATTCAAGAAATAGCAAGCAGTTGCACGGCATCACCCTTCGTGCTTTTACTCTCATCCTCACCAAATAAACAAATAAAGTACACGGCATCACCCTTCGTGCTTTTACTCTCATCCTCGCATCCATAGTACGGCATGATCCTTCGTACATGGTTCAATAACAGGGCACGGCATGATCCTTCGTGCATAATCAATAAATAAACATGGCACGGCATTAACCTTCGTGCATAAATAAATAAACATGGCACGGCATCACCCTTCGTGCATTATCACTCTTCCTCACCCAAATAACAATCACGGTTAAGGGCAAAGAAAGAAACAGTAATTCATAAACCGTCCCATCAAGGGCAATCAATAATTATCTTCACAACAAGTCCCAACAAGGGAGAACAATAACAATTCATCCGTAATATATCTCAAAATAATTATTTTCCAACGACTCACGGTCATACTAGACGCCAGTGTATGGATGCTCGTCACCACGACCCATACACCGCACTCGATCACATAACACATAACACATAATCCTATTCCCTCAAGCTAGGATAGAACAAACACTTACCTCGAATGCTTATGAACAATTCAATCCGTGAAAATGTCTTTTCTTTCAATTTGGTTCCAATCCAACCGTATCTATACACAATTGATTTAATATCATCAATTCTACTCAACAAACTAATTCTTAAGACCAAATACAACTTTTACAACATTCTGCCCGGAATAGTGGATTTCAACCCCGGGCCCACATGGTCGAAATTCGGGTTAGGACCAAAATCCGGTTACCCATCCCCCCACGAGTTCATATATGTAATTTGTTTCAAAATCGGACCTCAATTCGAGGTCCAATTCCCCAATTTATGAAAAACCTATTTTCTAACAAAAACAAGAATTTTACCATGAAAATCTTTGATTTCTTATGAAAAACATGTTTAATGATGTTAGGAATTGAAAGAATTAAGTAAAAAGTGACTTACAATCGTTTTGATGAAGAAGAAATCATTGAAGAATCGCAAATGGGTGTTTTGGTTTTGTAAAATGTGAAGAAATGATTGAAATTCGTGTTTTTCAGGTCTCTGTGTTCGCATTTGCGAACATGGGTTCGCAATTGCGAACCCCGACCAATTTCTGGAGTTTGAAAAATAAGCTAAGGGTGGGAAGTTCGCATTTGCGAACATTTGTTCGCATTTGCGAACTGTTCGCATTTGCGAACCAATGTTCGCATTTGCGAACACATGCTGTATAAGGCAGTGTTCGCATTTGCGAACAATGGTTCGCATTTGCGAACCAAGGCAATATGGGAAATGTTCGCATTTGCGAACTATTGTTCGCATTTGCGAACATAGGCAGCACTGGGGACCTTTGCAAATGCGAACAATTGTTCGCATTTGCGAACAAGGCTGGCTTCGCATTTGCGATCAAGGTTCGCATTTGCGAGCCTTGCCTTACACTGTCCCCTTCGCAATTGCGAGAAATTCTTCGCAATTGCGAAGCCAACAGCTGGGTGAAAAAACCAGCAGTTCAAAATTCAGAATTTCATCCAACGGCCTATCAAATCTTTACCCGAGCCCCCGGGCTCCAAACCAAACATGTACACAACCTCAAAAACACATTATGGACTTGTTCGTGCGATCATATCGCCAATATCACTTCGTTTTAATCAAATCAAGCCTCAAACTCATGATTTTCATACTTTTGATTTTCAAAACTTCTTAACTTGGAACTCAAGGTCCAAAACATCTCAAACGACATCCGAATGTCACCAAACTTTACGGAAATCACATATATAATATTTAAGACTTGTACCGGGCGTCGGAACCAAAATACGAGCCCGATACCAAGGTCAATTAATTTATTTCCTTTAATAATTACATCAAAAACAATTTCACATAAAAATTCATAACTTGGGCTCTAGGCCTCGGAATTCGACTCCGGACACATGTCCAAGTCCCATATTTTCCTACGGACCTCTCGGGACCATCCAATCTCGGGTTCGGATCCGTTTACCAAAAATGTTGACCGAAGTCAACCATATCAATATTAATATTATTTTTATCCAAATTTCTCATAGAATTCATATTTTCTATCAAAAAATCTTTCCAGCTACATGCTCGGATTGTGCACGCAAATCGAGGCAACATAGAATGAAGTTTTCAAGGCCTTAGAAGCTCGAAATGATTAATTAAATAAGTGATGACCCTTTGGGTCGTCACAGTAACTGTCTAAGACCCACGGAGGGCGCCAAACTATTTACCCATAAAACGGTACAGTTGAATTTATAATGTGGTTTATAGACAAGAGAATCAGTTTGATCCCAAAATGATAAATAAATTAAATAAAATATAAGACTAAGCATTGTCACACCTCCTTTTGGCACCGCACAGATACATAAATGTAAAGTGCCACTGTTTAATACTACACCCCGAGAAGGGATATAATAATAATTCGTGAAGGAGTTTTTCCACTTAAAGGACAGTCAGAACGGGATTAATTTATTTAATTATTCAGAGTCGCCACTTGGAAAAATAATGGTGTCCCAAGTCACCGGTTTAATCTCGAACCGAGGAAATTTATGACTCTATATTACGGTCTGCGAAACTAGAAACCTGGATAAGGAATTCTGTTAACCTGGGAGAAGGTGTTAGGCACTCCCGGATTCCGTGGTTTTAGCACGGTCGCTCAACTGCAATTTTTGCTTTTATCTGATTTCTTTATATATTTTAACTATGTGCTATTATGTTCCGCTTTTCAACTTTTAGAAGAATTGCGACATCACGAAAACACATTTCGAGTCACACCGCAACCAGTGCGCCTGTGACTTTAATGTATTTTAGTTTCGCCGAGAGTAAGATTTGGGTCACATAAATGCGCACCCATAATTAGGAAAGTATTTTATTAAAGTCGTGCCTAAAGAGTCTAACGCAATATTATCTTTGAGAAAAAACCGTAAAATTCGCTAAACGGTCCCCCCAAGTTTCTATGTAATTAATATATATACTTAATGAAGGCCACGCAATTCGTGCATTTTATTTGGCGAGGCTCGCCTCATTTATTTTTATTTAGATATCCGTCCTAAAATAGACTATGATGTTCTACCTTATTTGTCTCTAAAATAAAACAAAGGTCATAATTAATTTGTTACTGGATTAAATCAAACCTCAAACCTTATATCTACACCAATAACTAACAAACTATAAACCTCATCCCAGGCCCAAACGTACAAGGACATTAAATCAGGCCTGGGAGGCTTGTTATGGGATGCTCGTTAGATGGACTGCAGCCTACACATCTTGAAAGGGTTGTCGAGCCCTAATCGTTATACCTATCAAAGTCTCAATTCACTTAGAACAAATGCCCATTAAAATTGTTTCAAATTATTTTACTCAAAGGGATAATGAATATTTTGGTTATATTTTTTTCATGCTCAAACCTGTACATCTAAATGTATTGTAACATTATTCAAAATACATTAATCAAACTAAAACATTTACTACCAAACTCTAATACTTATTCGAGAATCCTACTTCAAATCCATATAACAATTAGATTCAATGCAACTATTCACGTGAAGTTGTTTAAGCCACAAGTTGATACAAAAGATTATATCAAAATCACAACTAGCTTATATTATGACATTAACTCAGTTAATCCCCTATTAATAGCACAACTAACTAAATTACCTACAGCAAATCTAAAAAAAACTCATATAGTCCAGTACAACCAAATCTGATTATAAAGTTTGAGTTTGAGATAGACATTTTAGCTAACATTCAAATACAACTGAAATCAACCTACACTACACAGTTGTGATGAACAGTCTTATATACATCTCATTAAGACAATCAGCTACAATGAATGCATTGAATCACTTGAAAAAGTATGCTTTCGCTTTATTTCATTTTTTGCAACTGGATATCTACATTATTGTGAGATTCGACAAATGTACTTGAAATAGAAGACGAGTGAAAAGTGAGGTCTAAAGTCAGCAGTAGAACCCAACAACAGCAGTAAGTATCAGCAGCAATGAAACAGTTTGCAACAATTTGATCTCCAGGAATGATTTACTAAACCTCAGGACCAAACAGAAATAGAACTTTACCCAACAGTGATACCAAATAGCCTCTAAAAATACTCCAGTAACTCAACAGACCATGATTCACTTAAAACACTAAGTTTGACTTGAAAACAAATAATTCATAGAGGATAACTATTGGAACTTTCAATCACTCACTGTAACAATAGTAGTTGAACTGACTGACGGATTAAACCTTCTCAATGCTCTCAAAGATTTTCAGTCTTTCTAAAACTGATCTTAAAGTCATCTGTTATCAGTATGTGTCTCTCTTTTGTATGTCTATCCCCTGTCTATTCCTCTTCTGATTCTCTCCTCTAAGAAACTCTGAAATCTATCTGTGTGTGTATATCCTTTCAAGAATATGTTTCTGCTCTTAAGTATCAAAATTCCCCCTGTTTTTTCCTCTTCTTTTTCCTATTTTTCAGAATTCTCTCTTGCTTAAAATCCCTCTGTGTTTCAGAATTCTCTCAAGTCTCTCCTCTTTTTTCAGCCCTCTCTATCAGCCTGTCTCCTTTTATCAGATTCCTATGTCTATTTAAAGACTTCTCTTGAAACAATCTTTATGTTTGTTAATCTAAGGTGTATGGGCAAGCATGATTTTTTTAATTGACTCCCCATGTGAACTCTACCTTTTACAGCCTCATTAAACACTCAAATCAAACAACAACCCCTATTCTTTGTCAATTAGACTATACCTAACCTTTTTAGCCTTTTCAAATGCTTCTCATGTTCTCTCTGACTTATACAAAAGGCATTAAACAGGGTGTTATGCATCACTGACCTTCTTTTCTATTTAAAAACTAATATGCAGTTCAAATGTAATGCATATCTTGCTGTAAAACAGAAATCCACCAACCCTTCCCATGTGCAACACAATTGAACCCTTGAATATGGTTTTCAGATTTCTAAACTAAAGTTAAACAGCTATATCCAATTCCAGTCCTATTTGAAATCAACAATCACTCACAATTTTCAGTCCAAGCAGTGGCTCGGATGTCACAAAGCAATACAAAACGACATTTTTGTCATATTGCTCACAATCGAGCCTACGACGATATTCGTTTAATCAATCCTGGCCTATGTAGTTGATAACGAACAATCGTCATAAAACTATGGCCTAGGCAGACTCAGTGGTCAACAATTTGATTCAACAAATCTCGGGCAGACTCAGGGAAACGGGGAATCAATCATTCGACGATTGTTAACTTGAGTCGAATGTGCATTCTAATAACAGATACACTCAAGAAAATCAAAACAAAAACAAATACTGACCAAATAAAAGGTCTTGGAGGAGGAGAACAGAACCATTTGGAAAAAAATCGACAAATCAACAAAATTTAATTTAAACAACCAAACAGATATTAACAGAAATAAATAGAATAAGGAAAAGGAAAGTTTTACCTTAAAAACTCAAAATGTAGATGACTCGGGTTCGAACTCGGATTCAAACGCTTTTGAGGTCGAACGGACCTTAATCGAGTTCTCTCAAATGCGAGCACTTCGACTAAGGTCGATTAGACCCCAAATCTTCATTAATTTGGACAAATTCCATGGTTCGCCATTTCTAGGGTTCTTAGGCTCAAATTGGGGTTCGAACGTTTCTAGCCGGATTCGAACCAAACCAAGTTTGGTTCGGTTACGGGGAAGGTCCGGAGAGCAATTGGTACGAGTTTGGGGTCAATCGGAGTTGGTTCGAGTTTAACTCGAATCTTCAAATGAAGATTCGAGAATTTCTTGATTGATTCGAGATTAGTGATTGCCGGATTCTTGTAGAGGGGGTTAAGGTGGTCGTGTGGTGTTATTTTGGTGGCCGGCGGCGTTGTTGCCGCCGGGTTTTGGGCGTGAGGGGTGGTCCGGCGGCTAGGGTTTTGCCATCATCTCTGAGTTTAGAGAGAAGAAAGAGATGAGGGGTTGTTTGGGGGGAGAATGAATCCGGGCAAATGGGTTTGGGGGGTTTTGGGTATACTAAAATTCAAGATGAATCCTGGGCCGTTAGATCAACAAAGATCAACGGCCAGGATCATCATGGTGAGGGCAAAACGGGTGTGGGTTATTTAGGTGGGCTGGACGGGTTGGGTCAGGTAAGGGTAGTATTTGGGCTGGTTTTCTCCTAATTAAGCTGGGCCCAATCGATTTCATCTTCTTTTTGTTTGATTTTGGTTTCTTTATCTCTTTAATTTCTAATTTAGTAAAACAAAAATTTCTAATTACACTACAAAATTAATTAAATTATAAGAAATATTAATTAAGTTATACTAACAATTAACATACTCAATTTAAACATCAATTAAATATAAATCACACAATTGAGACATTAAATACTAGAAAAACAAAAAATACATATTTTTGTGATTTTCCATTTTTGTCAAATAATTTTGATTACTTTCAATTGTAAGTTAACTCCTAAGAATGCAAACACAATATATTTTTGTATTTTCTTAATTTAAACAAACAAACACGCTTAGACAAAACAATTATCCAAAAATGCCACGAAAAATCTAAAAATAGCACACAACGAAAAGATTATTTTATTTTAAATTTTTGGGAGTAATTCTCATATAGGGTAAAAATCACGTGCTCACAAACATTAAAATCAAGATAAGCCAGGAAACAACTTGGTTCCAGAAGCAAGGCTTCCGAAGAAAGCAATGAGAGTATCAATAGACTGAAAAAAAAAGTATTATTGATTTAAAATAATGTGTAGCATAAGTTTGTTAGAATTCTCATGTTTTACGGCGCCCGTTGAAGTTGCTATTTATAGCTACTCCTAGGGAACAAGGTCCTAGGATCAAGTCCCTCTTAAATGACAATTGCGGGGACTATTGATGAATGCATAACAATAGGCTATGAATGCCAATATTCTGATTGCATATTTAATACTGATGAATATTCGTCATGTCATCGGGTGGCAAATATTTGTTTGTCCTTGTTAGCAATATTCCTGTTGGGGGTTTGGTGCCAACCGAAGCTGCTGTCCCCGGTCTTGGTTTTCACTTACCTCATTTTCCAGATGTCCCCGCATCTAAATGTCGCTCTATTATTCGATTATTTAATATGAATCGATTTTACACCTATACAATATGTCTAGCTTCAATTTACTTGATGCCAACATACCCGCATAAAGATTTGTTCACCTTTAATCAATCTCGGATTGAATTATGAAAATTTAAAAAAAAAAGGTGTATTATTACTTTTTTATATTTGATAGCCCGAAAAAGTATATATATATATATATATATATATATATATATATATATATATATATATATATATATATATATATATATATAATTTTTTTTATTATTTTAATAGCGACTATATAATATCTTTTCTTTTTTAACGTATGGAGCGCTATTATACGAGTCCAAAATGTGAATATTGAATATTCAAGTGAAAACTAATTTTTTAAAAATTTGTCCGGCTATTGTAAACCATTGGGTCGAGTCACCTCCTAGTTGGAAAGCACTTATCCATCGCTACAAAACCAAAATCAACCCCAAAAAGGAATTATAATTAAACCCAAAATAGAAGAGGAAAGCAACGATCAAACTCTTGCAGCATTCTCCATCTACATCTAATCATTTATTTATATAATATAGTACTAATCAAGATAGATCTACACCCATTCTCTTCCTAATTTTATAATACCATTAACTCTTCCACCATAAAAATCAACTCTTCCCATCTCTAGCATCGGTTTTGTCGATTTCATCAAAACCCTATATTCCTCGCTTTTGTAACACCCAAGTGATTCGCTTGCTTTTAACATTTATTCTTGTTATCTATTTTTCAACATGAGACAGAGAAAATCAGCAAAATCTGACGCTCAACAGCTAGAGCAACATCAGAATGGTCACTTGTCTAAATTCAGAAAAGTTTTCGATCCCGAAGCTTCTTGGGACAAGGTTTGATTTTTCACTTTTTGCGTTCAAGCATGGATACTTACTGTACATGGCTTTCTGTTATGGCTATTCTTTCTTTCTTTTTTCCCCTTTTATACTGCTGATTGAGAATTTTAACTTCTGGGTCTTCGTTTATGGTAGATTCTTTCCGTCATTCTTGCATATCTAAGATATATCTTAGAATCCCACAAATAGAGAAGCACTTCATAAGCTTTTGATTTTATTGGAGTGTTTTGTGGGAGATTTGGAGTGGTGGGTGGAGTGACTAAGACATTCGAAAGGTTTTTCTTTGCTTTATTGTTGTGGCTGCTCTTCAGAAAACTGCATATGTTAGAAATACAAGTAGCTGTAGATGTATTGCATCCTAGGGTGTGGCGTAATTCTCAATAAAGTGGAAGGAGAACAATGGGTTCTCAGCTTCAAATCACCTAGGCAAGAACACCAGGTGATGTCTTTCCTTGATGGGTGGGAGATACTAGCAGGTACCCGGTAGGCTAGTTGAGGTGTGAGTTTTCTGGCCCGGGCACCACTCTATGAATAAAAAGAAAAGTAGCTGTAAATTTATTTATCAATTTTATCTTTAAAGCTTAGAGATACTTCAGTCAGGAGATGTTTTAATTCTTCCTTTGTTACAACTTGCAAAATTAACCTGAAAAGGAAAGATCTTTAGACTTTTTGCTTCTCCTTTAGCTTTCTTATAGCAGATCAGGGCTGTGCCACAGCTTGATGTATCAGTTTCAGTCTCTGGGTGTATTATGCATTAGTAAATCCAGTAATTGTTTTTATCTTGTAATTGCAGGATCAACTGGGTGATGTATTGCATTGGGCTAGACAATTGATGGCCCTTGTTTGTGGGTTAATATGGGGTGCCATTCCTTTAGTTGGTGGTGTCTGGTTTATGTTGTAAGTTTTCTTCTGTACCTTCTTCTTCTTTTTCTTGAAGGCATGGAATCTGCTATTAACTTGCTGTATGTCATGTTCTCTGTAATATCTTCTTCAATCCTGTAACTGCACTTCATTTCTGTGTGTTGTTATTATACGTTGAGGTTTTTTCCCCACTTCATTAGCCCTTGTCAATTGTTCTTTGTATGTTGAGTTTATTTCAATTCATTAGCTCTTGTTGATTGCTTGTTATTAGTTGAGTTTATTTCAATTCATTAGCTCTCGTCCATTGCTTATTATCACTTGATCAGCTCTTGTAAAAGTGACACACATTGGGCAACTTTCTTACTTCAGTTAGCTTATATGGTAACTCTTCGTGTTTGTACATACTGTTCTGCTTTGTTTACCTGGACTTGGTCAAACTGTCATAGCATGGAAATTGCTCCAGAATATTATGTCAATATTAAAATTATGATGGTCTG
Source organism: Nicotiana noctiflora (assembly GCA_032618575.1). Classification (NCBI taxonomy): domain Eukaryota; kingdom Viridiplantae; phylum Streptophyta; class Magnoliopsida; order Solanales; family Solanaceae; genus Nicotiana; species Nicotiana noctiflora. The sequence goes on from JASVEL010013537.1 coordinate 300,628, forward strand.
TAAACATTCATTCACCTAGGTGGCGTGGGTGTAAGGTTTTTCAAAAATAGGGGCTGTCTGTCTGTGGACATGTTAAGACAACCAGGGACATGTGTTGTCATTAACAAGAAAGGAAACTGAAACAGGCACGGAACAGAAAAATTAGTTTTATTCTCACTATTAAAGTAGTTAATGAGAAAAGGGTGAACTTAGCGTATATGAGAGAGAGAGAGAGAGAGGGGTGGGAGAAATTAGTTTGAAGACAAAGCTGACTAAGAGGCTATAGCCTTTCACTCGATGCTAGTGAAAGAAAGCCCTTTCATCCTGATCACATCCACTGATGAGGGGGAATCTCTTAGAACTGCATAAGGAAAGAATGTCATATTAGCTCTGAAAAAGTGATCCAAAAATGGACTGGACTTAATCAAAAAGTATAATGGGTGGATACACAAGAAACAAGTATAAAAAAGTATGGGAGCATGCATAGTTGTCATGAACTTCTTTGATCACCAATGTACTTCAATTTCTGTAGGAGCATTTCAATCTTCAATCTTATCTGTATTTGAGCAAGTCCCTCTTGACTTCACTAATTTTGGGAAAGTAATTTCTAAGAATTCTATTTTGGTAGTTTAACTGACTCATTAAGTACTCCAACAACTTCTTCTGGACTTATTAGACTCTTTAATTTGGATTCTAAAAATGTTTCTAATTATTCTTTGAGTAAGAAATTAATTATTTCATTTGAATTTTTTTCCTTATTGAAATAATAAATTGTTATTAACAGAATGTTTTTGATATGATTAAATTAGGTAAAAAGATTCAAAAAAGAACAGGCCTTATTTAGAGCTGGCATATTAATATTGCTTGAGCCTTTTCTCGTCAGATGACTTGAAGGACGTTTTTCTTTTTTAATGATGGTGGAGTTTGAGTCAGCTTGCTCGCATCTCGACTATTCCACCGTGTACCTGCTATCTTTCACTAGAATTTTTTTGTCTCTAGCTCTCTACTGGAATTTGAACCCCAGTTTCCCGTGATTTTTTCCCACTTTATTGACCTCAAGGTCCACCCACTTAGCCGTTAGGTGCTCACTGGAAGGGGACACTCTTTTTCTCCTGGAGTAAGAATTTCTCTTTGAGGAGTGAGGTGAATGTCCGTGTCCTTTTTTGTTTCTCTCTATTTCTTTTCTAAGCGGTCTTCGAAAATTGACCCAATTACTTAGACGTTTCAGATTCTACACCCATTCAGGTAATAAGATTTCCAATTACTTTGAATAGCCTCTTTCAAATGAAAAGATAAGTCAGTACATCTAACTGTCTCTAAACCCTTTCAGATAGGGACTTTATGTCTTCCTCAAAAACAAAGGCACTGAGAATTACCTTAAAAAAAAACATACAGGCACTAAGGAGATTGATCTTTTTTTTGAGTTACCTTAAAGCATAGAGTTCTCTGATGCAGCTGTTGTTCTGGGTGTTGTCAATGAGTGATTGAATCTGGAACTTTGATTAGGGAGAGAAGTTGAAGGAGAAGACTTAAATGTAGGAGCGAGACTTGTCTCACCCATTCCAACCTACGAAATAGGCGATTTCAGCTTTGTAGTAAGTGCCCCGTGTGTGAAGATCACTCTGAAGATGTTGGCCACCTCTTTTTGCATTGTATAGTTACTAGTCAGCTGTGGAGCATGTTTCTGGCAATCCTTGGCATGTTCTGGACCATGCCAAAATCCACTAAGAAGCTACTGCAATGATGGTACAAGGAAGGGTTGTGCAAGAAATGACAATAGACTTGGAATACCATCCCTCAAGCCATTTGGTGGACTTTTTGACTTGAAAGAAATGAAAGAATTTTTGAAGGCCTTAGGAGAAGTCTACATAGCCTTAAATGAAGCTTTATTTTTTTGGTAGCTTTTTGGTTGATGCAATTTTAGATACAGTAGGCTATCTGCACAACCCGTAGTTATGTGTCACACTGGCATAGTGCAAGCATTTATAAAATCTTTGATTACTTATAAAACAAATACTTAAATGTAGGACAAAGGCAGAATCTTAAACCCAAGGTAGTGTCTTAGGAGCAAGTCTGCGATAATTTTGCTTCATATCGTAGAGATCTGTGGTAATGGTTAAACATATATGATTTGAAGCTCATATTCTTTTTGCTATTTGGTAGACACCTAGCATTTATAAGACTCATGCTGAGGTAAACCAATTAAGATTCATGGATGCTGAACTTTTTGAAGCCTATTCTTCATATAAACAGTTTCTAGTTGTACCATTTGATGCATGATGAACCACAATATACAGTAATCCAAATACATATTTATAAGTTCCCAATATGTGAAACGAAGTTTTCTGCTAGTTTTTTGTTTGATAACCGTGGTCTAGCTTGCGCGCACGTTGACTAATTTCACAGGGCACCTGCTACCTTTCACTAGCACATGTACCGGGTAACTTTGCCCACTAAGGCCTGGCCAGATGGCAAGAAATCACCTAATGTTTTTCCTTCTGCGGAAATTTTCTGCTAGTTTTAATAAACAAAAGACCTTATATACAAATATAACCCTTATTTTCTGTTTCAGAGTTTTCAGGGATCTTAGCAGAATGTATTGCCATTTCTCTCTTTCCAAGACTTAGCACTCTATGTTAACTAATTTTTCTGTGTATGGAGCTGGTTCTTAGATAGGTTTATTCTTTTAAAGGGAGAAATGTATATGTTATCCCAAGGGCAAAAAGTAAGGAGTGAATGGGGAATAATGTGAGAAGAGAGAGAGAGAGAGAGAGAAGACGGAAGTATCAGTTGGGCTCTTTTGCTTCCACACGTTGTGAATGAGCACTTATATTTCACTAGAAATATTTCTTTGCGTTCGGTACGAATTAAGATGTGTTACTTGTAAGGAGAGAATTTAGAGTGCTTAATAGCTGAGATCACATGGTTGGGCAATTTATACAACTGGCAGGAAATCGAGTTGGAATCTGCTTCTCGTTCTTTTAATGGAAAGGATGTTGGTTGCTTGAATTGAACATCATCCTAATTTTCAAATATTTGGCCGTAATTTTGAATCCTGTAGTGATTAAACTGATCACTTGCAATAATAATTGCATTCTTCTTAAACTTAGGTTTCTTGCACTTTCAACGGGCATCATCTATTGTTATTATGCAATGGTGCTAAAAGTTGATGAAGAAGAATTTGGTGGGCACGGAGCTCTCCTGCAGGAAGGGCTTTTTGCTTCTGTGACACTCTTTCTGGTACTTTGAACTTCATTTCGACCCTTTTTTTACCCTCTGTATAAGTGAAAAACAAGTTATGTCTGTTACCATTGCTAATTTCCTTTTTTTTTCTTCCTGTTGCTTGTTATTACTTTTCGCACAGCTTTTGTGGACCCTAGTCTACAGTTTGGCTCACTTCTGATTCCGGCTTCTCAACTTGGTTGCTCTTGCTTTTCCCGGCTCTTTTCAACTCAGAACTCATATTTTGGGAGATGCACAAGCTGTTATTTCTGTTGTTAAGATGAAGGAACTTCCCACAATGACAATGTTGGCTGATATTCACGGCCACTTTTTGACTGTGCAATATTATCTTCAGTATAATCTGGAACATGGTAGCTTTACCATTGCAAAATAGTTTCTTAGCGTGTATTTGTTCAGCATTCTTTGCTCTTCTTCAGAGTGCAGACCATGCTTTTGACCCAATAATTATGTTTCTTTCATAGCCTTTCTTAGGTAAGTAGGATTTGCTTTTATCTACTCTTGAGCACTGTTTTCTTCATGGAGGTCAAGTGATTATTTCACTCCGGACTTATCTTATTGGTAGCAAATTCAGCAGTCTATCCTTATCGCGATCCTTAAATAACATGTCCACCAATTCCATCTCAACTAAAGCATTATAATCTCAGCTTTTGCCCGAGCGGAGAATAAGCTTATCTTGGTAACATCATCAGGTGACACATTCTCTGTTTACATTTGAGGGAAGCACCTCTTAATTTCTTTAATCTGCTCCTTATGCATAAGGCCTCCAACTACTGTATTCCAAGATGTAACATCTATCTACCCAAGGCATTTCGCTAAATAATGTTGAGGCAGTCTTCTTGACTAGCAGCCTCAAATTGCATTGGGCAAAAAACAGAAAGCAAAATGTTGGTAGGAACTTGATATCCTAAGGTACGATATCCTTGCTTGTATCTTTTCAAACAAGTCTCGACCTTTTTCCTTGTTAAGTAATTTAACTTGCTCAGAATTGCACCGCCTTTCTTCATATAATAATTTGCCAATTTTGAAGAGGCTGCTTATAATTATTCATTGTTTTGAATTTTGAGATAAATTACTGTACGGTTATGGTGTAAATGGACATAGAAGGAGATGCTGAATGAGAGGAACCAGCCTAATCCTGGATTATGCCTACAAAGTGCCAACTGCCAGTTCACATATAGACAAATGAGATATTATTGATTTAAAAAAACAATTATCTGTTCAATTTTAACCAAAATAAAATAAAATCTGTTAACTATATTTTCTCAAGCACGAACAAATACATTAATGTTTCTATATATATATGGGCAGAATTCTTCTACTATAGAGAACTAGATTATGTTTCATGATATGAGACGTGGCGCTGACTTGGATTTGAGAAGCAAAATGAGAACTTGCTGTACATAACGCTTCTTGACCTTCAGGACAGGATTAACTGAGGGGAATGAAATTAACATCACCGTCATGCCCATCGTTGCCTCTGTCTAATTAAGTAAACGCGACCATAAACCCAACGTCTGCCAGGTCTTGAGATGGATTGCTGCAGTAAAGGCACATCGTATTAGCTCAACTATATATTTGGATGCGAAAAGAATGTGAATGGTGAAGAATCGAAATTAATTAGCCATATTTTAAAAGAGAAAACTGATAATAACGAAAAATAAAAAAATAGTAAAGAAGAGTGACAATATTAATTTAAATAGTAAGTCAGATCATCATTAAAAGAAAAACTAATTCAACTTATCTATGGTTATGAACTAAAATAAATAGAAAACACATCCAAACTCAAGAAAAAACAAATCCATCTAACACCAAGATTTATGGTTTTATCTTTGCTCTTATAAACCATTCGATGGCATAACATGATATGATCTTGCAATAGTTCTAGAATTGAAAATAGAATAATCATATCATAAAAAAGACTAATTATTTTCAGACACAAGAAACAGTAAATATGACTACACCACCATTACTTACATGTATTGTTATATGACTGCTTTAAGAAAAAGTTAATTATAATTATTTAGAGTAAAAGCTTAAGATCTATCATCACAACAAATAATTTGCTTAGTCATATTTATGGCTTATCATGTGTTTGCAAACTAGTGTATCCAAAGTAAAGGGAAAAACCCTAAGTATACATGAATAATGAAATATAACATTATCTGGACCTATAAAAAGAACGATCTCCACTTTCTAGCAAGTAACAAAAAATGTAACAGTGACACCAAAAAGGAAATGTACAAAATTCCTTCAACCAAATAAGCATGTAGTATGGAGTATGAGAATCAATGTCATCGTCAAAAGTACCTCAACCTTGGTCTGAAATTCTAGTTTGCTCCCACAAACATGACAATCAGCTCTATGTGGGGAACGGTTGGACTTCTCTGATTTCACGAAAGCAAACACCTGAAAGTAATAGTGCCAAAAGCTATAAGATTCATCCAGTTCAGTACAAGAAGATTTAACCCCTCTTCACTTGAAGCATATCAATAGCTTCTAGAAATATTTGCGGACATGTGAGAAGCTAGTTCTTAGTTACCTCCTCACCACAGTTTGGGCATGCCCCTTTCAGAGCGACCAAGTCATTTTTCCAAAGTCCTTGAAGTGCTCCAACTGTGATTAGTATCTCAAGTTATAAATTGTACTTGGAATGCATTGAAGAAAAATATTCTCAGAAAACTAGGGACTGCCTTGCTTCTAGACATGGTTCAACAATCACATTTACACCGGTAACCATCACCCAACAGTACAACATGGAGGCAAGTCATAACAATTTATAATTTAAGAAACAACATTCCCTAACAGACACCTTCTTAAGGAAATTGTTGCAAACCTCACTCTAGTACCCATTTATGCAACAATGCCAATATAATGCAAACTTATAAGGGCAAAGAGACTATTTAGGATCTCATACTAAATTTTCCTCCCGAATTCTTGTCAAGATATGATTGCGCTTTCTCCTTTCAAAAGCTAATCTAGCACAACTGGTTCAAACAAGGATTTTTTAAATCAAAATCTCTTCCAGATGCTTAAGATCTTTCTGTGTACACAACTGGAGGTATCCTTTTGTGTAACAAAGCTTAGATAATAGCAGGTAACTTGAGATGGATAAAGAAAACCATTTTCTCCTTATAAGTAGTCTTCTCCCATTGAGAAACTAAAAGATGCTCATATTTCTCACCAACTTATACTACTTGCACTAGAACACCTAACTAATGAATACAAGGAAACCAAAGAATGATGATGTCAAAGAAAGGAAACAGACTTGATATAAACTAAGTTAAATATCGCTGAACTAAATTTTCTAGAAGCACATCAAAGCAATTTATATATCAGTATTAGGCCTCATGTCAAACAATTAATAATGATTAAACTTGAGAAATGAGGATTCATAAAGAAAACACATTACCAGAGGCCGAAGCAATTGGAACGCCTATGATAGATCCCAAAACCATGAAAAGGATTCCGTTGAGCACTGTAAACAACTCAAAAGATTGATAGGTGTAGGACATTCCTGAATCAAACATGTCTTGATAAGCTTGAGCAATGGTGTAGATTACAGGCACAATCCAGAATGAACTCCCAAACCCAAGAATCAACAACCATACGCTTGCTAATGCAAACACCTGTGATGGATCTTCCTGCCCTACATCCACATTGATCAATATTCAAGTGTAGGAAGAAAACCTGGTCTACAAGTAGAAAAACCACTCTAGGACAATAAAATCATTATTCTATTACGTCGCAACTAAACAAGATTTGCCAACAGCGCAGCTAAACCGTGGATATAAGTAATAATTGAAGAATAGTTAGTGATCCATAACATTCGCTTTTTTCCTTTCCCATGGCAGATGCAGAGGCATCATCTATAGAGGGCAATATTAGGTCCAAGAGAAATATCAGTCTAATAGGATATAGTGAAGACATACGAGACCCAGGCAAGTACGTGAATCAAGTTTGAAACATGAAAAATTTATAACTGTTAATTTGAGAAACAAGTTAGAGAAATTACATTTTAGAGGCTAATATTATAATAAGGTACAATCTTGACGCAAACTTAAGATACCTGCATTCGGAGCTAAAAATATTTGCTTACAGTATCCTAGAATGAATGGAACAAGTATTCCAAGGCACAAATAGATATCACCAATCCAAAAAAAAAAAACAAAAAAAATTTAAACACACATATCATAAAGCAATTTACAGTAGTATCACCTCTGCATCAGCATAAGTTGAGTGCCGCCTGAGACTACAACGGGGGTACTTCACGACATGTTTTGAACCATACCACCGCAACTTTAACTGTTGTACCAAAAAATTGTATGAGAATTTTAACAATAACATGAAAAATATAGTTTCCCATGGCTATCAACTAAATTGAGAAATTCATTACCAAAAAAGAAAAATCAACTACGTTGAGAAACTTACCTCTACTCTGTCAAACATATCATCAATTATTAAAGGTGTCCCACTGTAATACGCATCACGTGCCTAAGATAAAACAGAAATAGAAGATCAGAGAGCAGCAGGACAAGGGAAAAAAGATTTTAAAAAGGAAAAAGAAATCAAGTTTCTCTCTGCTACCAGCAATCTTTGATAACTTCAGAAATTTAAAGGGGATTTTCACAAACACCACCTTCATAAGGCCAGTGTTTGGGGCAGGGATATTAAAACAGATCCATCATGAACAAAAAGTTACTGAGATAGGCCTCATATATACATTTTGTGTTTTCTTTAGCTCTTCATCTGATTATACAAAATCTCAAACAAGTACAAACATAAGTACGACAAATCAAGTAAATGAGCTCATATATATGATTCCTGTCTTCTTTAGCTCTTCATCAAATTATCAGAATTTTCAAACAACAAGGACAAACACAAAGTAGTAAATAATCAGTAAGCTTTTAACCACGTAAACATACCAGTAAAATTTAGTCAGTCGTTGAACACAGTCATTAAGCTCAGTCATTCAACACATGATATGTATTTAATAGGTGAACGTCTGAAGGCACTTATTAGTGATCATCTATTTGACTTAAAGCAAAAGCAGCTCAAACATACAGTATTCCGAAGATAATCACTATCGAGAGTATAACTTGGGAATTTGGGTCTTGAAAGAAGTCAATTGAAGCAAACTCCTACTGATCCAATTGCATAATCAATCAACATCAATTTACTTAGCAGTTCAAATTAACAGTGCTCAAGGCGATGCGCATTACCTGACGGTAGAGAGCTTCTAAGGTTTCTTTGCTAGCTGTTTCAATAGGTCCGACGAAAATACAGGAAGGTCCTTGAGGTGCCTCTCTCTCTTCAAAGGCGGATAAGCCATGGCTCCTAGTGGAGATCCGGACCGGAAACGAAGCTCCGGTGCGGGAGCTACCTCTGGACAGCTCGATGACAGTGGAGCCGAACACGCGACGAGCAACAGGAGAGCACGCGCCCGCCATAAACCGCCGCAGTAGAGTTGAGAACCGGCAGAGGAGAAATTTCGAACAAAAGGAGTGGTCTGAATGTTGTGAATTTGACGGGTAATTTTGGCTCCGGTTCGTTATGGCCACGAGTTCTGGTGTTTATAAAAAAGAGAGGATCAAATGACGAAAATGCCCCCTGTGGTTGTAATTTGATTTGCTAAAGTAAATATCTCGGTAGTGGCTGATATTTTTGTCCAACCGTGTGATTTTGGCCACTGGTGAGCGATTTGGAGAAGCCTGTGGAGTGAGGACAACAAAAACTCATAAAATTCAATATTAATGAATAGACACAAACCTATTGTGTATGTTAATCTTATTCGGATTTACGAATACTTATCTTGTTTTAATTGAAGACATCATTAATACTCAACTACAACGTCCGTTTCAATTATATACTTATTTTGATTGGTCATGAAATAAATAAATAAATAAATAAAAAGACGCAAGTTCCGTGCATGGGAGGAAAAAGTAAGTAGAACATATAGCGGCGAGATGCAAAGCTAAGCAATATAATGTCTCAAGTTAAACCTTTGTGTGGTGTTAATATATAATGAGATGTTTGTAACTATAAAAGTATGTCACTAAAATAAATGAGAACTTCAAAATTAAATTGTTTTGAATATATAGAAATGTGCTCTTTTTGGAATAAAAATGAATAAATAATATAAGGGATAGATTTATATATAAGGCACATGAACACATGGTCTTTCCACGAAACTATGTATTTTATGTACATATTTTCTCGAATTGATCTAATATTATATGTTGGCACTCATACTTCAAAGATGCTAAATGGTCCATTTGGTTGAACGTTAATTTATTTAACTTTCTTTTTCCTCTTTTTTTTAGTGGTGCACCAATATTATAAAGATTCTAGATACACCTTTAGTATCATATAAAATGGGACATAGAATAACCTCTTTTAATTTGCGAAACCAAGATTATAAGTCCATTTAGGAAAATTCAAAGCCAATGATCTCCTAGAAGCGCTGAAAATAGAACTCCAAAAGTAATTACTCATCACAAAGAAGTAATATTTACCCACCTAGAACAACATCTTTTGGCAAAGCCATAAACAAGTACTTATATCCTATTTATTTAAAAGATCAACTTTAGTTTTTCAAATTATTACTGGAAATGAAAATATTAAGTTGCCGTTTCGACATAAATTTAGTTGAAACTGGAAAAAAGAGTTTTTAATGTTGTGTTGGAAACTAATTTTGGAAGTGTTTACCGTGAAAATGGTAATAACAATTAAATTTGATTATGAGGTTCTAAAAATATGTGATCTATTTTTATGCTAGTTTTAAGCAATTGATGCTAAGTAAAAGGTTAGAAATCAGGATTATGGCTTAGGGATGGTAAGATAATCGAACAAATGGTTAGATATCGAGGGTCTCGAGTTGCCGTTTGTAGGGCCTCGGGGTTGAGCTGGATGGCCGATTCGGGGAAGTCAAGATGGAGATAACAGTTATGAGTGCTATGATGATGGCTCTTTATAATCAACGACAAGTAATAAGTAAAATTAATAGAACACGATGAATATAAGCAATAATTGAAGTAATGAGATTAAGAGAATGTGTTAGAGAGTAGAGAGAATGTTTTAGTGTATTTTATATTGAGCATCAAATGTTTACAAAATGACAAGGATCCCCTTTATATATGAGGGAGAATACCAACATAGTACAAATGCATTAATTACAAAGATAAGGGGCTGGTACAGCCATTTAATGCCTTGATTCGCCTTTTGACTAGTCTACTAGACTTGACCAGCTACATGTATACGCCTTGAGAACTGTCCACTTTTCCATCATAACTGTTGGTTTGTACTGCCTCGAGGTTGAGCGTCGATGGCGTTTCGGAGGTCAGCCTCCACCATAGCCCCGAGTTCTCAAGATGTGCTCACGAGCTATCATAACGACGGAAGATTGGACCCTCCTATTTTGCCGCATATAGATATTTCTCACGTTTCTTAAAGTGGAATGATGAGAAATGACTTTGATACCTATCTCGTCGAACTTTCGGAACAAAACATGGCTTTTAAATCTCGCGATACCCCTCAAAGGGGAATTTGCTCGGGTGTCTGAGAATAGAGATAGCTTGATCTGAAGACGAAGGATAGCCCTAAGGCTTTATCGGTAAATTTTGAGCATGAGTTGACTCGAGCTTAGGTAGTTCGTGGTTAGTAGAATCAGGTAACCGATATTACAATAGCTGAACTTCTTGAAGTAGGATGCCACCCCGAGGTTAAGCTTATATATGAGTGACTCTTTTTAGAGCTTAATTTATTCTTGAGAGGGGTCCTTGAGATCGGGCACAATCTCGGGACTAGCAATTGTGGCAATGGCTTTTTGGAGCCTACTTCTTTTGGTAGAGGTCTCCGAGATCGGCTACCATCTCTGTACTTACAATGATGGCAATGGCTTTCTGGGGCCTATCTTCTTATGGTGGAGGTCCTCGGGATCAGGCACCATCTCAGGATTTGTAATGATATTAATGGCTTCTTGGAGCCTGTCTTCTTTATAGTGGAGGTCCTCGAGATCGGGTACCATCTCGGGACTAATAATGAAGGAAATAACTTTCTAGAGCCTATCTTCTTTTTGATAGAAGTCCTCGAGATCGGGTACCATCTTAGGACTTGTAGTGATATTAATGGATTCTTGGAGCATGTCTTCTTTTTGGCAGAGCTCCTCTAGATTAGGTACCATCTCGAGGCTTAGTCGATGCGGTCATATGGTGGCGTCAAGTGTATGATACGGTTACATAATGACCGAGGCAATCCCGCTGGCACGTCTTCCTAAAACGATTAAAGTTTTGGCAAGTACTTTTAATCGGCCTTTGAAGCAGGTGGATTGTCGCCGCTTCTTCCATATATAGGGTCGTCTTCATCCTCTTGAAGATTCACCCATTCTGCGTAGTTATCCTTTTTTCCTGCATTAGGTCCTCCATCATTTCTGTATTCATGTTCTTGCCCAAACTCTTGCTCCAATTCTCGAGTTTTACCATAGCCAAGATTGCTACATTAGGATCCACTCGGTAAGGAGGAGAGAGTTTTGCCTCTGGTTTTTTCATTATTGGCGGAGTGCTATTGATGCCAGGCAGGCCTACCTCAGGGCATTCTGCTTTGATAGGGGACTTCTTATTAGAAAGGTCTCCCAAAGCTTAGGGTCAACGAGAACATACCTTGAAGTTTATTTCTTGATAGGAGAATGACACCTGGAGTTGGTGAGCGAAATACTGTGGATGGGTGGAAAATGTAGTACTGCGGATACCTTCCTCATAAGAGAGCATCACAGACCATGCCAAAGGGTTTTGAATGTGTACACATATCCCTTTACACTGGGCCCCCTTGATAGGGTTGTGCTTGACTTCTGTCTGAAGTATCAGTTTACTTTGACGTAGATTCACCCGTCATTTGGCGGATAGTATTGATGATAAGGTTCATTGAGGAGAAAGAAAGTAGCGCTTGAATTCACGCTTATTCATCTTATCAATTTGTAATGGTCTTTTCACCATCGAGGTCTACCTTACGATGCCAGACGACCATATCTTTGGTTGTTAATGATGAAGAAGACAGAGATCGTGACTGGATGAGCCGATTCGTCCGAGTACAGACTATTTATATTATCCCCATGCAGTTTATGTCATTTCCTGAGGAATGGAATTTTACACGTAAGTGGTACACCCATGCCTTTGTAGTTTTTTAATTATGGCGAATGTGTGTTCCGTAAATGCGCCTTCCTTTCCTCCTCTACAATAGTTTTATGGATGTCGTGCGAGGTCCATGATCTGTCAGATTGGGCTCGGAAGTTCCATGGCCAATGACGGTGGTCTCTGACAACAGAGACTAAGAACTCAAAAAGTATTGTAGCGACGCACATTTGATCCAGCTATTTCGGAAATGACAGGGATGCGTCAAATTCTAGAGATTGTGGAGTTTCAATAATGGGAACACTTGTTTGAAGAAAGAATGCCTTTAGTATACGAAGATGGAATACAAGCTTTCTACGCTTCTCTTTTCACTATAGTGACCACATCTCTGCTATCGTAAATGGAATTGACATTGTGCTAGATGCTTCAACATTGGGCAAGGTTCTCATAATCCCTTGTGAAGGTATGGAATCAGTTAAGGGTGTCTATGGAGTAAACTTTGGGGGATCCATTATGAAAGAACAAGCCATTCAACGGGGGGATAGATACATAAGAAGGTATTGCTTCCTGAGTATCAGTTTCTATTCGAATTGGTCAATAAAGTGCTTTTACCTCGCTCTGAGAGGCACTCTATTGTTACAAGATCTGACATGGTCCTAGTGGAAGTACTTGACGAGTTTGTACCAATTAATTTGCCGGCCATCATGATTGATCACATGCAGAAAGTGGCAAATTATAATAACTCGATATAGGGAAATGGTCCATTGTTATGTTATTCTTTGTTCTTGACGCCCTTGCAAGATTGATAAATGACTTAAGAGAATACTTGATCAATTATCGAATGTGAAAGTGCTTTGCTTTTTTACCTCTCTTCATGTTAATAATTCATTTGTGATAACACTTTGAATGATGTAAGCGAGTTAGGTAAATGGCATTCCCTATAAAGTTGACTATTACACTGTTCTATATTGTAGTGTGTGGTGGCATCAACTTTATAGCTGGGGGAGTTGACTAGTAGAGTCTCCTCGGGAACTGGTAGCTATGTGTTGTTCCCTTTGTTGTTCCTTTGAATATGAAGAGTTGAACGGTATCCCAACTGAAGATTTTTTGATATTTAAATATTTGATGATGTGTATCAGGTTCCTTATGTGGTTCTTAACATTGAGTTTGTTCGATTATCAAAACATAACAAGGATACACATATAAGTTGTCATAATTGCAAATCAAACAAGTGAAAAAACTAAGGCCCCGTTTGGTCATACATTTAGGCAGCGTTTTCTCAAGTCTTTTACGAAAACATTATTTGGTCATAGATTAATGATCTATTTTGAAAAAGTTCTAAAATTATTATTCTAAGTTCTCAAAATCTAGTTTAGGGTAGATTTTGGGTGAATCTTCTGCTCCCGCTCACAAAACTTCAAATTTTTTTCAAATAAAATATATGTCCAAACATAATTTATAACTTACAAAAATTAGTTTTCAAAATTAATTAAAAAAAAGAGAATAGAAGGAAGAGAAAGGCAAATAAAAGCTATGAAGCTAATGGTGAAAATAAGTAGGTCACGAAGAGAGTAGCCTCGGAAGGCAGGGTAAAGAGGACAATGGAAGCTTGGATGACAATGAGTAGGATTCTAAAGGAACAGAAAGGGGAAATTTGGTCTCCACAGGTGACGATGAAGGATGCTCAAAGAAGGTTGCCTCTAGAGATGAAGCTAAGATGAGCCTTGAGAAAGTTTCTACCGAAGGCAAAGATAGGCCTGAGCTGTCACACAAGAAGAAGAAAAAGAAGAAGAAGGAGTCCGCTGAGCACGGTAATAGCGTGGGTATGATTTTCATGTGCAACTCTAGGACAAAGAAGGACTGCTATGTACAATGTTCTGGGACAGCCAGCAAACAAGAGAGATGGTGGAAAGAGTTCATAAAGGGATGAAACTCTTTCAATATAGAAAGAGTTCAAGGATCTATAGAGCTCCAAGCAGAGGCGAATTCAGGATTTGGAACTTCCGGGTGCCACGTAGCTTTGAACGTCCATGTGTCACCATTTATACATTGAGATATAATAAATATTTTGTCAGTTTGAGCAACTTTGGACTTCGATTCGAGTTACTTGTCTTTTTGCTATATAATATAAATCGATTGTACGGAAAAAATATGATAATGTAGTTATGATAGAGCGAAGATTTGCAAAAGAAAATAGTATTTTAACTTTGTGCGAAAAATCAAATACTTTAACTAATAAGAGACACAAAAAGAAAGCCAAAAGTTAACAATTAAAGTATGATATTTAACAATAATTACAGAAGAAAAAAAAAGAGAATGACATGTATAGAATGATAGAAAGCTCAACGTGTGTAGCAAGCCAAAAGGTGGAATCTCCTGCTCTTTGGCACTGGCACCTTTGTATCATTTGGTGCTATGGGTGGCGCTTTCAATATATATATGGTTTCTTACATATATATACGTATATATACAGAGTTTCTACCAAAGGTTTGCGGGTGGCGTACCACCCCGTCGGCCCTTACTAGATCCGCCCCTGGCTCCAAGACATGGGGGTTTTAACATTGAGCCCAAGGATTTTAAGTCAAAATTCCCGTCTCAGGTCAGCTAGTACGACTTTGAATCCCTTTAAGCTCCAACTTTTTACTATTTTATAGTTTGTTTGCTTTGAAGAACAATTCTAGTCGTAAAATGCAACACCAATTACCTTTTGTTCATGCCGTTGCTTTGTTTGCTTTGTTTGCTTTGCCCTTTTATATGTCAGTTTTTTATGGTTTATTCTGGATTTACTAATGCTTTTTCTTTATGTTTTATTTTTGTTTTTTTACTTTACTCAATCTTTGGCCGAGGGCCGATTGGAAACAGCAGCGGTAAGGCATGCGTACATATTAACCTCCCTAGACCCCACCCTGTGGGACTATACTCGGTAGTTGTTGTCGTTGTTGTATATTTACAACGATTCTTTGTCAATGCTTTGCGCTGATACCTTAATTTAGTTCTCTGGTGGATTATTGTGCTCTATTCTTGAGACTAAGAGCTGAATTAGCAATATATTTGATTGAATATGTGCTTTATCCTATATCATGGAACAACACTGTACAAGTGACCATTTTTGGGTATATCAATTTGGGGAGGAGGTATTCTTTCCTTTGTTTGTTTTATTGTAGTTAAAATCTGAAATTATTCTACAAGATAATGTCCCATGTGTATACTGAGTACAAGAAGTTCTAGAAATTTTCTCTATTTAGTTGTTTTCCCTTATGATGTTTATAGGATGATAGTGAAAAATAAGAGATTGAAGGTCAGTAGAAAACTATCTTTTAGATTGTGAAACTGACATCTCGAAAGATAGGGTCTAGGGGCGTGTAATAGAGCTCGTTCTTCCATTTTGAGGTCTTTAGACTTTCATCTAAGAAAGGGGCACGTAAAAAGGCTTGTTCTGCGTGCATCCTAAGTGAGTTTCTGAAGTTGTTATAACAGTGATTGCACATTTGCACTCATGCTTACTGCACTAGTGTGTGGTTCACTAGTCAGGGCGGATTTACATGCAAACATATAGGGCACGTGAACCCATGTTGTCTCCACAAAACAAGATATTTTATATACATATTTTGTAAAATTGGTATAATATTAACTGTTGACACGCATGCTCCAAAAAGATTGAATGGGTTGAAAATTGAGTTAACTACGAAGAGGAATATGGTTCCCCATTAAATACATTTTTTTCTTCTTTTCTTGGTAATGCACCCATGTACTAGAAATGCTAGATCCGCCTCTGTCATTAGTGTGTGAATGATGACAAAGGATATCTTTGACCATCCTGTTCTTTATTTTTTTTTGATTTGCACCGGGTGTCCGAGTCTCTAAGAGCCCCGACTAATCCCGGGGTGCACATGTCCTCGGCAAGGAGTTTCCCGCAAGTGCACCACGGTTAATTTAGGATTTATCCAATCCGATGGCCCTCAAAAATTGTTTGCACCCAGTAGGTTTCGAACTTGATTTTGAAAGGGAGCAAACCTCAGACCTGTTAGGACCCGGTGGCACTAAACACTTCTTCACAGCGGGAAAAATAAATGATCAACGAAAAATAAATGACACAAAGAATTTAACGTGGTTCACCTAAAACGTTTAGGCTACGTCCACAAACTCGGCACCAACTTCCACTAAAACTTTTAGTAGGCTTACAAAGAGAGACTTCTCCAAAGTTTGGAGGTACAACAATTTCCCGAGCTCTACCCAAAATAGTGGCGCACACAAAAGTGTTTCCCGAAAATACCCGACTAGTATTTTACTCACTATTTTGTCACTCCCCTTTAGAAAAACTTCCTAAAGAAAAACAAACTCTCTCTTTCTCTCTAACTCTTATACTTGAGTTATTGAATGTTTTTGGTGTGTTTAAAACAATGAGATGAAGGGGTATTTATAGTTTTGAGATAGGGACCAAAAGTGCAAATCTCACCTATCAAGAAGGATCAATTTGCAATATTCCCATCTCACCTACCATTTATTGATGTCATTGCTTACATCAATAATCAAATTGGAGGAAGCTTCTAACAATTCTCCCCTTCCGACTATTTGGAGAGTCTCCTATCCCTGCAGCTTCTCTGCAGAACTCAAATTTACCCTTTGGTAGAGTTTTGGTCAACATGTCTGATCCGTTTTCATCTGTATGGATCTTTTCTAGCCGCAACATCTTCTTCTCTAACACATCCCCGATCCAATTATATCTAACATCAATATGCTTGGATCTGGAATGGAATGAGGCATTCTTCGCAAGGTGGATAGCACTTTGACTATCACAAAATAGCCGGTAACCGTCTTGCGAAAATCCAAGTTCAGTTAAGAACTTCTTCATCCACAGCAGTTCTTTGCAAGCTTCCGTTGCTGCAATGAATTCAACTTCAGTAGTTGATAGTGCAACACATTTTTGCAACTTTGATTGCCATGACACAGCTCCCCCTGAAAAGTTAATCAAGTATCCTGAAGTTGATTTTCTAGAATCAACATCTCCGACCATATCTGCATCAGTATAGCCAACCAACACAGGGTTGTCTTATCCAAAACACAAGCATAGTTTGGAGGTTCCTCGAAGATACCTGAGAATCCACTTAACAGCATCCCAATGTTCCTTTCCTGGATTAGAAAGAAATCTACTTACCACTCCTACAGCGTGAGCGATATCTGGCCGTGTACAAACCATGGCATACATCAAACTTCCTACTGCTGAAGCATATGGAATCCGCTCCATCTTTTTTCTCTCATCATCTGTTGACGGGCTTTGCTTGGTGCTCAATCTAAAGTGGTTAGCAAGAGGACAGCTAACTGCTTTAGTTTTCTCCATGTTGAACCGTTGAAGTACCTTCTCGATGTACTTCTCCCGAGACAACCATAACTTCTTGGCTTCTCGGTCTCGCATAATCCTCATCCCAAGGATCTGTTTTGTTGGCCCCAAGTCTTTCATGGCGAAGAACTTGCTTAGCTGCTCTTTCAAGCTATTAATTCTGGAAACATTCCGGCCAACAATCAACATATCATCCACATAGAGCAATAGGATGATAAAATCATCGTCAGAAAACTTCTGAACGAACACACAATGGTCCGAAGTTGTCTTCTTGTAGCCGTGTTGCCCCATCACCGACTCGAACTTCTTGTACCACTGCCTTGGTGCCTGTTTTAAGCCATAGAGGCTTTTCCTCAATCTACAAACGCAGTCCTCTTTCCCCTTTTGCTGGAAACCGTCCGGTTGCTCCATGTATATCTCCTCTTCCAAATCACCGTATAGGAAGGCGGTTTTCACATCCATCTGCTCAACCTCCAGGTTGAGGCTTGCTACTAATCCCAGCACCGTGCGTATTGAGGTCATTTTCACAACTGGTGAGAATATTTCATCAAAGTCTATACCTTTCCTTTGATTGAAACCTTTGACGACCAATCTTGCTTTGAATCTCGGACAGGAACTATTTTCATCATGCTTGATCTTGAACACCCATTTATTCTTCAAAGCTCTCTTGCCTTTCGGCAACTTCACCAACTCAAACGTCTTGTTCTCATGCAAGGATTTCATCTCGTCTTGCATGGCTTCTATCCACTTCTCCTTATGTTCATCATCAACGGCTTCTTCAAAACTGTCGGGTTCTCCCCCGTCAGTGAGTAACACATACTCATGTGGAGAATATCTGGTAGACTGTTGCACAACTCTTCCAGATCTTGTGTGATAAGGAGGGTTGTTGAGGATTGTTGGTTGAGGTTGATCATCCTCGTTTGCATCATCATCACCATTATCCTCGTTACCTTCAGCATCTGCTGGTTCATCTTCATTTGGAAGATCAGGGGCTTCAGGTTGATTATCCCGAACATCGTCTCCAACTTGTCTCGGCACCATTGTTGGAGGCAACTCAAACTCAGCAGAATCATCGGTGGACTTCTCTACTTTGTCAATGTCTTCAATTGTTTGGTCCTCAACGAACACAACATCTCGACTCCTAACGAGCTTCTTCTGCACCGGATCATAGAACTTATAGCCAAGCATGTCTTGACCATAGCCGATGAATAAACACTCCCTTGTCTTGACATCAAGTTTGCTCCTTTCATCCTTCGGAACATGGACATAGGCTTTGCAGCCAAATACCCGCAATTGATCATAAGAGATATCTCTTCCTGACCAAATCTTTTCTGGAGCCTCGTACTGAAGAGGGACACGGGGTGAATGGTTTAGCACATAGGCTGCTGTAACTAGTGCTTCACCCCAGAAAGCCTTTGGTAACTTTGAATGAGAGAGTAAACATCCGGTTCTCTCGATCAAGGTTCTGTTCATCCTCTCAGCCAAGCCATTCAACTGTGGAGTTTTAGGAGGTGTGAACCGATGTCGAATACCATGCTCTTTACAATAAGCATCAAATTGACCCTGGTATTCACCGCCATTGTCTGTCCGGATGCACTTCAACTTCTTACCAGTCTCTCTTTCCACCAAGGTCAGAAATTGTTTGAAAACTTGAAACACTCGATCCTTGGTCTTCAGCGTGTATACCCATGTCTTTCGTGAATGATCATCAATAAAGGTCACGAAATATTGGGCACCACCGAGGGACTTCTTGAAAGGCCCGCATACATCTGAGTGTACCAGATCCAACACGTCTTGCTTTCTGGAAGGAGGGAATCTTTTGAATGAAACTCTGTTTTGTTTCCCAGCTAAACAGTCAGCACACTTCTTCAACTGGATCTGGTTTAGACCTGGTAAGGCGTTCTTCTTCACCAAACGCGCCATTGACTTTTCACTCATGTGGCCAAGACGTTTATGCCACAACTTGGTATTGCTATCATTCTCCGCAACATTTATAACTTGTTGGGAGATGCTTGCCTGGGTCACGTACAACTTTGACTGCTTCGTGCCCCGCGCCACCACCAATGAGCCTTTCGTGAGCTTCCATTGGCCATTATGAAAGGTATTGCAATAACCTTCCTCATCAAGCTTGCCTACGGAGATCAGATTCAGGCGCATATCTGGAACATGCCTGACATCTCTTAAAAGTAGCTTCATCCCATTCATGGTCTCTAGGCAAACATCTCCTTTGCCTACAACTGTTGAGAAATTGGCATTTCCCATCTTTACACGACCGAAGTCTCCAGGTGTGTAAGATGAGAAGAGTTCTCTCCGTGGCATTGCATGAATGGTAGCTCCACTATCAATCACCCATGTCGTCTCTTGGGTTGTCAAATTGATAATGTCGTCATCGTAGACAATGTTAAACTCACCAAAGGAGTTCGCTTCATCATCACTGCTTTCTTCGGGTTTCTCCTTTTTGCATTTGTTCTTCTTCTGGTCATTTTGGAACTGTCGGCAAAATCTTTTGATATGGCCCTTCTTTTTGCAGTAATGGCACTCAACATGTGCAAATTTGTTGGATCTACCTCTGCTTTTATCTCTGTTACTCTGGCCTTTGTTTTGACTTCTCCCCCTGGTCGTAACAGCCAACACCTCTGATGAAGAAGATGATCCTTGTGATCGGCGTCTCATTTCTTCATTTAGAATGCCACTCTTGATTGTCTCCATGTTTACCACACCGTTGGGTGCAGAATTGGTGATTGAAACCTTCAAGGTTTCCCATGACTCTGGGAGTGTTGCCAGCACCATAAGAGCAAGTACCTCGTCATCGAACTTTATGCCCATTCCCGACAACTGGTCGACAATCCCTTGTATTTCATTAAGGTGATCTGCCACAGTTGTTCCTTCTACATATTTTACTTGCATTAATTTTGTCAAGTAAAATAATTTGTTGTTACCCGTTTTAGAGGCATACAACTCCTCGAGCTTGTTCCATAACGACCTTGCATGTGTCACACCAGAAATGTGGTTGTACACATTATCTTCAACAAATTGTCGTATGTAGCCGCATACTTGGTTGTGCTCAAATTCCCAGTCCTCGTCTGACTTGTCTTCAGGTTTCTGAGCACTGAACACCGGCAGGTGCATCTTCGTCACGAACAGGAGATCCTTCATCTTGTTTCTCCATAAGTGGTAATTTGTGCCGTTTAGGTTGACCATCTTGCTTGTCCTTGCCTCCATATTTCCGGCGGTGAATAGTAACCGTAGATATGAATAGTGCCCGTATGGATGAATAGTACCCGTACGTATGAATAGTACCGTACGTATGAGTAGTATTCTAACCAAAGCTCGGATACCACTTGTTAGGACCCGGTGGCACTAAACACTTCTTCACAACGGGAAAAATAAATGATCAACGAAAAATAAATGACACAAAGAATTTAACGTGGTTCACCTAAAACGTTTAGGCTACGTCCACAAACCCGGCACCAACTTCCACTAAAACTTTTAGTAGGCTTACAAAGAGAGACTTCTCCAAAGTTTGGAGGTACAACAATTTCCCGAGCTCTACCCAAAATAGTGGCGCACACAAAAGTGTTTCCCGAAAATACCCGACTAGTATTTTACTCACTATTTTGTCACTCCCCATTTAGAAAAACTTCCTAAAGAAAAACAAACTCTCTCTTTCTCTCTAACTCTTATACTTGAGTTATTGAATGTTTTTGGTGTGTTTAAAACAATGAGATGAAGGGGTATTTATAGTTTTGAGATAGGGACCAAAAGTGCAAATCTCACCTATCAAGAAGGATCAATTTGCAATATTCCCATCTCACCTACCATTTATTGATGTCATTGCTTACATCAATAAGCAAATTGGAGGAAGCTTCTAACAAGACCATCCTGTTCTTTCCCATGCTATTGATCAGTTTTTTGAATTTCAAGTGATAATAACTAAGTTTCGCTGCAGGTAAATTTTCCAAGGTATCACATATTGGCTGCAATACGTTATCTTTAATTTTGGGAAGTTCACATTTCCCTCGATGCTCGTCCCTGCTACAGATTCTTGTGCTGGGTGGTCGAGGGCCTGGGGTGGTGCACCATGTGCTTTCTATTGCAAGTTTAGTGAGGTTGCTGGTTGTCGAGGGACTGGGAGAGGTGGTGCATTGTGAGTTTTGTAGTGTGAGATGAGACTGAACGCATTGTGCCTCTACATTAATTATGTAACTGGCAATAATGTCATGTATATTACAGTAATTCTTGGTTTGCTTTGAAGACTCCCTCAATGCAAATTAGGTTCAAGAATTGTATTGTGTTGGTGATTAGTTTTGTGCAGTTATGGATATGATTACTTGAATGGCCATTTTGTCTTAACCATATATCTGATGATTTCAGGTTCCATTTGCTGTTGTTGAAGATTGCTTGTCATGAGCAGTGGAGAAGTTATTTCACGAGGACAAAGTTTAATTGCAAATTGACCTCTGTACAGGTATCTGAACATTTTTTTGAGAAAGGTAAAAAAAACAGGTATCTATCATTGTATTTGCATTTATTTGAAATCCTCACACTTGTTTGGATGTTGATTGTAAATTTGCCTTGTGTGGATCATGCCAACAATTTATTTATGTGTTGCTAATGAATTGGTGAAGAACTTGTGCAAATTTTTTTTCACTTCTGCTAGCAAAGAGTCCGAGTCCAAGGAGTCAGGTGCACGACTCAAATTAGAGATCAGTGCTATGGACAATAGGTGCAGAATTACATGAACGCATATGAATAAAAAGATACAATCTGAGCGTGTTCGACAAGCAGAGTCTAGGTACCATGCATATCCACATCTGTATAGAAGTAATGTAGTTACAACTACACCAGTGACATTAGCTTTGCCTCAATATTTACTACGACATGCTACTGGTCAATCACATAACAGAACGTCGGGAATAGGTGTTCATGGACAGAACACAATGACACAGAGTCGTGATTCTTACAGAGAGGTGCAACTGATGGAGCCTCGTGATGCTTATAGGCGGGACATACTGCTAAAGAATCCTGATATTTACAGAAGTGAGGCTCTAGCAATAGAGCATTGTGATTATTCCAAACGAGATGGATTAGTAGAGCATCATTAATATCAGCCAGTAAATTTGGAGACAAGTTACCACGATGTTTTAAACCATTATCCGTATGCTTTATACCATGAGCATTTGTCATACCAGGATCCTGTGTACCCGCCGGGCAGACATCCCGATTATAATCCTCCGGCAGGCCTACGTCTTGAATACTATCTTGGTGGTCTATCAACTGAGTATAGTTCTACCAGAGGCATGGCTCCTGGTTACCGTTCATCTGCAAATTCTCTCCCTGAGTTCCATTATACCTGTATACCGATATTGGATTCTGTCAAAGGTACAGTAATAAGAAAACGCTAACTCTTCCCACTAGAATTCAGCTTGATAATGTTGACTATGTGGTGCTTCAACCATCAAGGATTTGTGTATACTGATTGTTTATTTTGTTAGACGGTGACCCTTATTTTACCATAAGTTTTAATTATTAGTTATTTATTACTTTTGCAGAAGAGAAATCTGTTGATCTGGATTCATGTTGCTCTTTATGGTTGTCGTCTGCTCTATTACTTTCAGGTAGCAGTACCAAGTGGCGAATCTTTCTCTCAACTCTTTTATAAGGTCAGTTTGACTGGTTTTAATGTTCTTACCACTTATCATTGTCTTATAAGTAACATCAACACTCAAATACAGTAGTATAAGTATAGAAAAACTGGAAAAGAAGACCAATTGGACACCTATTGATTCTGATTGTAGTTCTTTATTGGATTATTTTGATGAAGCTTATAGGTAGGGGTCATAATAGAAACCATCAGTTTGAACTAATTCTGTTCATTTCAGGTCTTACTAGATTTAATTAACCTAAACTACTCTGCCCATCTTCTTAACCTTTGTTTTAATTTCTGATGCAGACCAGAATTGCAGCTTGTTCTCTAACCACGCATAGAATTAACAAGCTAAGTGGGGTCCTTACATGAACATGTGCCGGGCTGAGCATAGAATTGAAGTTTAAACACAGAATTTAGTGATCTAGCAATAATTTTTCTTTTAGTCAGTTTATACATTTTGTTGAAGTTGTTGATCCTAGTTTTGAAATTCTGAAAAAAACTAGACGAACTCAACTCAGAGCAAACTGTTTGTCAACCGTGCTGAAAGTTCTCGAATTGTCAGTCCCACCAAAGGGGTATCAAATTTCTATTTTGATTGACATTATTGGTGGAAAATGTTTAGTTTTGAGGATATTTTGAGATGAGGCTTTCATTTGCTCAGACAATTGCATCCATTTTTCATTTCTCATTAGTATTATTGTCTTCTTTGACATGGTGATAATCGATTATAGATGGTGAGGCACTGCTATGAAAATCGTTAAGTCTGGGACCAAGACAATAATCTCTTATGACTTGTAGGTAAGTTAAGATGGTAGTTGTGATATTTTGGTCCTGGATTGGTTATGTGAAGCCTAGATTAAAAAATAGTCCAATTTCAAAAGTAATCAAAATTTAACCATTTTTCATGTAAAGATAAATCTAAGCGAAAGTACTGTTCAAAATCCGGAAAATACGCCAGTATATTATGCTGGAGTTCCAGTATAAGTATACTTGGACTCCAGCATATTATATTGGAGTTCCAGGATAAGTATGAGCATAAATATACTAGAACTCCAGCATAATATACTGGAGTTCCAGCAAAGTATACTGTTTTAGTATAATATGCTGAAAGTTCATACACAAGTACTCGAATCTCAAGTATATTATGCTGGAACTTTTCGTGTGTTGGTGTTCCAGCATAATATGTTGGAAGTTCATACACATGTGCACCAAACTTCAGTATATTATACTGGACCGGTCTCTATTGTAGTAAAATAATTGTTATTTTTTGTTGACTTGTAAAACACTGGTTATTTTTGAATGACTGAAAACTGAATAACCAATCTGGCTAGACGTTGACTATATTTGAACGCTGGCTATGTTAACCTAGATTGATGTTGGCATGTTTCATGACAAAGTGTAGTCAATTCAGCGGTCCTAAAAAAAGAAGAAGAAAATGAGCAAATTGTAAAGATGGAGTTACTGCCTGGGTAAGCCATTTATGAAAAACTTACATGGTCCAATGGGACAGTTTGATGAGCAAACAGCTCCAAATGTTAGAACTTTCTAGAATTAGGTTTTCCCACTTTAACACTCTTAACATAAAAGAATGGATCCCCCTTACATTCATGATATATATGACTTGTTATTTGGGACCTCTGAATTTTTTCTCCGTTTTTAAGTTTTAAGAGGTTGAATTTCTCTTTGGAAGGTATGTTTGATGACAACAGAGAAATTTCTGTACTAAATACTGGAGTAGTAATTATTTTTAACTTGGTAAATTGTAATTGATGTGGTAATACAGAAAATAACAAAGTAAATTTTCTTTTACATTATCACTATACATATGCACAATATAGGTTAAATACTTTCTTACATATAGTTGTGGGGAAGGACAGGTATGTTGCATTTATGAACCTTGATCCACTTCCTTGCTTGTTTGGTAGGATACAGGGTAGTTTTGGCAATTACTGTTTCTCATGCAGTTGAATCCAAAAGCAGTGTGTTGGTCAAAGTAGGTTTTAAATAGTTTAACCTATGTGTACTGCCACTGTATAACATTCTTATACAAATACATTAAGTTGATTTATAAATTTAGAGGCAGAGCAAAGAATTATAACCTTTTAAAGTTATTCGATTCTAAATTAATTGTATAATAAATTTTTAAAGATACATACAAAATTTAAAGTAAAGTTATTCGTGCAATGATTTCGTACCCGATACTCTGGCTCTGCCCCTCTATAGAATAACATAATTTTTCGTGGCATCTGATATAGTAACTCAAAATATAGAGAACAACCTGCTACATACAGTTAGATCGCAGTGATAATGTGAATTTTTTTTACATTGACAATATTATGTATATAACTTAAATATGGTTATCAAAAGCTCCAATCCTTGGAGCGAATCTAACATGTTACGTATGGGTTCACATGAATCTAATACAATATATTTAAAGAAATCTACTAATTATCTATAAATATTTAATTGTAAATTCAATTATTACTATATATGATATCATATTTGTGATAGTTGTAGGAATCCACAAATTTCAATTTTTGATCCGCCAATACAAGTTTTTTTGTGTATTTTTTCATTTATTACAATGTGGACATATTGCTCTTCAAAATTAGTTAGCCCCTGCAGATACTTTAACCAAACAGGTGGACAGGAGCACCATGTGCCCCTTCACCTAGCAATTACTCTTTTCATTTACTAACTCAGTCAAAACATATATGCCCTATGCTTCGAGACAACTGTTCCTGTCTCCCCCTTTTTAACGACACAGGTGAAGTGTACAATTATTGTCAGTATTCAACTTCTTTACGCAAGTTGAAAGTAATGCTATCTTAGAATCTCATCAATTTGGCCTTGAAAATCATGCGAGGTGATTATCATGTCAATCATATTTGTCGGGCGGATTCAAAATTTAAATTTTGTGGGTTTATATTTTAAGATTTTAGTATTAAACTCATCATATCCTTAAAGTTGTGAGTTCATATTTATACTTATTGCTATTTTAATAATTTTTGCACATTAGTTTTGTATGACCCAAAATTTAGATCTATATTTGTACAATCTAATTTTATAACAAGTAGGGTTAATCTTAACCAATATTAATATCCAAAGGATAGTAACTATTTATATAGTAGGGTCTCATGTGTGCTATTTGAGCATCAATAAATAACAACAATAACGCTATAACCAGTGAATCTGAAAGATGATTGAATAGTAATAAATAATAGTAATAAATAATATTTAAGTAAATGAATACTATTATATATTTAGGGACCAAAAAAATCATAGTTAAGATAATTTTATTTAGTGACGAAATAAAAGTTGTCTTTGTATATTATTAGTGACAGTGTTTAAAGAACGAAAGGTTGACAAAAAAAAATTCGTCACAAAAGTTCTTTGGTAACGAAAATGAAGTTTAGGCAACAAAATAATTTATCACTAATAATCAAATTTATTGTCGTGAGGGCTATATCCGCCCCTGTTTTTAGCACATATTACCATCAACCATATATGTGTGTGTGTATTGGGGGAGGAGGATTTGAAAGAATATATATACTCAGAATACTCAAAGTAGTGATGTCGATGCATCATGCATGCAATAATGTCTTACACAATATTTTCGATCTTCTTTACACTTAGCTTAATAAACTTCAATACAACAAGAAGTCAAAACAGGTTTTCTTTATTCGATTCTGGAGAAGCTCCCAACATCAAGTGAGATGATATAATAAGTAAAAAATATATTTGTATACGGGTGAAATCGAGCTCTTTGGATGCCTTGGTTCTCAATGATATGAATGGAGCACAAATGTGACCGAAAGGAACCGAAATCAGGACAAGGAGCCCTTCGAGTCGAGGTCCGGGCAAAAGCACCTGCCATCAGAGGAATTGGGGCCACGCCCTCCAGGTCCTATTTGAATCCCTAAACATCGGAGAACATTATCAAATAATCGAGCATGACTAACAAATGACAGTGATATTTGTGCCCAGCTGGATGTCACAACGTGAATCTTGGCACATATTGGCAAAATTTAGTGATTACTAAAACAGAAGATTTTACCTTTTATGAAATTGTACAAAGGGTCCCTTACTATATAAAAGGGAGTCTGACTATTCATTATGATTATTGTAACAGGCATATCAAGGCAATTTACTCTTATTACTCTGTTATTAAAAGTTCTTACTGTTGTTCATCAGTTCTTAAATATTACGAGCTCGGAATTGAAGGCAACATTACATTAAATCTGTTACTGAGTCCGGTGTCACTCTCCATAATTGGTTTGACAATTTATTACGCCCTTTATATGTTTAATCTAACGCAATTTATCATTTGTATTGAATTAATTCGTGTATCCTTAAAATCACATATAAATTTAATTGTTATCCATTTTTTAGGGTAAACATTTTGACGCTCACCGTGGGGTTAAGGATAATATAGTGGCAATTCGATACAAATTTTTATAAACACACTATGCTTTACTCTTGTTCTTTGAGGTCTTAATTTCAGGAAAACTTAAGGATGTCAAACTTTCAATCCACTCACTTAAAAGTTGATGCTAAATCTGGCCACCACGGAGAGAACAATAATATAGTGCCCAACAACGAGGTTCACCCTGCTGACCCAAACGGGGCCCCGGTCGTTACATGTAACAACGAACAAAGTATACAGGAAATCAAAATCTTTCTGAAAGATGAAGAAGGAAGCATCAGAATTCGCACACGAAGAGAGAAATGTACGAGAGAGATGGTACTAAAATTTGTGGAGAGGGAAAGTAATGTGATTTGAAAATTGAACTATTTTAAGGCACGAAGAATTGAAAGGAAAAACAATTGAAAATGCAAGAAAAGAAGAATAATAAAAAAGATCATACAAGGAAAAATAATACTACTTGGTAGAAAAGAAATAAGAAACGATATGGACTGAGAGAGCAACTTGCATTGCCATTCATTTATTTGTTTTTTTTTTCATCTTTCTGTTTGTAGTTTTCTTACTTTTTAATTTTCCTGATCTTTTCTTTTCATTTTATTGTTTCATTTAGTTGATTAGAAGAAAATTCTATAATTTAAAAAGTTTTACTTTCTAATAAACAAAACTATCATGATCAGGTGCTTATAAATATGTATCTCTAATATATAATTTGACTAAGAGAATCATGCATACACACAAGACACGTAATTTATGTGTGTATATATACGTGTGTGAAAAGTTTTCCAACTATCTCTTTTTCCTTTTCCTTTAATTAAAAAAAATTGATAAAATGAGGTTCATTTAAGCTCTTATTCTAAGAGGAAAATCATGTTTGTGATTTCAAGTTTTCAACTATATATAAATTAATTTCATATACACATACAAGATAAATATTAATTTTTCTATCGCGACTAAAAATATAAAAAATATTTGTTCTAAACTATTGTTTTTAATAATCGCGCGAAGCGCGAACAATTTTACTAGTTTAGGAGTAAAGGGATATTAGATGCATGGACGGGAAGTTGCTTGGTTTGGCTATAGGGGTAATTTCAGATGCGGATCTAGAATTTATGTTTTATAGGTTCAATCTTTAAGTTTTTTTTTTTAGCATTGACCCTATTATATTTTTAAAAGGCAAAATACCTTAGTACCCCCTAAACTATTTGAGAATTATTACTTTCCTCCTTAAACTATCTCTGGTTCGAATTACCCCCCTCAACTTGGCCTTTTGAGAATAATTACCCCCCTAAATGCTTATGTGGCAAAAAGTGTGGGTACACTCACCTGCCATGTGGATTTTTTCTGTCCATGTGGCATTTTCGTGAATTTTTTTTCTTTTTAAGAATATTATTTTTTAGATAACTTTTTTAAATACAATTTATAATAAAAGTTGGACAGAACGACATTAGTTTTGCTAAATATTTTTATTTGTACAAAAATAATAAAATTTTAGTTAATCTTTTTTTTGAATTTGACCTGAAAATAAAGATTTATGCAATTAAAGTAAATAGTCAATGCATCTAAAAATTTATAAAATATAGTTTGAAATTAATTATTTTGGCTATAATTTTTTATATATCTCTAAATTACAGTGCTCCAATTTTGTTTTACGGATTTTACCTAAAAAAAGTAAAAATACACAATTGAAATAAATAGTCATTGCATCGCAAAAGAATAAATAAAAAGAGTATACAATTATAAGAAATTACAAGTGCAATTGTACACTCTTTTTATTTCTTCTTTGATTCAATGATTATTTATTTCAACTATGTATTTTTTATAATTTTTTAGATGTCTTGACTATTTATTTCAATTTTATAAATTTTTATTTTCAAGTAATATTCAAAAAAAGATTAACTAAAATTTTATTATTTTTGTACAAATAAAAATATTTAGCATAACTAATATCGTTCTATCCAACTTTTATTATAAATTGTATTTCAAAAAATTATCTAAAAATAATATTCTTAAAAAGAAAAAAAATTCACGAAAATGCCACATGGACAGAAAAATCCACATGGCAGGTGAGTGTACCCACACTTTTTGCCACATAAGCATTTAGGGGTAATTATTCTCAAAAGGCCAAGTTGAGGGGTAATTCGAACCAGAGATAGTTTAGGGAGGAAAGTAATAATTCTCAAATAGTTTAGGGGGGTAGTAAGGTATTTTGCCATTTTTAAAGTTATGGGTTTATATTGTTATATATTGCAATAAATTAGTGAATTTTTACACATAAATTTATATTTCGCATCAAAATTACATGATTCAATTGAATTCGGTGCCGAGACATTGCATCCGCGTCTGGGTAATCTTATCTTTCCTCTCCTCTCCATCCCCTCTCTTCCCTTTCGTTCAGAAAACATACACACACTTGTTCTACACCATATTATATATCCGCGTATATACAAATTAAGAAAGTTGATAGTTAACCATGCTTTATGTATCTCATCTTCAAAGGGAGGAGGAATTATAGTATGATTTTTGATACGCAATACAATTTCAGGATCAAATCACTTCTACCCTTATTCCGAGATTCAAAGACGACGACAACAACAACAACAACAACCCAGTGTAATCCCACAAGTGGGTCTGGGGAGAGTAATATGTACGCAGGCCTTACCCCTATTCCGAGATTGAATGAAATTCAAATTAATTATACAAGAAATATGCTCTTTACTACAATATGTCCTTGCCCTAAATCTAGGTCCTACTATTTTAACAGAGTATCGATCAGAGAAGGTCGTTAACAGTAGAAAATGCCATGTTAGTTGCAGCAGAGCACTACAAATGAAAGTAACAATACCTAACACCTAACACTCTATATGTGGCCGTTGACAACAAAATAAAAGACGTTAACAAAATTCCAAATACCAACGGATGGAACTAATTAAGAACACGATAAAAACAGACCAAAACAAAATTTTGAAATAAAAATACAAATTCGAGGTGAACTTTTATACTAAATAATTCAGAAATACGCTTAACAAAAGGTTCCAAATTACATGAAGTTATATAGTTATGTCAAACACTTTTGACTCATGCAAACACTTTTTCTTTTTATGAATTGACCCTTATATTTAATTAAACAAAAGCAAGATGTTTTAATTAAACAAGCAAAAATACTAGAATAAAGCATCTCCATTTTTTTTAAAGGCATGGGGATGTCAAAGTTCGTCCTTACTGTCGGCTGCAATATTTTCTTTTCCTTCTATGTTGTATTTTCGATTAAATTTTTATTTGTATTTGATGTATACATCAAATCAATGCAATTTTACTAGTTAAAATTAAACTGAAAATTAATATCACTTGCGATAAATTAAAGGTTGACATGTGGAACAAGTATCTTTTTTTTTTATTTCCCTTCTTTAAGAAAAATATGTTTATTATTATAAGTCGATTGGAATGACTACAAGCTATATTGGGATATATATATATATATATATATATATATATATATATATATATATATATATATATATATAGTCCCGACTTTTACATTTTTTACTTCCATTTTTAGTAGTAAAAGAATGATTCTAGCATGATCTTTCACACTAGGGGGAAGGAAATCCCCGTGATTGTCTCTTCTTTCCCGTGAATGTATACCTACTCTTCATCACTTTGCTTTGCAATTCATTTTTCATTTACACTTATAAGAATATACTAGGATTAATCGAGCTTATGACTAATTAGATGTATTGGTACATATCATCCATTTTCTTAGTTTTAATTTTTGATGACAAACATGGAACAAGAAAGACTTAATCAAAGCTTACTAGGATTCGAGCTCATGTATTGCAATTCGAATTGTTGCTTCTTTGACAATGGGTTGTCCTACTAGGAGCTTTATCTCACTTTTCTCAAATGTGATTGGAGGTATTTGACTATTGTCATATTATGGTTTTACGTTGTAGCATTAATATTAAACTAATTAGAGTTTAAAATGCCCTCTCTTTTTTCAAGTATATGCTCATTGGTCAAAATTTGACTATTGTGGTCGACTCAATTGGGATCTCGCCCAAGCGGCGAAGCAGTGAAAGACCCCATGATTTGCTCCAAATCACATACTCACAATGCCTGCTAAGTCAAAAACAATACTCATGGAATGACGAAAATGGACGTGGTATTAAGGTCCATTGACCTAAGAACGTAGCAAGGACTCCATGACTATATATAGGGAGGGAACCTTCCCAAAAAGGGGGGGCTTTTTCTCTTTTTCTTCTCCTCTGTAATCTTCTTAGCAAAAAGAAGACAAAACAAATTTTCTGAGATTACGGAAACCGATTATCTCCATCGATTGGCTGGAAAAGAAATAAAAAATATCAATAAGATTGATCGCCCCTATTTTATCTTATGCATCATTTTTTTGATTTGTTTATAGATCTGGATTTTACTATACTTGATTAAGATTAACCTCTTCATCTTCATTAATTTATTTAAACAAAAAAGGTTTCAATATCTTTTGGTCCAACAATTTGGCGCCGCATGTGGGAATTTCTTAGTGAAATTTTCTAGTATCTTCCAGATCAAAAACCAAAAACAGTATCACCCTCCAAAAAGAGCGGTAAGTAAACCTTAAACACCAACCTAGAACATGATGATATATGCAAACAAAGAAGGAGAAAGAGAGCTGAATACGGCTATCGAATTCAGAAACCACCGCTCCATTAATCATTGAAATGCCAAGCAAAACAACACAATAGATCCACTCTAATTCACCAAATTATCGGATCGGGGTATGGAGAATATCATGTTAGCCCACCTTCTGCTATTCGCTCAAATAGGAATGCAAGCACCGTGTGGGCGAGCGAGTGAGCAAAGAAGCATCTCAGCTGTAGAATGGGAAATTACTGCAAAAAAAAAAAATGAAATGTCATCCACGTGACAACCCAACTTCTAGAAAATGACGCCCCTTAAATTGTACTCTCCCTCCCTCACACAAGTGTTGCCCCAAGAGAGTCCTCCCAGGGATTTAGGGACTAGGTTGACGAGAGGACATCCCCGGGGTCAGAGTATAACTCATCTAACCACCCACCAGTGACATTTCAAGATCGGAAAGCGAAAAGATTAGACAAAGAACTCCAATATGCGCATGATACGAGTGTAAGCAAAACAGAAGCGTTTTATGCTCTCCGACACCATCCCCTTCGATGCAAATAAGATAACACAAACTAGGACTCACCTGGGAAGCACAGAGGTTGAGAAAAACTGGGACTTTCCTAGAGGATATCCAACTCTAAAATAACTAGGACTAACAACGAGTAAATATTTTGACAGAAGTTCGAAATAACACCCTTAAGGCCAAGGTCCTTCGCCATAGAGAAAGGTTTGACCCCGATCGAACAACGATAGGTAAATATTTTGACAGAAGTTTGAGCTAACACCTTAAAGGCCAAGGGCCTTCGCCATAGAGAAGAGCTCGACCCTGATCGAATAACAATGGGTTAATATTTCTACGGTAGTTCAAAATAGCACTCTTAAGGCCAAGGGACTTCACCAAAGAGAAGAGTTCGACCACGATCGAACAACGACGAGATAATATTTCGACGAAAGTTCGAAATAACACCCTTAAGTCCAAGGGCCATCGCCAAAAAGAAGAGTTCATACCTCGATTGAACAACGACGGGTTAATATTTCGACAAAAGTTTGAAATAAAACCCTTAAGGCCAAGGGACTTCGTCATAGAGAAGAGTTCGACCCCGATCGAACAACGACGGGTTAATATTTTAGAGAAACTTCAAAATAACACCCTTAAGGCGAATGGCCTTTGCCATAAAAAAGACTTCGACCTCAATCGAATAATGACATGTTAATATTTTGGTTAAAGTTAGAAATAACACCCTTAAGGCTAAGGGCCTTAGGCATAGAGAAGATTTCGATATCGATTGAACAAAGATGGGTTAATATTTCGATGAAAGTTCGAAATAAAACCCTTAAGGCCAATGGCCTTCACCAAAGAGAAAAGTTCGACCTTGATCGAACAACGACGGGTTAATATTTTGGTGAAAGTTTAAAATAACACCCTTAAGGCCAAGGGCCTTATCCAAAGAGAAGAGTTCGACCTCAATCGAATAACAACGGGTTACTATTTCGATGAAAATTTGAAACCCATAAATCCAAGGGCCTTCGTAAAAGAGAATATTTTGACCTCGATCGAACAACAACGAGGTTAATATTTTGATGAAAGTTTCAAATAACACTCTTAAGACCAAGGGTCTTCGCCAAAGAGAAGAGTTCAACTCGATTGAATAATGATGGGTTAGTTTTTCAACGAAAGATCAAAATAACACCCTTAAGGCCGAGGGCCTTCGCCATAGAGATATGTTCGGCCTCGATCAAACAATGATCGGTTAATATTTCAAAGAAAGTTCAAAATAACACCCTTAAGGCCAAGGGCCTTCGCCAAAGAGAAGAGTTCGACCTCGATCGAACCACGATAGTTTAATATTTCAGCGAAAGTTCGAAATAACACCTTTAAGGCTAATGGCCTTCACCAAAGAGAAGAGTTCGACCTCGATCGAATAACGACGGATTACTATTTCGATGTAAATTCAAAATAACACCCTTAAGGCCAAGGGACTTCGCAAAAGAGAAAGAAAGCTTGAAATAACACCCTTAAGGCTAAGGGCCTTCGCCAATGAGAAGAGTTCGACCCGATCGAACAACGATAGGTTAATATTTCGACGAAAATTCCAAATAACACCCTTAAGGCCGAGGGACTTCGCCATAGAGGTATGTTCGAACTCGATCAAACAACGACGGGTTAATATTTCGATGAAAGTTTGAAATAACACCCTTAAGGCCAAGGGACTTTTCCAAAGAGAAGAGTTCGACCTCGATCGAATAACGACGGGTTACTATTTTAATGAAAATTTGAAATAACAACCTTAAGACCAAGGGCCTTCGCAAAAGAGAAGATTTTGACCTCGATCAAACAATGACAGATTAATATTTTGATGAAAGTTTGAAATAACACCCATAAGGCCAAGGGCCTTCGCCAAAGAGAATAGTTCGACCCAATCGAACAACGACGGGTTAATATTTCGATAAAAGTTCAAAATAACACCCTTAAGGCCGATGACTTTCGCCATAGATATAAGTTCGACCTCGATCGAACAATGATGGGTTAATACTTCGGCAAAAGTTTGAAACAACACCCTTA
Source organism: Nicotiana noctiflora (assembly GCA_032618575.1). Lineage (NCBI taxonomy): Eukaryota > Viridiplantae > Streptophyta > Magnoliopsida > Solanales > Solanaceae > Nicotiana > Nicotiana noctiflora. The sequence continues at coordinate 335,584 of JASVEL010013537.1, forward strand.
AGGACAAGGGCCTTCGCCAAAGTGAAGATTTCAAACTAGATCGAACAACGACAAGTTAATATTTCGACGAAAGTTCAAAATAACACACTTAAGGCCAAGGGCCTTCACAAAAGAGGAGAGTTTGACTTCGGTCGAATAACGACGGGTTAATATTTAGATTAAGGTTACATAACACCCCTAAGCCCATGGGCCGAGAGAGAAGAGTTCGACCCCGATCGAACAACGACGGGTTAATATTTTGACGAAAGTTTGCAATAACACCCTTAAGGCCAAAGGTTTTTGCCATAGAAAAGAGTGCGATGTTGATCGAACAACAACGAGTTAATATTTCGATGAAAGGATCAAAATAACACCCTTAAGGCCAAGGGCCTTCGCCAATAAGAAGAGTTCGACCCGATCGAACAACGATGGGTTAATATTTTGATGAAAGTTCAAAATAACACCCTTAAGGCCGAGGGCCTTTTCCATAGAGATAAGTTCGACCTCGATCGAACAACGACATATTAATATTTTAACAAAAGTTCGAAATAACACCCTTAAGACGAAGGGCCTTCGCCAAAGAGAAGAGTTTGACCTCGATCGAACGATGACATGTTAATTGTTTTGATGAAAGTTCAAAATATCACACTTACGATCAAGGGCCTTCGCCAAAGAGAAGTGTACAACCTCGATCGATTAATGACGGCTTGATTTTTTTATAAAAGTTCAAAATAATACCCTTAAGGCTGAGGGCCTTCGCCAAAGAGAAGAGTTCGACCTTGATCGAACAACGACGAGTTAATATTTTGATGAAAGTTCGAAATAACACCATTTAGGTCGAGGGCCTTCTCCATAAAGATAAGTTCGACCTTGATCGAACAACGACGAGTTAATATTTCAATGGAAGTTCAAAATAATACCCTTAGGGCAAGGGCCATCACCAAAGAGAGGAGTTCTGTCACCACCCAAATCCACTCAAGGGTCGTGGAGGCGCCAGACATCGATGTTAGGCAAGCCAACCAAAATACTTAATTAAATTTCAATTTTAGTATTTGCTGAAATTATTTTCCTTTATACATTACATAAAAAATAAGGAACTTTAAAAAAACAACCATGAAGTCTTTCACAAACTTAATATTGAACAACATGAGCAATTTCTAAGAAATAATGTAATACAACAATCGTCCGAAATACAATATTGGACAGAAAATAATACAGATAATTGAAAGAGACTCCACTGGCTGCGGGTCGCCTCGAGAAATGTAACTCGCCTAAGTCTCAGTATCAACCATGCTGCTACGCCCAGTAGGCCTCTAGAGTTACATATACATGTGCAACAAAAATGCACAGAAGTGTAGTATGAGTACGGAAACAACGTGTACTCAGTGAGTATCCATAATCTCGAAGAACTAGAGACGACATGGTTGACTTCGACACTTACTAGTGGTCCAATAATGATATATAAATAATATGTTAAATCGTGGATTTTTATAAACATGATATAATTCGATAGGTTGAAGCAAATGAACAACTCTTCCTTTTATAGAAAATTTCCACATTTCTTTTCATCATTTATACACTTATTCTCAAGCAGGGAAGAGGTTATAACAACTTCAATAAGTATCAAGGTAAGCAATGCAAGCAAGCGCAAATCATACCGAGGCGTGCAACCCGCTCCAACAGAAAATAAATTATGCGCTGACGAGGGTCGAACGACGCAAACCATATATGCATCTATTTAATTTGCGAGGCGTTCAGGTCATTCCAAAAATAAACACACAGACAGTCAATCAAGAAGTTCACACAGAGTAATTATCCAATAAAAATAAATCCTCTTTTAACCATATAAGAAAAATGATGTTTCATCGGTTTAGAAATTTATTTACTACTTCTATGTGATTTAACCAATTCAACATATCAATAGTTTCACAAATAATCCAAGTATAGCATGTTTTTGGGTCCTAACTACCCGGACAATAGCATAATAGTAGCCACGCACGGACTCTCATCACCTTGTGTATCTGTAGCCCCCACAAATAGAAGCAAATATCCAATTAATTCACCTATGGGGGCAATTCCCTCTTAGAAAGTTAGAAATGAGACTCACCTCTCTTAAAAGATCCATAACCGGCATTCCACGTTCTTTCGAAGACTCGAACCGATAAACAAAGCTCCAAAGCTAGCCAATAATGATACATATCCATTAATATATACTCAATTATTTATTACAACCCAATCTATAATAATTCCTATCCTCGATCGAAAAGTTGACGAAAACGCCCTTGGGCCCATGTGCCCGGGTTCCAAAATTTTCAAAGAATAAGTTTACCCATAGCTTCACAAACTCAAATATATAGTTTTCTCTTAATTTTATACTCAAAATCGTGGTCAAATTAAAGAATATCAATTTCTAGATCTTTCTACCAAAACCCCAAATTTCCACCCATTTACACACTAAAATTTATACATAATCGATGTATTTAACTCAAGGTAAGTGGGAGAATAGCTTACCTTATCACAGATTATGAAAATCCTCTCTTGAAACCCTTTAAGAATCGCCCAAGCCAACAAAATGTGAGAGGAAATGGCCAAAACCTGACTTTAAAACAACCCCTCTGCCTCCAGCTTTTTCCGCACCTACGGTCCTATGACCGCTTCTACGGTTCTGTAGGTGCGGTTAAAATACCGTTTCTGCAGTTCCTCACCAGGACACCCTTTTCGGCTTTTGCGCCTTCTCCACCGCAGGTGTGATCCCGCATCTGCAGTCCCTTCACTGATAGCCCAAAATTGCATCTGCGGTTCAATTCGTCGCTTCTGCAGTGAACCCTCTGCATAAGCGGTTATACTAGTAACCAAACCCCTTCAGCTATCCAAAATTATAAATTCCGATCGTTTAATCACCCAAAATCCATCCGAGGCCCCCCGAGACCCCAACCAATCATACGAACCAGTCCCAAAATACATTACAGACTTGCTTGAGGCCTTAGATCATATCAAACAATCCAAGCTTTACGAACTTTAGAATTTCAAACTTCTATTTTCGATGTTAAAACCTATCAAATCACGTTCGATTGGATTCAAATTTTGAATACAAGTCACATTCGATATTATGAACCTACTCTAACTTTCGGAATCGAATTCCGGCCCCAATATCAAAAAGTTCACTTCCGGTCAAACTTCTCAAAAACCTTCAAATTTTTATCTTTAGCCAAATGACTCCAAAATGACCTAAAGACCATTCACTTCTGATAGCGCTCCCAACTCCAGCATCACCATCCGGATCTATTCACAAACTCGAAATCCAAAACGGACATTAATAACACTAAAATGCACTTCAAGCCAAACTTATAAATTTTTTTCTAAAATGCTAACTTCCACAATACACACCAAAACTCTCCCGGGTTATCTAAACTCCAAACCCGGCCTACGCCCAAGTCCGAAATTATCATACAAACCTGCTGGAACCTTCAAATCCCTTGTCTAATATCATTTACTCAAAAATCCAATTCAAGTTAATTCTTTCAGCTTTAAGCTTCCAAAATGAGAATTCTCCTCCCAAATCAACTCCGAACTTCCCAAAACTCACTTCCGACCACGCGCACAAGTCATAACACCTGAAATGAAGTTTCTCATGGCTACAGACTGCTGAATGACACACTAGGGCTCAAAACGGCCGGTTAGGTTGTTAGAAGTTTGACCTCGAACGAACAATTACAGGTTAGTATTTGTACGAAAGTTTAAAATATCCTTGAGGCCAAGGGTCATCAAGGAAAAGGGGAAAGAAAATTGGGACTCACGATGGGGTAATACTTCGATATAAGCTGCAAAGTAACATCCCTACGCCTAAGGTCTCTATTAGAAAAAGAGTTCGACACCATCCAAACTGTTGTGGGACAGTACTTTGACACAAGTTCAAAAATCACCCCGGCAGCTAAAGCCGTCATCAAAATCCTACTCAATCCGTGTGATGTCAAATTCCATAAGAGTCGGGAACTCACCATGCGGAAATCTACTTCTTTGCACCAAAGTTATAAAAAGCAAAATAGAGAAAGAAGTACATAATGCATATAACAATGAAAAATTCCTATTTATACAAAGCTACTGCGCAGACAGCCGCAGATTACATACGTCTAAAACCAACAGTATCCAAGAAAAAACAATAAATAACCAATAAGAAATAAAGACAACAATTCTTTCACTCGACGCTATCACCACCACCATCTTCACCACCATCTACAGAAAGTCCTCCTTCATCATTAACACCCTCATCGGCCTTCTACGTCGCAGGGTCATATACATAGTTAACATAAGCCTCTCGTGCCTTCGCCCATGATCCTTCATATATGATATCGAAAATGTTGCCCGCTGTCACACCTCCCTTTTTACTACCCCGCACATGCGTAAGATGTATAGATACACTTGTAGGGTATACCCCGACGCTCAATTACCCGATACGGATAAAATAACGTAAGGGAAGGAGTTTTTCCAATTTAAGGACAATCGGTTCGGGATATATTTAGAGATTAATCAGAGTCGCCACTTGGGAATGACAATGGTGTCCCAAGTCACCGGTTAATCCCGAATCCGAGGAATTTTGACTCTTTGAAATGTCTGCGAAGCAGAGGTCCGGATAAGGAACTCTGTTAACCCGGGAGAAGGTGTTAGGCACTCCCGGATTCCGTGGTTTTAGCACGGTCGCTCCACTGTCGTTTTTGACTTTTATTTGACTCAATTATAGATTTTAATAACACAATATGCTTTACGCTTAAATATTATTTTTAAGGAATTTGCGGTATCGCGAAAACACGCCTCGAGTCATACCGCAACCAGTACGCCTATGACTTTCGGTGTATTTCGGCTTTACCGAGATTTGGATTTGAGTCGCACCAAGTGCACACTCGTTCATAAGAAGGTATATTAAAATCGTGCCCTAAAGTATCGTCTATCGGCTTTTAAATCTTTTGGGACAAGTTATGGAATTTGCTATTAGCTTTCCCGGATCTATTTGTGTTATATCATTACTAAGTGGGGGCCCCGGTGTTATTCGGGCGAGGCTCGTCCCAATTTTATTAAAGGTTTCGATACTTGTATTTGACTACATTTTCTATACATGTTCTTTCCTCAATCGTATTTACACAAAATGATCTAGGCCTATTCGGATTTCATTGCTGTTGGGCCTGGTTCTCACTTTACACTAACATTACATCAGTCCAGGCCCTTGAGACTTGATATTTACATGAATTCACGGCCATAGGGGGTTTAAGAGAATTTATATAACAGAATGAAAATAATTAAAATCAGAAACGCAAGCTTAATAGAATGAACTCAAAATGTTTTATTCATTAAAAGAAATCAGTACACAATCTATTATGAATCAATTATCTATCACAATTCAGACTACAGCTAAAGGCTATTTATGATCTTCAACCTTTTGTTAACAAGTTGGTACTAATACTAACAGATTCTAAAGAAGAGCAATTCAATTATTCTGGAAGTTCATAGAGTAATTAAACTAATTATCTACAAATGACTAAGATTAAGTAATTAACCTATACGTGACAGTGCTCAATCGACCCAATTACTGAGTTATCCAAGCCTGAATGATCTATTCATATGTACATAAATGTATCATTGATTCTAATTCAAATTAGCTTATGCCATAAATCCCAGACACGAATGAACTATCAATTCTTCTGCCTATTCTCTCTTTTGAACCTATTATACCACTTTGTAGCTATGTTTGAACACCAATTAACACCAAAACTGAAACCGTTTAAACATCATTGCCTATTTTTCTTCTTATCTCTTAAACTTGTTCAAACACTAAGATTAGCTAATGAGACAGATTAACTGAATGAATTCAGTATTACTAATATAGGCGAATAAATTGATGAGCTCTAGTTTTAATTGTACTCGTATTTAGCTAAGTGATGAATGATTTATACCAATACTAATATTACACTACTGATTTCCTTATGAGGCTTATTACCACATTATTAATCGTTACGGATATCACTAATTAACTTATGTTTTAAAGTATTTTCCTAATTAACTAAGTGTTAATCTAGCTACATTATACTACTACTATGCTACTATTACTATACTATTACATTGCCTCTGTTTTTTGGTCTCTTCAGCTACTACAAAAGGCTACCATAACTAATTTACAACTAGAACTAATCAATATTAAACTACAACTGCATAATAGCATAGAATCTTCATTTTATTTCACCAATGATATCAATACAACTTCAATGGATAGGATGTGTACCTGATTCAGCAAAAATAGAAGCCAATGAGTTCTAAGGGAGAAGGAGTAAGCAGTAACAGCAGTAAACCCAAAGAAAGGCAATGCAACAGTGGGAGTGAAGATCCAAATAACACAGCAACACAGCAATAAAGAAAACCAGCAACAACGAGCTAGAAACCCAGCAAGAACCGAGTAAAATCAAAAGCTCTTCACTCGGAATTTCCAGAATTGATCACTTCTAAATTGCTATTTCTATCTATTTCAGCTTTGTATTTAATGAATTCCAACTTAAAATGTATTTTTCAGATTGTTCTACTGTGGAATCCCCTTTTTCAGCCCCTTTTTGAGATATTTATCGCTAACTTTTAGGGCTGAATACTTGGGGAAGAAGTATTGGGATTAATCCCACTTCCCCCTCCTAAAATTACCTATTCTACACTTTGGTCCCATTTTCAGTTACTAAAACCCTTCCAGCATGTGCTGGAAGGTTCCAAAAGATTCTTTTTTAGGGCCTTTTACTAGTATATCCCTAAGGGTTTGAGATTTTTACAGATTTCCCATTTTTAGGAGACCATTATACCCCTGAATCTCTGCAAAATTACAGAAATCAGGAGCACAAATGTCCCCATTACCCTTTTAAGTTCTAAACTATTACTAATTTACCTTTTTTAATACCCAATTATGCCCCTGAAGGCACTGCTGATTTACCAGCTATGCCTAGGGCAGATTTTAGTCAATTTGAACCTATTTAACTAATAGCCAGCCCTGGCATTAATATTTAAGGGCTGGCCAGATTTATTATTAAGAACTATTTCAATTTTAGCCACTTTTAAACTAATTTCAGTCAATTAAGACCAATTTATTCCTAATCAAAGCTAATTGCAGGCATAGCCTGTTTTGTTATTATGATTAACCTATTTAAAAGTTAGCCAGTCTCAAGTTGAGACTTAGCTTGGGCTGTCAAAGCCTCATACTGAACAGCTAGGCCCAAAACCTTTACAGGTTTGGCCATTTGCTGTTCAGGGCTCATTATAGAGCCTGGGCTAGTCTGCATTTGCAGACATAGCCCTTTGCACAACCAGCCACTGTTAAACAGTGAGCTGTGTGTTAGGGCTTACAGAATTGGTCAACCTTTTGCAAGGTTAACCATTCTTAGGCCAATTATTGAATTTATAACCTATTTTTGTTCATTTTCAGTGTTAGCCTATTTAAAAACTATCCACTTATCATGGAACTAGTACTAACAGCTATAACCAATCTTCCTAAGCATGATAGACACTAGCAGTGTTCACATTTAACATGTAACTATTGCAAACTTAACCATTTTAACATACAATTGCACACATAACCACATAAAGCCAAACCATGTTCATTGATTAATTAAAACTCAGAAAAGGGGTTTGATAGTGTTGAACTTCAACCAATCAATTTACATAACTTAAACTCATGTAACTACATAGCAATTAACATCAATTAAGCTAAGCACAACCATTTCATGCTAGATGGGCCACTGAAAACTCCAAATCATACATTAGGTTGTTCAGGCTTCTACTAAGACTAAACATATGAAGGCACAGAGATAAAAGCAGTTGAAACATTGCTAGCTAACAAAAGGTAATCTAATGCAAAACCAAGCAATTAAACATAATACCAGAATCAACATGCATGATGATATAAGGACTACTGAAAACTACAAGGTGAGGGACCTCAATACTATAGTAGACAAAGGAACACTGGGACATTAAAATAAAACTACCAACCACAGAATACTAAAAGAGAACAATTGAACTAATTATGCCAAAAGAAACAAGAAGACAGATAGTCATGATATTGCAGGCCAACAATCAAGAATCAGTGTACTTCAACAAAACAGAACACATATATGAGGATGGAATGGAAATAGAATCCTAGTACTAAACATGATCTTGAAAGAGCAATTTAAGACATATGAAATCAAACAAAGAGAGCATGAATCAAAGAAGAAGCTAAAACAAGAATCTATGTCTATCAAAGAAGTAATGCAAACAAAGCTCTTAGAATTAACATGATGAACAGAAATAAAAAGGCACTCATAAGCATGTAAATCGAAGCATAAAAACAATCAAAGGGATTAGGGACTAGAATGACACCAGGTCAACTCTTTTGACTTAACCAGAAACATAACATGAAATTAGCATCAAGGAGAATCTTATCACTAACAGATTAAGCAGCCTTATGACCAAATATCAGAGATTCGCCCAAAGAGAAACATGGGAACATAACCAAAGCCAAATCAACAGACAAATCATTATTCAGAAGGAGACGAACATGCTAGAGGCAAGGATATTCAGGACATGAAACAAAAGAAGAGAAACAGAATATCAACAAGAATCATACGAAAATTAACACACAAATACAAAAATCAACAGAAAACAAAACCAAAGCATGTACGAAATCACAAACAACCTAGAAAACTAGAGAAAATTAAAGGTGAGGGACTTAGCTTGCGGGGCCGGTCCCCCGAGCTTCCTAACTCTTTTCTTTTCCTTTTCAATCCCTCAGACTCTCAGATTCTTTTTATTCTTCTTTTCTTTTTCTTATTCGATTCCAGATCTCTTTTTTGATTTTCCTTTTCTGTTTCTTCTTTTCAAGGCCTAAAGGTGAAGCCTTTTGAGGTTTGAGTTACAGGGGGTGTTTTAGGAGGTGGTAAAGGTGGGGTCTTGGTTGGGGTTCGAACTTGGGGTCGCCGGAGTTAGGGTTCCGACGACCTTAATTTGGATATTCGAACCGTTCCAGGGACATTCGAGGGTGGAGGCTAGTATGGTTGGGTAGATCTTATGAAAAGGCGTCGAATGGCATTGGTTTTAGGTTGGTTCTCATACTTTGGTGGTCACCGGTGTAACTCCGGTGACCGGACTTTTGAAGATCGGGGTTTTTTTTTCTGGGGTTTTGGGTGAAGAAGATGGAGATGAAGAAGGGAAAGAAGATTGGAGTGATTGGAAGGGCCGGCGACCACCGTGGAAGGTGGTGGCCGCCATGGCCGCCTAGGGCTTTTGTGATGAAGACGATAGAGAGGAGAGAAGGGTAAAAGGGGCGGCTAGGGTTTTGGATTGGCAAAAATGATCGGCCGTCTTCAGACAAAGCCTATTTATAGGCCACACATACGAGATAATCCTGACCGTTCGCTTGATGATGATCGACGGCTCCTAACGAGCGTTACTTAAACGACAGCGTTTTGCTTACCTGTGAGACCAAAGTCTCAGCCCCCTTGGATTAAAATCACACGAACGGCTGAGATTAAATCTCAGCAATTAATTAATTGAATATCTCGGCCAATTATTTAAGGCCGTTGGATCTATCAGGACGGACGGCCATGATCAATACAATTGAGAGCCAGGCGGGTCAAGTGACTGGGCTCAATTCGCTGGGCCACTGGTTTGGATTTTCAGCTAGCCCAATTTATTATACAACTTATTTCTTTTTTTTTTTGTATTTTTTCAACTTTAATAATTTTTATGTACTTTTCTTTTGTATTTTTTTTTTCTTTTCTTTTTATGAAAGATTATAAATCCTAATTTACTTCCTACTCTAATTTCCTAATATTTTTTTGCAATTTTTCTGCTATTTTTCCTTTATTTTCTCCTATTCAAGCTATTTTGTTAATTTTTCTAATTAACTAAACTAACAACTAATTACTACTATTTTTTGATTTTTTCTAATTTTACCTATTCAAACACACAAAAATATAACTAATTTCAAGCAAAGTAAATAATTGCACTCAAAATATATTTATTTTAATTTTGGAATTATTTGCCTGGTGCAAAAATCATGTGCTCACAGCTGCCCATCTTTGCTCGGGAACACGAAGAGTTTCAGTGCAAAGATAAGTGAGCAGTAATGAGAGATTTTTGCCCACTCGCATATTCCGTATGAAGCATTTTTGAAAAACGTTTGATCGCACCCTGCTTCAGAGGTTGCCTACATATCCCGGGCTAAACAGGAATCGGGTAAGTGTAGTTCGAGATGGTCTGGTAGTTTAAAACTACTAGGGGAACTGTGATTTCATTTTTGTTGCTATTGTTATTGCTTATTACACCGGGGGGGGGGGGGAAATGTAAAATGAAGAAGCTATTCTAAGCTATGATCCTACAATTACAATTGTTCCTAATCTAGCTTTTGCTCCTTTTCCCTTTTCGGTGATGTAGAATCTCCCTTTTTTGTTGATTTTCTTGTTTTTCTTGATGACTCTCTTTTTTTGATTTTCTTGTTTTTCTTGATCCCGAGCTGAACCTGCTCAAAACAAAACAACAAACTACCTTTTTTTTTCTTTTTCTGCCCCAGTGTGGGCTTTTAAATATATAAACCATGATAATGCAGAAAATATTCCCGAATTTGAAGGTGGGCGCCTAACAGAAATTTAAACGTGCAATGCGAATGCAGAAAATATTCCCGAATTTGAAGGTGGGCGCCTAACAGAAATTTAAACGTGCAATGCGAATGCAGAAAATATTCCCGAATTTGAAGGTGGGCGCCTAACAGAAATTTAAACGTGCGATGCGAATGCAGAAAATATTCCCGAATTTGAAGGTGGGCGCCTAACAGAAATTTAAACGTGCAATGCGAATGCAGAAAGTATTCCCGAATTTGAAGGTGGGCGCCTAACGTAAATTTAAACGTGCAATGCGAATGCGTAAAATATTCCCGAATTTGAAGGCGGGCGCCTAACGTAAATTTAAACGTGCGATGCGAATGCGAAAATATTCCCGAATTTGAGGGTGGGCGCCAACGTAAATTTAAACGTGCAATGCGAATGCGAAAGTATTCCCGAATCTAAGGTGGGCGCCTAACGTAATTTAAACGTGCAATGCGAATGCGAAAATATTCCCGTATTTGAAGGTGGGCGCCTAACATAAATTTAAACGTGCGATGCGAATGCAGAAAATATTCCCGAATTTGAAGGTGGGCGCCTAACGGAAATTTAAACGTGCGATGCGAATGCAGAAAATATTCCCGAGTTTGAAGGTGGGGAATGGATTTTAAAAGATGTTACCTCCTCTTTTTGGTATTTTCTTTTTACCAACTGAACTCTTGCCTGTGAATTTCTCCACTTATTCGGCAGACTTTCTCTTTTTGGTATTTTAAATTTTCCACATTGGTCACATTCACTTCAAAGTGATTAGTGACAATTTGTTCCTGCGTGAAACAAAATATTCCCGTATTTGAAGGTGGGCGCCTAACAGAAATTTAAACGTGCAATGCGATGCAGAAAATATTCCCGTATTTGAAGGTGGGCGCCTAACAGAAATTTAAACGTGCAATGCAAAATGCAGAAAAGTATTCCCTCAGCCTGAGGACTGGGGAATGGACTTTAAAAGATGTTACCTCCTCTTTTTGGTATTTTCTTTTACCAACTTATCTCTTGCCTGTGAATTTCTCCACTTATTCGGCATACTTTCTCTTTTTGGTATTTTAAATTTTCCACATTGGTCACATTCACTTTAAAGTGATTAGTGACAATTTGTTCCTGCATGAAACAAAATTTATTAGATATAAACTGCTGGCAACTGGCATCTGCCGTCCCCACTTCTTATTGCTTCCTTTGTCTTTGCCTTCTCATGTTGCATGACTTCCGACTTCCTGTCTATTTGCAGACTCTTTTGTATTTTTCTCATTTTTCCATTTTTGTTTTGTTTTCTTTTTCTTTGGCCATGTTTGCCAAGCTTCTTTATTCTTTTTCCCGAATCTTCTTTCCTTTCTGATCCAAAGTTGTTTCAACTTCCGTTATCAGGAGCTGGTAGTTAGCTCTCAAAAGGGTAACCAATGAAAATGCAGAAAAATGAAAGGAAGGTAAGGGTATTTCGGAGAGATGACAGAACTTATCTGGGTAATTGCTGGCTGATTCCGCTAACCATGCCATGTATTTAAACTCTGACCCAGTTCGTTCCAATCATTGTTCTGACTCTGAATTGCCTTTGACCCAAACCGATACTCTTTTTTTTTTTTTGTTGCCTTTTCTCTTTTCTGATGGTCGCCTTACGGTGCCTCGAAAGGTTTTCACCAATAAGACTCTCTCATTTATTCTCTCAACCTCACCATCATCTCACAGTGCCGGTTAAGGTTTTCACTGATGAGACTCTCTCATTTTATTTCTCTCAATCTTACCATCGCCTCACGGTGCCAGTTAAGGTTTTCACCGATGAGACTCTCTCATTTTTTTTTTCATTTTTCCGTTTTTTCCTTTTTGTATTTTGTTTTCCGCACCACGGGCATCATCCGATGCTTCGCTCATCCTTCGCTGTATTTGTTGTCATTTCAGAATCGATCAGAAGGTCTTTCTTTGGACTGTAACGTGGCTTTTGGACGGGTTAAGAAAGAAAGATATAAAGGCTCAAAATTTCAACGAGGGTTAAAATATTTACAACTCTCGAAATTATTAGAACATAACTTCTGCCCCAGTTTCAATATGTGGGGAATTTTTGGATTTTTTCTTTATTGTGACTGAACCTCAGAGAGGCTGCCTACGTACCCTTTCGGGATCAAGTCAGACGTAGTTCACCTAACTTCATGAGTTAGATGGATTTCTTTTTGACTTTTTCCCGATTTTTGTCTTTTTCCTTTTTTCATTTCATTTTTTCATCATTTTTCATTTTTTTTTTTTTTTTTTCATTTTTCCATCATCGTTTTTTCATTCTGGCAATTTCGATCTTATTGCATTAGAGTGATTCCGAGAGAGGGAAATGAAAGAATTTATTCAATAAGGCTCAAAGGGGTTAACAATGGATAAAGTGTTTGGGATAGAGAATAAAATGCCTTCGTCATTTCAATTCCAAAATCACAACAAAATACAAAACATACAATTGAAAAGGAATCATACATAGTATCTTTTGACCGCATCCGAATTGATAGCAGTCTCTACGCACTTTCCTTCAACATCTGTTAAATATAATGCTCCATTGGACAACACCCGTGATACCACGAACGGTCCCTGCCAATTCGGTGCGAACTTGCCTTTTGCCTCTGCCCAATGTGGTAAGATACGCCTCAATACCAGTTGTCCGACTTCAAACTTTCGAGGTCGTACCTTCTTATTATATGCTCTGGCCATTCTCCGCTGATACAACTGTCCATGGCAGACCGCGGCCAATCTCTTCTCATCAATTAAATTCAACTGTTCTAACCGGGCCTTTACCCATTCATCGTCATCTATCTCAGATTCGGCTATAATTCGTAATGACGGTATTTCTATTTCTGCGGGTATAACGGCCTCTGTTCCATACACCAGAGTATAAGGTGTGGTTCCGATAGAAGTACGCACCGTTGTGCGGTAACCCATGAGAGCAAAGGGTAACTTTTCATGCCACTGCCTGGATCCCTCCACCATTTTTCGGAGAATCTTCTTGATGTTCTTATTTGCCGCTTCTACTGCACCATTCGCCTTTGGCCTGTAAGGCGTGGAATTACGGTGCGTGATTTTAAACCTTTCACAGACCTCCGCCATGAGATGACTGTTTAAATTGGCTCCATTGTCCGTGATGATCACCTTGGGGATTCCAAACCGGCATATAATATTCTCGTGCACAAAATCCACCACCGCTTTCTTCGTCACTGCCTTGAATGTCTTAGCTTCAACCCACTTGGTGAAATAATCAATTGCAACCAAGATGAACCTGTGCCCATTAGAAGCGGCTGGATCTATTGGGCCGATGACATCCATGCCCCAAGCGACAAAGGGCCAAGGTGCTGACATTGTGTGCAACTCATAAGGCGGAGAGTGGATCAGATCCCCATGTACCTGGCATTGATGGCATTTCTTTACATACCTGATACAATCCCGCTCCATCGTGAGCCAGTAGTATCCAGCTCTCAGAATCTTCTTTGCTAAAACATACCCGCTCATGTGGGGTCCGCATACTCCAGCATGTACTTCAATCATAATTTCATCTGCTTGTCGCGCATCCACACACCGCAATAAACCCAGATCTGGTGTTCTTTTGTATACCACTCCTCCACTGAGGAAAAATCCATTGGCTAGACGCCTGATGGCTCTCTTCTGGTCTCCTGTGGCTTGCTCGGGGTATTTGCCAGCTTTCAAGTATTCTCTAACATCATGATACCACGGCTCTCCATCCGACTCTTCTTCCACAGCGAAGCAATAAGCATTCTGATCTCGGACTTGGATCTGAAGTGGATCTATATATGTCTTGTCCGGATGATGCAACATAGAGGACAATGTGGCCAAAGCATCTGCAATCTCATTGTGCATTCTTGGGATGTGCTTGAACTCTATAGACCGGAATCTTTGAGACAACTCGTGCAAACAATACCGATATGGTATCAATTTCAAATCTCGTGTCTCCCATTCCCCTTGAATTTGGTGTACCAAGAGATCCGAGTCACCCATGACCAAAATCTCTTGAATACCCATGTCAATTGCCATTCTTAACCCCAAGATGCACGCCTCATATTCAGCCATGTTGTTGGTACGGAAAAATCGGAGCTGAGCTGTGACGGGATAGTGTTGACCCGTACCTGAAATGAGTACCGCTCCGATACCAACGCCCCTGCTGTTGACAGCTCCGTCAAAGTACATTTTCCATCCTGGTTTCTCCTCTTGCTCTGTCTCCTCAACAAGCATTGCCTCTTCATCCGGAAAGTACGTCTTCAATGGTTCATACTCATCATCTACCGGATTCTCGGCCAAATGGTCTGCAATAGCTTGTGCCTTCATTGCCGTACGAGTTACGTAAACAATGTCAAATTCTGTGAGCAGAATCTGCCATTTGGCCAGTCTTCCCGTAGGCATAGGCTTCTGAAATATATACTTGAGAGGATCCAACCGTGATATCAAGTACGTAGTGTATGCTGACAAATAATGTTTTAGCTTCTGAGCCACCCAAATCAATGCACAACAAGTTCTCTCTAGTTGGGTATACTTCACCTCGTAAGATGTAAACTTCTTGCTGAGGTAGTAGATGGCTTGTTCTTTCTTGCCTGTCTCGTCATGTTGACCCAGTACACAACCAAAGGAATTATCTAGCACTGTCAGATATAAGATCAAAGGTCGCCCTGGTTCTGGAGGAACTAACACCGGAGGATTGGCCAAATATTCCTTGATCTTGTCAAAGGCTTCCTGACACTCGTCGGTCCATTTCACTGCTGCATCTTTCTTCAACAACTTGAAAATCGGCTCGCATGTTGATGTCAATTGAGCAATGAACCGACTAATGTAATTCAACCTTCCTAATAAGCTCATGACCTCTTTCTTGTTCTTCGGCGGAGGTAGACTTTGAATAGCCTTGATCTTTGACGGATCCAGTTCAATACCTCGCCGGCTCACAATAAACCCCAGTAATTTCCCCGAAGGTACTCCAAAGGCGCATTTCGCCGGATTGAGCTTTAAATTGTACCTTCGTAGTCTTTGGAAGAACTTCCTCAGATCTCTCACATGATCAGGTTGTTTTCTGGACTTTATGATGACATCGTCTACATATACTTCAATTTCCCGATGCATCATATCATGAAACATTGTGGTCATTGCCCTCATGTAAGTTGCCCCGGCATTCTTCAATCCAAACGGCATTACTCTGTAACAGTACGTTCCTCAAGGTGTAATGAAGGCAGTTTTCTCAGCATCTTCTTCGTCCATCAGGATCTGGTGATAACCTGCATAACAAGTCCACAAACGAACCGATCTCATGCTTGGCGCAATTATCGATCAATATGTGAATGTTTGGCAATGGGAAGTCATCCTTTGGACTGGCTTTATTGAGGTCTCTATAGTCTACACACACTCTGGTTTTGCCATCTTTCTTTGGGACCGGCACAACATTTGCCAACCAGGTGGGGTATTTGGTAACTCTTATGACCTTTGCCTCGAACTGCTTATTCACCTCTTCTTTTATCTTCACGCTAATGTCCGTTTTGAATTTCCTCAGCTTTTGTTTCACCGGCCGGCATTCAGAGTATATAGGCAACTTGTGTACCACCAAATCAGTACTGAGCCCGGGCATGTCATCATAGGACCAAGCAAAAACGTCCTTGAATTCATGTAACAACCTTATCAATTCATCCCTGAGGGGTGCCTCTAAATGCACACTAATCTTTGTTTCTCGGACATCATCTTCGCTCCCCAAATTTACAGATTCCGTATCACTCAGATTCGGTTTGGGTTTTTCTTCGTATTGTTTCATGTCCTTACTTATTTCCTCCAGGGCCTCCTCATCCTCACATTCTATTTCACTCTCTTCCTCGATTTCTTGTATAGTAACATGATTGTCAGAACTGGGTCTAGAATCCTTCACGCATGACATGGCATTGGAATCAACACATGCAAAACTGTACAAAAGGAAAAATAAAGAAGAAAAATAAGGCAAAAGTGAAGAAAAGGAAAAACTGCATTTCATTAATAGAAAAGAGACGAACAATGTTCGGGATACATGGTGATTTTTTTTTCATGAGGGGGATGGGGAAAATAACAACTTTTGGGTGAAATTTTGAGCTAACTACCAAGACTCCTTTCTGATAAGGAAAGGAGTAGCCTCCCAATTGTTCAATGTGACTCTGGGCCCCACAAATTGCACGTCCATGTTGCTCGTGCCTTCCCCTGCTTCAATCGTATTCACCTCCCAAAACAATTTCTTGAAACCAAGCATTTCTTCATCAAATTGGGTCTCAATGCACTTCGCTGCAGCAGATGGTTGATGTTTTGTACCAGGCCTGATAAAGATGTCGGATAATTTGGGCAAGGGTTTGGGCAAGGTCCAGTTTTTCTTGGCTTTAGAGGCTCTTTGGATATCGGCAAAGGTGGGTTTAAACCCTAAGCCGAATGTACCCTTATTCTCCGGAAGCTGAGCTGGTTGAGTGGCTCCCTGCAGTGTTTTGCCTAACCCCCTCCCCGGTGCAAATCCGTTTTTCAGCATTTCTCTGGCCACCATTATAGCAGTTGGTGCCAACATCGGGGTTGATAACTTTTCACCTTCAACAACTCTATTCACCTCAACAGCATCCGTCACTTGGTAGACCCAAGGACCTCTATCACCATTAGCATCATCAAAAGGAGCTACCACATTACAAGCATTTTCCTCTCCGTGTACAACAATCTCTTGCTGTTCCCATTCAAACTTGACCATCTGGTGTAGAGAAGATGGTACTGCCTTAGCTGCATGTATCCAGGGTCGACCTAACAGCAAGTTATATGATACGGCAATATCAAGCACCTGGAACTCCATTGTAAAATCAACGGGACCGATGGTCACTTCCAAAATAATATCTCCCAGCGTGTTCTTTCCTCCGCCGTCAAACCCTCTCACATTGATACTGTTTCTCCGGATTCTGTCCGGGCTAATGTTCAGCTTCCCTAAGGTTGACAGCGGGCAAATATTCGCACTCGATCCATTGTCAATTAGTACCTTGGTTACGACTGATTCTTCACTCTTTACTGTGAGGTACAATGCTTTATTGTGTTCAGTTCCTTCCACCGGCAACTCCTTATCAGAAAAGGTGATCCTGTTAGACTCGAAAATTTTGCTAGTGATCTTCTCTAAGTGACACACTGAAATCTTCTCCGGAACGTGAGCCTCATTTAGAATTTTCATAAGAGCCTTCCGGTGCTCTTCTGAATGTATCAACAAAGATAGCAAAGAAATTTGGGCCGGGGTTTTTCTTAACTGCTCAACCACTGAGTACTCTTGCGACTTCATTTTCTTAAGAAATTCCTCTGCTTCCTCCTCCGACACTGGCTTTTTCAATTGACTTTCTTTCACCGCTTTCATCTTTCTCAGTTCCTCTGGAGCAAAACACCTTCCAGATCGTGTGAGTCCATGCGTTTCATTAATTTCGCCAGAAATCTCTTTTCCCTTGTAAACTACTGCTACCTTGCTATAGTTCCAAGGCACAGTCTTTGTATTCACCACAGGCATTTGCACTACTGGTTTTATGATCACTGGCTCTGCACTTGCACCCTTCACAGTCACAGTTGTCTTTGCACCTGGCACTACCACTTTTAGACTTCCCATCACTACCGGCTTTGGTTTCTCAACAATTGCTTCCTCTTTCACAATCTCTTTCTCTAACTTGTCACTCGACTTTATCATCATAACGGCCTGAGATGGTTTTTGATTGTCATCACCCTGCACCAGTTCTATCATATTCGTTTCGTGGTGATTCGGCAATGGATTCTGGGTAATGTTTGGGGTTTCTGGGGTCTGCACTTCAATTCTCTTCTCATCGATAAGATCTTGAATGGCATTCTTTAGTTGCCAGCATTTCTCGGTATCATGACCCACCGTTCCTGAACAATATTCACATCTGACAGAAGTATTAAGGTTCCTTGGGGGAGGATTTGGATTTTTTGGTGCGATTGGGCTCAACATCCCCAATTCTTTCAACCTGTGGAAAAGACTGGCATATGATTCTCCGAGAGGAGTGAATGTTCTTCCCGTTTTGTTTCTCCAATCAGCATCTGGCCTGGGTCTATTCTGGTTGCGGTAAGGTTTAGGGGTTGAGTATGAGTTTTGGGCATGGTACACATTGTGTGGAGCTTGAGCTCTCCACACGCGGGGTGATGGTGGCGGGTAAGCTTGGGTTTGAGGGTGATGGTAATGTGGGCTAGTTGGTGGGTATGGTGGTGGTGGTGGGTTATATGGGCTTGGTGCGTTGTAGGGATAGGATGATGGTGGATTATATGGAGTTGTCGGGCTTGGTGGGTATTGGCGGTAAGGTCTGGGTGGGTTATAATGGGGGTTGCGACTCCAGGACCTGCTTTCAATGGTTGATACTTCTTCTTTCTTCTTCTTTCCCATCACTCCTCCACTTCCACTCTGTATGGCTTGGTTGGTGGCTTTGATAGCCGAAAAACTCATAATCTTGTTTGTCTTCAAACCCTCTTCTACAAAACTTCCCATTTTCACAACTTCGTTGAAACTTTTCCCGATTGCAGACACTAGATGGCCGTAGTACGTCGGCTCCAAAGCTTGCAAAAAACAGTCCACCATCTCTCCCTCTTTCATTGGCGGATCCACTCTAGCGGCCTATTCCCTCCATCTAAAACCGTATTCTCTAAAGCTCTCTCCTGGCTTTTTCTCCAGCTTGGTAAGGGATAACCTGTCGGGTATGATCTCCAAATTGTACTGAAAGTGACTAGCGAAAGCTTGTGCTAAGTCATCCCAAACGAACCATCTTGTGTGGTCCTGTCGGGTATACCATTCCAGGGCTGATCCGCTTAAACTTTGGCTGAAGTATGCCATTAACAATTCATCTCTTCCTCCCGCGCCTCTCATCTTACTACAGTATCCTCTCAGATGAGCTACCGGATCCCCATGTCCGTCGTACATGTCAAACTTTGGCAATTTAAATCCCGCAGGAAGCTGTACCTCTGGGAACAAACACAGGTCTTTGTAGGCTACACTTACTTGCCCTCCTAGCCCTTGCATGTTGCGGAAAGCATTCTCAAGACTTTTGACTTTCCGAGCCATCTCTTCCTGCCCGGCACTTGTTTCTATCATAGGAGCGTGAGACTCGTGTTGTCTGAAAGTCGGCTCCGGAGGGTAATAGTGAGAATCCTGGATATGGAACATCGGTTCACTAGAAGACTTGTGGATAACAGCAGGCGGAGGTGCCACGTATACAGGAGCAACTTGCGGTACAGGAGGTGGTGCTTGCTTGGTTGGAGGTGGTGGCATTTGGGAGGTGGAAGCGTAGTAATGAGGGTAGTCGGGGTAGGTAGAGGATGAGTTCATCGTTGGTGGCTCCGGGTTAGGATTGGCTGGAGGGACATATGCAGGGTTAGCAGGGTAGGCTGGTAATGGTTGACCTCTTGACCAAGCCTGGTACATTTCAGCCATCTGTTGTCTTAACTTGTACATTTCTTCTTTCATCCCTGCCACATCCACGATCTCTTCTTCGTGAGCAAGGTCTACAATGGTTGCCTCGATCTCCTGGGACACAGCCTTTGTCATCTTTTTGGACCTGGTGTTGTATGGGTGGGTAGCCAGTATGCCAGTTGCCTAGAAAATCTGGACTCACAAACATCAACACTCGTCAGTTGTTAGCGCATGAATAAGATGAAACGACTTTTTTAAAAACAAACACATTTGCTCGAGTCATTATGCATCATCCCGGCTGCTGCTCACTCCAATCATCTTTTCTTTTTCCGCTCTTTTGCTTTTTCTATCTCTCTTTTCTTCTTTTCTTTTTTTTTTTTTTTTTTTTTTGCTTTTTCACTTTTCTTGCTTTTCTCTTTTTCTTTCTTTTTCTCTTTTTCTTTCTTTTTCTTTTCTTTTTCTTGCTTTTCTTTTCTTTTTCTTTCTTTTTCTTGTCGTTTATATAATTACGCTCCTATTTATTTGCCTAGCGGATACAAAAGAAATGCCATAAAGTAAAAGAATTGGTAACAACACTTTGTTTTCTCATTGATAATTCGAAACCTTGATTACAAAGTGATGTTTAAACAAAGGAAAATAAAAGATGATGCATGACCTAAGAGTACATTAATGCACCTAGTGCCCGCGAGGCATCGTTCGGCCTTGCCGCGGGCCTATATGCTAAACCCCTTGGAAGCCTATCCAGGTCGGCCATGACTTGTTGTACAAAAAACTTCACTGCAGATACAAAATTCCTCCGAGACATATCTTCACAAAGCTGAGTCTTCCGGGTGATGTATTGGGCGATGCGAACAATCTTTTCTCTGATGACCCCTTTTTCCTGCAATAACCTGCTTATTTGTTGATTACGAGCGTCCACGACCTGTTGGTTGTCCCTTTGTACCTGTTGTAGCTCCGATTTTAATCTAGCCATGGTCATGTAGCAATAGTCTCTTTCTTCCTCAAGATCTTTGATAATCTTGTTGCTCTTGGCCGTGGCTGAGATTAATTTCTTTCTAAACTGGACTATTTCAGCATCATGCTTGTCTTGCAGTTGTTGAACCAATTTAGCTCTCTTCTCAACATCTCTATCCACTTGCTTCCGAGCCATGACTAACTCTTTCTCCGCTTTATCCAAATCGAAGCTATAGTCATTTACCTTTCGCCGGAGAATCTCAATTAACTTTTCATCCCGAGCCGAGCGAATTGGGGTCTCGGATGCAATTTTCATTTGAGCCATTTGAGCTTTCAACATCTCATTCTCTTTCTTCAACTGCTTCTTCTCCACTTCATCGGATGCCGCTTGTAAACCGCTTTCGAAATGAAGATTTCTCAGCTTATCTTCCAACAGACTGATTTTGGCATTATATTCCTTTTCCTTGGCCGCCCATTTCAGATTTTCCTCGGATTGCTCTATCAGGTCTTGCAAGTGAGGTCTCTTTGAAAGACGTTCGTGTTCAACCCCTCGTCGGTACCAAGTGGAGTATCCAGGTGATATCTCCCCTTTTGCTCTATTCGGCACACAAGTATCAATCTTTAGATTTTGGCATTCATTCCAGATTTGCCGGATTTTTGCTTCCGGGAATTGCCCGTCTGGACCAATCTCCACGGCCTGCACACTGAGATCCCCATCTCTTGGAATAATCTGACACCGACCCAACTGTCGCAGGGCTCTGTAGGGTGCATAAGGTGGTATACTCTTCAAACCCATGATCAAAAATGGCGATCCCTCCGTTGGCATGTATATCACCTCGTCAAGAGGTAACCAATCATACGTCCAATCAATTTGACCGTCAGTTAGTGATCGAAGATACACAATCCAACCTTGGACTCCCTCGGGCAACTTTATTTCCTTTGTTCTCGCATTGAACTCTTCCAAACATGTCCGATCGGCCGAACCATAGCTCGAGAATGAAGGGTGGTGACACAGATGCTCGATTAGCCAGATTTGCAAGATCAAGTTACACCCTTCGAAGAAAGTAGCCCTGCTTTGCACGCAGTCAGAGCACGATAGATATCCGCGACAATCATCGGGGCCGGAGTACAGTTTTCTTGCACTATCAGTGTGGTAGCTACCCCGACGACTTTTATATTGATATGTCCATCTTTCCTCGGGAATACAACAACTCCAAGAAATGCCACCAAAAATGCGAACCTCCGGTGTTCTTCCCATTTCGCCCGGTTGGACTTACAGCACAACTTGTTGGTTGGGTCATTGAAACCCCCAACATGTCTAAACCTGTTGTAGATGAAGCTTAAAGAACAAAATCCGTTGGCCAGATCTTCATTATGAACATTCCGGGCAATTTTCAAAGAGTCGAGGAAGCGATGTACTGTCACCATCCTCGGAGATACCGGATATTTTCCTTTCAGCGGGACTTCGGTCTTCCCAATGTAGTAGGCAATCTCCTCTAAAATAGGGGTAAGCTCAAAATCTGGAAAATGAAATACGTTGTGTGCCGAATCCCAAAACGAGACCAACGCTCGAATTACGTCACCTCGAGGAACTATTTCGAGTAACCCAGTAAGGCCTTTCAAGTACTTTTTGACCCAATCTTGACCATCGGATCCCATGTCCCGCCACCATAACCTCAGCTCCAAAGGGATTTTATTTAGGGAAAATTGTTCATTCATCATCGTGCTCGTCCTGCACATTTATTAAGGTGATTTTATTTTAGAAAAGGAAAAATCTTTTTCAATGCAAGTTTTCAATTTTTTGAAAAGAAAATGAAAATGACTTTCGAAGTGGCCATTTTTGCAAAAACAGCTTTCCGTCGTCCTTTCGGAACATTCGGCCATTTCCAAAAATGGCAATCACCTCGATTATTTGAAAAGAAAATCTTTTTGGTCTTTTTCTAAAAGTGTGGTTGGACCCGTTTAAGGGTTGCCTACGTATCCCACCTAATGGCGAGAATCAAACCTGCGTAGTTCGGTCAGATTATTTGACCAATTATTTCAAAAAAATGTTCCACCTTTTTTTTTCAAATTTTTCAAATTTTTCCGGGTACCTCTTTTCTATAAATCCTTAATTTCTCTCTCTCTTTTCTTTTTCAATAATTTTTTCAATCTCGGGATTTTCGCCGGTCCGCATAACGATCAAGGACAATAAAATGCAACACATAGCATGCTCGGTCTTTTCAATACCGGGTTACCTGTCCTAGACGGACCCAACCCCTGTGTTGAGTCCCCTAAGTCAAATGTGATGCAAATAATCGTCCTAGACCTATGTTCAAAATCTTACGGTTTCATAGATTGCTAGACCGTGTACCCGAGCGGACAACTCGAATCGAGGAAGGGGCTACGTACCGGTGACCCGCGGAGTCAATCGGCTTTGTAACTTATCCGGCCTCTGTTTTCTTAATTTAAGGTGACATTTAACAGAAAGGGGAGTCTCAACCAGTAAGCACATCCCCGGGGGAGAAGAGAGAAGGGTTTTCGGCACAATTTTATATGTACAGTTTACATAATATCAAAAGCGATAAAGCATATAGCATGTTGTTCAAATCATATAATGAAGTCAAACAAAAAACACGAACGGCAGTTCTAAGGAGCTCGAGTTCTTAAACCCTGAAATCGAAATTCAGGGTTGGATCCCCAGCAGAGTCGCCAGAGCTGTCACACCTCCCTTTTTACTACCCCGCACATGCGTAAGATGTATAGATACACTTGTAGGGTATACCCCGACGCTCAATTACCCGATACGGATAAAATAACGTAAGGGAAGGAGTTTTTCCAATTTAAGGACAATCGGTTCGGGATATATTTAGAGATTAATCAGAGTCGCCACTTGGGAATGACAATGGTGTCCCAAGTCACCGGTTAATCCCGAATCCGAGGAATTTTGACTCTTTGAAATGTCTGCGAAGCAGAGGTCCGGATAAGGAACTCTGTTAACCCGGGAGAAGGTGTTAGGCACTCCCGGATTCCGTGGTTTTAGCACGGTCGCTCCACTGTCGTTTTTGACTTTTATTTGACTCAATTATAGATTTTAATAACACAATATGCTTTACGCTTAAATATTATTTTTAAGGAATTTGCGGTATCGCGAAAACACGCCTCGAGTCATACCGCAACCAGTACGCCTATGACTTTCGGTGTATTTCGGCTTTACCGAGATTTGGATTTGAGTCGCACCAAGTGCACACTCGTTCATAAGAAGGTATATTAAAATCGTGCCCTAAAGTATCGTCTATCGGCTTTTAAATCTTTTGGGACAAGATATGGAATTTGCTATTAGCTTTCCCGGATCTATTTGTGTTATATCATTACTAAGTGGGGGCCCCGGTGTTATTCGGGCGAGGCTCGTCCCAATTTTATTAAAGGTTTCGATACTTGTATTTGACTACATTTTCTATACATGTTCTTTCCTCAATCGTATTTACACAAAATGATCTAGGCCTATTCGGATTTCATTGCTGTTGGGCCTGGTTCTCACTTTACACTAACATTACATCAGTCCAGGCCCTTGAGACTTGATATTTACATGAATTCACGGCCATGGGGGTTTAAGAGAATTTATATAACAGAATGAAAATAATTAAAATCAGAAACGCAAGCTTAATAGAATGAACTCAAAATGTTTTATTCATTAAAAGAAATCAGTACACAATCTATTATGAATCAATTATCTATCACAATTCAGACTACAACTAAAGGCTATTTATGATCTTCAACCTTTTGTTAACAAGTTGGTACTAATACTAACAGATTCTAAAGAAGAGCAATTCAATTATTCTGGAAGTTCATAGAGTAATTAAACTAAT
This sequence comes from Nicotiana noctiflora, assembly GCA_032618575.1. Classification (NCBI taxonomy): domain Eukaryota; kingdom Viridiplantae; phylum Streptophyta; class Magnoliopsida; order Solanales; family Solanaceae; genus Nicotiana; species Nicotiana noctiflora. Next base: position 360,414 of record JASVEL010013537.1, read on the forward strand.
TATCTACAAATGACTAAGATTAAGTAATTAACCTATACGTGACAGTGCTCAATCGACCCAATTACTGAGTTATCCAAGCCTGAATGATCTATTCATATGTACATAAATGTATCATTGATTCTAATTCAAATTAGCTTATGCCATAAATCCCAGACACGAATGAACTATCAATTCTTCTGCCTATTCTCTCTTTTGAACCTATTATACCACTTTGTAGCTATGTTTGAACACCAATTAACACCAAAACTGAAACCGTTTAAACATCATTGCCTATTTTTCTTCTTATCTCTTAAACTTGTTCAAACACTAAGATTAGCTAATGAGACAGATTAACTGAATGAATTCAGTATTACTAATATAGGCGAATAAATTGATGAGCTCTAGTTTTAATTGTACTCGTATTTAGCTAAGTGATGAATGATTTATACCAATACTAATATTACACTACTGATTTCCTTATGAGGCTTATTACCAGATTATTAATCGTTACTGATATCACTAATTAACTTATGTTTTAAAGTATTTTCCTAATTAACTAAGTGTTAATCTAGCTACATTATACTACTACTATGCTACTATTACTATACTATTACATTGCCTCTGTTTTTTGGTCTCTTCAGCTACTACAAAAGGCTATCATAACTAATTTACAACTAGAACTAATCAATATTAAACTACAACTGCATAATAGCATAGAATCTTCATTTTATTTCACCAATGATATCAATACAGCTTCAATGGATAGGATGTGTACCTGATTCAGCAAAAATAGAAGCCAATGAGTTCTAAGGGAGAAGTAAGCAGTAACAGCAGTAGACCCAAACAAAGGCAATGCAACAGTGGGAGTGAAGATCCAAATAACACAGCAACACAGCAATAAAGAAAACCAACAACAACGAGCTAGAAACCCAGCAAGAACAGAGTAAAATCAAAAGCTCTTCACTCGGAATTTCCAGAATTGATCACTTCTAAATTGCTATTTCTATCTATTTCAGCTTTGTATTTAATGAATTCCAACTTAAAATGTATTTTTCAGATTGTTCTACTGTGGAATCCCCTTTTTCAGCCCCTTTTTGAGATATTTATAGCTAACTTTTAGGGCTGAATACTTGGGGAAGAAGTATTGGGATTAATCCCACTTCCCCCTCCTAAAATTACCTATTCTACACTTTGGTCCCATTTTCAGTTACTAAAACCCTTCCAGCATGTGCTGGAAGGTTCCAAAAGATTCTTTTTTAGGGCCTTTTACTAGTATATCCCTAAGGGTTTGAGATTTTTACAGATTTCCCATTTTTAGGAGACCATTATACCCCTGAATCTCTGCAAAATTACAGAAATCAGGAGCACAAATGTCCCCATTACCCTTTTAAGTTCTAAACTATTACTAATTTACCTTTTTTAATACCCAATTATGCCCCTGAAGGCACTGCTGATTTACCAGCTATGCCTAGGGCAGATTTTAGTCAATTTGAACCTATTTAACTAATAGCCAGCCCTGGCATTAATATTTAAGGGCTGGCCAGATTTATTATTAAGAACTATTTCAATTTTAGCCACTTTTAAACTAATTTCAGTCAATTAAGACCAATTTATTCCTAATCAAAGCTAATTGCAGGCATAGCCTGTTTTGTTATTATGATTAACCTATTTAAAAGTTAGCCAGTCTCAAGTTGAGACTTAGCTTGGGCTGTTAAAGCCATATACTGAACAGCTAGGCCCAAAACCTTTACAGGTTTGGCCACTTTGCTGTTCAGGGCTCAATATAGAGCTTGGGCTAGTCTGCATTTGCAGACATAGCCCTTTGCACAACCAGCCACTGTTAAACAGTGAGCTGTGTGTTAGGGCTTACAGAATTGGTCAACCTTTTGCAAGGTTAACCATTCTTAGGCCAATTATTGAATTTATAACCTATTTTTGTTCATTTTCAGTGTTAGCCTATTTAAAAACTATCCACTTATCATGGAACTAGTACTAACAGCTATAACCAATCTTCCTAAGCATGATAGACACTAGCAGTGTTCACATTTAACATGTAACTATTGCAAACTTAACCATTTTAACATACAATTGCACACATAACCACATAAAGCCAAACCATGTTCATTGATTAATTAAAACTCAGAAAAGGGGTTTGATAGTGTTGAACTTCAACCAATCAATTTACATAACTTAAACTCATGTAACTACATAGCAATTAACATCAATTAAACTAAGCACAACCATTTCATGCTAGATGGGCCACTGAAAACTCCAAATCATACATTAGGTTGTTCAGGCTTCTACTAAGACTAAACATATGAAGGCACAGAGATAAAAGCAGTTGAAACATTGCTAGCTAACAAAAGGTAATCTAATGCAAAACCAAGCAATTAAACATAATACCAGAATCAACATGCATGATGATATAAGGACTACTGAAAACTACAAGGTGAGGGACCTCAATACTATAGTAGACAAAGGAACACTGGGACATTAAAATAAAACTACCAACCACAGAATACTAAAAGAGAACAATTGAACTAATTATGCCAAAAGAAACAAGAAGACAGATAGTCATGATATTGCAGGCTAACAATCAAGAATCAGTGTACTTCAACAAAACAGAACACATATATGAGGATGGAATGGAAATAGAATCCTAGTACTAAACATGATCTTGAAAGAGCAATTTAAGACATATGAAATCAAACAAAGAGAGCATGAATCAAAGAAGAAGCTAAAACAAGAATCTATGTCTATCAAAGAAGTAATGCAAACAAAGCTCTTAGAATTAACATGATGAACAGAAATAAAAAGGCACTCATAAGCATGTAAATCGAAGCATAAAAACAATCAAAGGGATTAGGGACTAGAATGACACCAGGTCAACTCTTTTGACTTAACCAGAAACATAACATGAAATTAGCATCAAGGAGAATCTTATCACTAACAGATTAAGCAGCCTTATGACCAAATATCAGAGATTCGCCCAAAGAGAAACATGGGAACATAACCAAAGCCAAATCAACAGACAAATCATTATTCAGAAGGAGACGAACATGCTAGAGGCAAGGATATTCAGGACATGAAACAAAAGAAGAGAAACAGAATATCAACAAGAATCAGACGAAAATTAACACACAAATACAAAAATCAACAGAAAACAAAACCAAAGCATGTACGAAATCACAAACAACCTAGAAAACTAGAGAAAATTAAAGGTGAGGGACTTAGCTTGCGGGGCCGGTCCCCCGAGCTTCCTAACTCTTTTCTTTTCCTTTTCAATCCCTCAGACTCTCAGATTCTTTTTATTCTTCTTTTCTTTTTCTTATTCGATTCCAGATCTCTTTTTTGATTTTCCTTTTCTGTTTCTTCTTTTCAAGGCCTAAAGGTGAAGCCTTTTGAGGTTTGAGTTACAGGGGGTGTTTTAGGAGGTGGTAAAGGTGGGGTCTTGGTTGGGGTTCGAACTTGGGGTCGCCGGAGTTAGGGTTCCGACGACCTTAATTTGGATATTCGAACCGTTCCAGGGACATTCGAGGGTGGAGGCTAGTATGGTTGGGTAGATCTTATGAAAAGGCGTCGAATGGCATTGGTTTTAGGTTGGTTCTCATACTTTGGTGGTCACCGGTGTAACTCCGGTGACCGGACTTTTGAAGATCGGGGTTTTTTTTTCTGGGGTTTTGGGTGAAGAAGATGGAGATGAAGAAGGGAAAGAAGATTGGAGTGATTGGAAGGGCCGGCGACCACCGTGGAAGGTGGTGGCCGCCATGGCCGCCTAGGGCTTTTGTGATGAAGACGATAGAGAGGAGAGAAGGGTAAAAGGGGCGGCTAGGGTTTAGGATTGGCAAAAATGATCGGCCGTCTTCAGACAAAGCCTATTTATAGGCCACACATACGAGATAATCCTGACCGTTCGCTTGATGATGATCGACGGCTCCTAACGAACGTTACTTAAACGACAGCGTTTTGCTTACCTGTGAGACCAAAGTCTCAGCCCCCTTGGATTAAAATCATACGAACGGCTGAGATTAAATCTCAGCAATTAATTAATTGAATATCTCGGCCAATTATTTAAGGCCGTTGGATCTATCAGGACGGACGGCCATGATCAATACAATTGAGAGCCAGGCGGGTCAAGTGACTGGGCTCAATTCGCTGGGCCACTGGTTTGGATTTTCAGCTAGCCCAATTTATTATACAACTTATTTCTTTTTTTTTTTTTGTATTTTTTCAACTTTAATAATTTTTATGTACTTTTCTTTTGTATTTTTTTTTTCTTTTCTTTTTTTGAAAGATTATAAATCCTAATTTACTTCCTACTCTAATTTCCTAATATTTTTTTGCAATTTTTCTGCTATTTTTCCTTTATTTTCTCCTATTCAAGCTATTTTGTTAATTTTTCTAATTAACTAAACTAACAACTAATTACTACTATTTTTTGATTTTTTCTAATTTTACCTATTCAAACACACAAAAATATAACTAATTTCAAGCAAAGTAAATAATTGCACTCAAAATATATTTATTTTAATTTTGGAATTATTTGCCTGGTGCAAAAATCATGTGCTCACACCCGCCTCCCACAACTCGTATATATATCCCGATGGGCTTCAGTATGACCCCGAAGCTCGTGAAAATAAAAAGGAATAGCGATGGAGAAAGATTCAACGTGAGCCAACAATTGCTCATTTTCGACCTCAAGAGCAGTGACCCGATCCCCTAAGGTCGACACCTCCTGTTCGATCTCACCAGTACGCTCCTCAAGCCTCTTCCCTTAGCGTGGCCATTGCCCTTTCTGATTCCTGCTCGGATTGGAGGATGCAGATTGTGTTCTCTAGAGCCGCCACCTTTGCCAAAGCTGCTGACCAGGCACTCTCGATGTTTTCCAATCCGGTAACCTTTCTCTCCAACTCGGTCATTTTCCCATCCACTCCGCGCTCATCGCCTCGACCCAAATAACATTCTGATCCATCTCAGATTGCATTGACCTCGGCTTCCCCTAAAGATATTCGCACTCTATAGTAACCCCTTTGCCCAACTCAAGCTCTTCGTCCATTGCACGAAGTTGCTCTTCGAGTACGCCACTTCTGCGAATAGCCTGCATCAATTCTTGATCCTTCTTGTCCAATTCTTAGGCGAGGCATCGGTCATCAGGATTCGCCTTCAGTCGCTCATGCATCTCACGTCACTTATTGCAATTGCACTGATATTTCTCCAACATCTTTAGGAAAAACTTTGCCGAAGTGTCAGCCCTACGAGCGCTCTTAATTTCTACCATGTACGTCTGAAAAATGAAAAGACAGGTTAAGGCCAGATCGCCAAGAAAAATAAAAGGAACATGAAAGAAAAGTAAAATGTACCCTCAAGCCCGTATTGGCCACTTCATGCATCAAATCAATATCAGGAACATTCCGAAGAGCCTTGCCCTTAGTGGTAGAGCACAAGAGGTCAAACTGCGGCACTAGGTACTCTGTATCTCTAAGAAGGTTAATATCCGATGAGATATCAAGAATACAGGACAGGCCTCTTACATGAACCACCGAAGGGGTAAGACCCTCTTTAAACATCTTGATGTCATCAGGATCAAGATCAGACTTAGATTCGTAGTTGTCGACCACAACACCCCTCCCCCTATCTACGACCGAGGAGGAAGCACGTCCCGGCACCGAAGATGAAGGTCCGTCCAAAGCAGGAACAACGGCCTTAGTATTCTGAACCCCCCGTCGCGGCAAGTTGTTGGTCAATCATAGTGGTTGGGATCTCCATCGATGGGGTAGACGCAACGGCAACTCCTGCCTCAAACCCGTCAATGGGAGGTCATCCTCTAAACGTACCATGGCCGAAGGAGCCAGTTCAGACTCCATTCACTGCCTCTTTGATGGCCCCTCCCCGTCCTCAGCACGGGAAGATTCCTCCATTGGGTAGGTGATAGGGATCAAAGTCTTAGTTCGAGGGGCAGCCTTCATGCGCACAACCATGACCGTATACTCAACTGAAGCAGCCCTCGACGAAGGTCCGGCAGTTGACCTTGAGGCAGGGTAAGCGGACAATGTGGGCTAATAAAATGCTAGTGGAGGAGCCCTTGCTCTTTGCACTCTCCCTGACATCGACGAACGTCACAGAAGCGACAAAGTCAAAAAGAATTGGGGATGGGGAGGGGGGGTGAGAATAGCGAAAAGCAAAAATGATATTACTTACCAGTAAGGGGCTTGCGTCCATAATTCTCATAGAAGGACGACCGTGTGAGGACCCCTACTGTATGAAGAAGGATGGTGTTCACCCACTTGCGGATACTGTCAACAGGTGCAGGGGGAGTTTCGCGGCTGTAAAAACAAAACAGTTTTAATTACTACCCAAAGGAAAGCGGTCGAGCATCATTCTGACCAAAAGTATGGAGACTTACATACAAAGTTTTGTTTCTCGGGGAACCTAGTAAGATTCGCCACAAGATGTTCGGTCCGCACATAAAAGTAATTCTCATAGAAACGACGGTTGGATCTATCATCCATTTTCACCACCAGACTTTTCGTCCCTCGGTGGCGCATATGAATCATCATGCCACGAATGACTTGAGGGGCGAAGATATTGAGCATATGCCTTAAAGTGATCTCCTGACCAGCAAGCTCCGCAAACTTGAGCAGGATGAGAATACTTTATACAGGTACGGTGAAAGTTGAGCCAGACATACCTCATAAAAACGGCAAAAATCTACCACAAAGAGAGGGAGAGGAAGCATGTACCCAACAATAAAGGGATAGGCGTATAACGCGTAGTACCCTGGGCGGTCAAAATGAACTATGTCGTCCCCTACCGCCGGTAACATTTTGATCTGGTGAGGGATTTCTTACCTAGCCTTCAATTCTGCAATCCCCTCCGCATTCATAACAGAGGAAGTAGGTTTTGGCTCCTCCAGGCGGGACTGTGGAAATCATTCCATGGTTCCCCAAGGCGAGGCAAGATCTCAGCCGCCGTCGAACCCCCTCATCTTCCACCACTTCTACCCCTCCAGCGACAAGAACATTGCTTTCCAGAGGATGGCCAGCATGAGAAAAATTGCCTACCATTTGTATCAATTTGTTAAAACAAAGGGATGGAAGGAAACAAAGAGACTAAGAGGAAAGTTCCTGGCTAACCGGAGAAAATAAAAAACTCGAAGTATAAGGAGAAAAGAAGATTCACAAAGTTCTTTCAAGTAAAGGCAATGAAGTGTGTCAATAGAATGGTGCTTTCTTTCTACTTATAAGAGACATAAATTTCCCAAGCGCGAAACCTAAGAGTCACCAATCGAAGCTGATAGGGCATGAAACGGTTCAATCACCTGGGAACATGTGTTATAATGGTAGCAACCACGTATGACATTTCAAGTTAAGCGATGTTTCGATTCCGAAACGGCCGCGACGGTCCATGGGCATCGCAAGAGCGTCGTTACACTACTTGAATCTAAAAATCAAACCTAAAGGGTAGATAGTCAGATTTTTCTTAGATGTGTAAAAATATAATCCATCTGCCGAGCCCCACAAGAGACGACCCCAACAGACTGGGAGACTATATGTATTAGTCAAAATCTGATCGTTGTGGACGACCCAACTGGGATCCCGCCCAAGCGGCGGGACAGTGAAACACGCCAACTAGGAATCTTTCTGGAAACGGAGGTTTTTTCTCTTTTTCTTCTCCTCCGTAATTTTCTTAGCAAAAAGAAGACAAAACAATCTTCTAGAGATTACGTAAACTGATTATCTCCGTCGATTGGTGGGAAAAGAAAAGAAAAACATCAATAAGATTGATCATCACCCCTATTTTATTTTATTCATCATTTTCTGATTTGTTTATAGATCTAAATTTTATTATGCTTGACTATTTTCATTTTTATTAATTGATTTAATAAAAATATTCCAATAACTTTTGGTCAAACATATACAATAGTGAGTTATTTGAATATCCATGATATATATGAAAAAAAGAAACAAATGAAGGAAATTACGCGACAAATCAGGCCATTGATGAATGCAATCCTTCTGTTGCTGGTTTAAACGAATCAAGTGTTTTCGACAAAGCTTTCATAAATATATATTAAACGAAAAAGGTCCAAATACCTCCCTATACTTTGCGAAAAGGGCCAAATATCCCTCATTAAAAGTTTGGCTCACATCTAACCTTGCCGTTACACTATTGGCCCGGATACCCCCCTAGACTTTACGATAAGGTCTATATATAACCCTTATTTTTTAACAATTTTTCTTTTGTATCAACTGAAAATTATTTATTGAAAATAATTTCGTTTGTTCTTAAAAAACGACAAATATTTTGTTAAAAAATGTTTTTTTCCCTTTTTTACAACAAAAAAAATGTTTTTATAAATTTGTTTTTCTAGTTTTTACAAAAAAAGTTTTAAAAAACTAAATAATGAAGAAAACAATATTTTTCAAAAGCGAAAATAATTTGTTGAAAATATTTTATTCAGTTTTTAAAAAATAAAAATATTTTTGTAAAAACTGAAAATGTTATAATTCCTCTATTTTTATATTTTTTTACATAATTACAAATATGTATTTACTAAAAAAATATTTTGTTAAAAAAATGATTTTTGTAATTTTTTTAAAGTTTTACAAAAATATTTTTTTTCTTCATTTTTCGATTTTTAAAAAATGTTTTTTTTCTTCATTATTGGTATCCGGGCCAATAATATAACGACAAGGTTGGATATAGACCAAACTTTTAACGAGGGGTATATTTAGCCATTTTCGCAAAGTATAAAGAGGTATTTGGACCTTTTGCGTATATTAAATTTAAACTCACACTTTCAAAATTGTGATGAGTTCCACACTTAAAAAAAAGCCTAAAAAATGAACAACTTTCGAATAAGTTCTAGGAGTACCGTAAGAAAATGTTTAACTCGAACAAAAGCATGAAGGTGTAGCCTATAATTTCGGAGGGACACAATCATTGGATTTACATGTAAATTCTCTATGAAACATCTTAAATCTTAACCCTTCTGCTGCCTAAAAATATATCAAAGCTAAAAAGCTATAGCTACGGAAAATTCTGGTGGGGAAAAAGATAAGATAATTTGGTCCCCAAAGTAAAAAGAGGAGGTAAAAAAGCCTTGTTCCTTGTTTTAACTTTGGTTTCACCTTTAACCAGAGTGCGTAGTTTCCGTCGCGCGTGCGGCTCGAGAAGATGTCTTTAGGGCCCCACCCCAAAATTGAAGTCTACTCTTCGTTTTGGCCCATTAATTATGGTCATGTAGCACTGACCCCTTCCAAGTTATCCAGCTTGTTTGGTATTGTTTCCCTTTCTTTTTAAACTTGTCAAGTAAAGCCAAAAAATTACCCCACACTGGACATAAATTATTACTTATAACCTGTTTTTTCCTTTTCCCAAAAATACTTTTTTTTTACTTGAGTTTTTTGGTCGAATTTATTTAGGAAAAAGTAATTTTTTTTTTAATAGTTTTGACTTTTCTTCTTACCTAAAATATCGCTAACAAAATATAGGATATACCAAAATAAACTTTTAAACCTAATACTTAGGATATTAATTTATAAATACTTTTTTTTTTATTTTTAGGAAAACTTCCTAATATATAGTGACTTAAGAGGTGAATGCCTTTATATTTGCTGAAGGAATTTTAATATATTTAACTTATATTACAAGAATTAAGTACTTTTTAATTTTATTTTCATATTTTACTTAAATAAAATAATTTTTTAAATTATTGCATATAGTAGTAAAATTTTGAGATTATTTATTTACTTATAATATTAATTATTAAGTAAATATGTTCATATCCTTATTCGTAATTTGACACTTAAAAGCACTTTTTAAAAAGCTTGGCCAAACATAAATTATTTCTCAAAAAATACTTTTCCGACTGATTAGCCAAACTGCTTCTCTCCAAAGTACTTTTGAAAAAAGCACATATCAAAATAAGTTAGATTTTTTCAGCTTGCCAAATGAGTTATTAGTATTTTTTTTCGTCTCAATTTACGTAATGAATCATCTCATTACCGATAGAATAAAAAATTAAAACTAAATTATTATACTAATTATAAAAAGGTAATTATTTTCCTTACACTGCAAAAAATGTTACACAAATTAAAAAAGAGCGAGTATTATGGTTATAACATTTGACCTCACTGTTCTAAGTCAATTTTTATTTCTTTCATGTAGATAACACTTGCTCTGTTGATGTCCATATCTGGTGCGAAAAGACTCTGTTTAGACAAGAAGTATTTAGTGGACCATAAACACTGTAACGATAAAAGAAAACAAATACGGCAGAGGTTCATGTAAAAAGTAGAAATATGTTAGTAGTAGTAATAATTTTTGTTAAAACACGAATCACACTATATCGAAATTGTTGAGCCCTTTAACTTTGCTCAATGGAGCGTGAACCACACCCAGAGAAAAGTTAAATTATCGTTTGGGAGTCCTATTAAACATAGCTTGTATTTACAAAATGGGACGGCTGCTGACACAATAATTACATCAACTGCCACTGATTTACTTTTAGGGCTCCCTCCATAAGTAGTCCTCTTTCCCTCCACTACTTCCCCATTCCCTTTCTTCACACATTTTTCTTTCTAATTTACAGAAAAGAAATGGAGTTTTTGAATGTGGCCTTTATTTTTTTACTAGTATTAGTAGCAGGAGTTGAAGGCAGAATCCCAGGTGTTTATAGTGGTGGAGCATGGCAGAGTGCTCATGCTACTTTCTATGGCGGCAGTGATGCCTCTGGTACTATGGGTACGTCACCATTTCCCTCTATAACCTTTACACTTTCAACCACCATTTTCAGGGGTTCTTTTGTTCTTCTTATTTACTCAATGTACAATTTTTAGTGACTTTTTAAGATATATAAGTCAAACGTTGAAATAACCCTTGAAATATTCCATTATTTCTATTGTAAAGAAATGCAAGTCAATTTGTGAAGGTAGAGGTTTCATATATTTAAACTGACGACCAATTTTGTGATTTAAACAGGTGGGGCGTGTGGGTACGGTAATCTATACAGTCAAGGGTACGGAGTGAACAATGGAGCGTTGAGCACAGCGCTATTCAACAATGGCTTAAGCTGTGGAGCTTGCTTTGAGATTAAGTGTGATAAAGACCCACAATCGTGCCATTCCGGTAGTCCTTCCATATTTATTACTGCTACTAATTTCTGCCCTCCAAACTTTGCTCTGCCGAATGACAATGGCGGATGGTGTAACCCTCCTCGTCCTCATTTTGACCTCGCCATGCCTATGTTCCTTAAGATTGCTGAGTACCGTGCCGGAATTGTCCCCGTTGTTTACCGCCGGTTAGCATTTTGTGCTTTTCCTATTTTTCTCTGTAATTTACTGTGTTTCTTTTGGTTTGTCTCTTTATGTGTTTGGTTTTAATTTATTGCTTTTGTCAGATTTTCTGTTCTTTCATAGGGTAGAAGGAAAATAACCTGTCGCACGTACATTTGCTGGCATACCTTTCCTCTTTTTCGCATTATTAATTAGTTTGTACTGTATTATATTATTACTGCTTATTTTTGGCTTAAAGTTTTATTGCACATGTATAACAAAGAGTTACCTATCTATAGGTAATCCCAAAATTTATTTTGAAAAATTTGATTTGAGTGAAATTTAGTTTAAAGATAGACATACGTTTTTTAAATATATTTTCCAACTTTAATTTTAAAAACCATCTATATAATTCTCAAATTTTAGGATTTTGGCTCAATATAAACTCAAATCTGGGATTTAAGATTTGGTCAAAATATGAGCAAAATTTATGTCCAAATATGAGTTTTAAAAATAAATCTCAAATTTATTTTGAGAAAATTCATACTGGCCTTAAACTCTATGGTTAACTTTGACTCAATTAACTTAATTTTGGAAGTTTTTTTCTATTTTTTTTTCAAATATGGTTTGTTTATAGAATTAATAAAGTTTTTGAAAAATTTTAAAAATAAAAACTTCAAATCTCAAATATAATTTTAGATCTTTTTTGGGGCAAAATCATTACCATTTAGACATTTTGGCTGAAAAAAAATAGAAAAATATTTTTTAACATATCAAAATTTGCCTCAAATTTTAATCCAACCACATTTTCAATTTAAATAAAACTTCATCCAAATTAGCTTTTTTCAAAAAATATTTTGAAATCTATGTCCTAGCAGATTCTTAAATTTGCGCCGAGTTAACTGGATATTAGGAAAATCAAACGAAGCACAATATTTCACGAGAATGTCAAACATCAAACCCTAGGTAGTGGAGCACAGTCTTCCATAGACACCTAGTCCTTGCCGTACTGCGTCCTCATATTTAATTTACACTCTACGTAGCACATTAACACATCTGTCCTCATGTTTGTTTCTCAATTGACAAAACTAACCTGAGTTTTTTAATTTATTTACGCAGGGTGCCATGCAGGAAGAAAGGTGGAATAAGGTTCACAATTAACGGCTTCCGTTACTTCAATTTGGTTTTGGTTACCAACGTCGCGGGTGCAGGGGATATCGTGAGGGTTTACGTAAAAGGTTCAAAGACAAATTGGATAACAATGAGTCGTAATTGGGGTCAAAATTATCAAACAAATTCGGTTTTGATTGGTCAGTCACTTTCATTTAGGGTGACAGCCAGTGATAGACGCAGCTCCACTTCATGGAACATTGCTCCACCTCATTGGCAATTTGGTCAAACTTTCATTGGGAAAAACTTCAGAGTTTAACAAGAAAAAGTAGCTAAATTCAAGACTTTTTATTAGTATGTTTGACTATTGTGGTTAACTGGGTTTTTAAGGATTTAAAAAGTCTTTAAAAAAATGCTTTTTTGGAGTTGGGATTAGGGAAAAGTAAGGTCTTTTGATTATGGGGTTATTTTTTTTTTTTTAATTTTACCTTTTCTTTTGTTTGTGGTGGGGAAGGAATAGATGAGTTTTGTGGAGAAATTAGGGATTTGGGAAGGGATGAAGTGTAGATGACTTGAGAAAAGCTGAAGTGGCTGCAAAAACATGTAGCCCGCAGCTACTAGTTGGACTATATATTAATTGAAAATATGTATGTTGTTTTTGGTATCTTACGTGTTACATTTACATATAGTAGCTCATGTACCTAAATCGACAATTTGGTCTTTGACGATGCTAATAATTCGGTACTAGTTAAAATAATTGATGTGTACAAATTGGCTTGGGATATTTATTAATATTATCATTTAGAAATGCTAAACTATTAAGAGGAATTTCATGGACGATGATAGCTTAGCCATTAAAGGACTTCAATTTGCAAGTTTGTTCAACACTATTTATTTAATAAAGGGTTCCCATATCAACTTCTTATAAAATGTTGTCTCCTCTTCATTTTCAACAAAGACTTTATGATACAAAAAACAATTAGATTCTTTAATGCATTGCCTCCGGCATCCCTTGCCGTGTATATCTTCGAACACAATTAGGCAAGCACATTCATCTTTAGAATATATATAGAAAAGAGAAGAGGAGGTTGACCAAGGGCATAATAGTTATTTTAAATATATTAGTGCATTGTTTGTTTGTATACTAGGCTCAAAAGTTTTCTTATGGTTTTTTCTTAATAACCGAAAAAACCAAAACTAACGTGTCCATAAGGTATTAAATTCTTTAGGTGGACCCTACTTTCCATTCAACTTTTACTATCTTTATTAAATTCATTACTTGATTGTTATTATTATTTTTTTCAACAAGTACTTTGATCTAGAATAATTATTTTTTTGATAATTTATAATTCAAATGTTCGTCCGATTAAAAATACTAAGGTCACATACTATATATGACAATTCTATTATTTTCTTAAGAAATATCATTTTATTTATTAACTATTTCAATAAAGAAGATTTCATTAAAAAAATTAATGATACCATACGTAGATTGACATTCAAATGTTATTATATTATTATCAATTGATATCATTTTATACAAATTTCAATTGGAATACTTCGTAAAATTCGAAATTTTTTTTATTTAAGAATAAAATATAGTTTCAAGTTCCCTTTTTGATTATAGAATATAAAAAATTATAATAATTATCCCTCTCTAAAAATATGAGTTGAGAATATCCTGAAGTAAAAATAAAGATAACTAATTTGTAAAATTATTATCTTTTAAAAGTTGTTATATATTAAGAAGTATGAGAAGTATCGTCATACAATATTATACTTCTCTCTTTATGATCGAAGTTAGATGAGTATATACTCTATTCAATTAGAATTCAATATTATAAAAATTTTAAAATAGATAAATATACAATTAATATTTTTAAAATAGTTTCAACAAATACTACTATTATGATGATGATTGCATTAATACCCTAAATAGTATCTCAATCATATCGAATGAAACTAGAAAAAAATATTATGTCATTCCAATAGAACAAATCACAAAGTTTCTTGTTAAAATTCTTAATAATTAAAATCACGATTATTATTTAAAAGAACCAAAAAATACATTTTCATCAACTATTTGGGAATAATATTAATATTTAACTTATGATTAGTAAAAAAGAAAAAGATAATGCATTAACACACTGAAAATACTAAAAGAATAAAACTATATATCATTCAATTTAAAAAATCAAAAAAAAATATGACGAATTATTTCTCAACTAACTTTTTAATTACTATTTAATAATAATTAACTTAAGGCTTAGTGATGTAAAAAAAAATATTAAAATAAAAGATGTCCTATTTAGAAATAATTAAAATTCTACTTGAATTATTATCTAATCACTGTATAATAAAGCATTAAATTCGACAAGTGTTTCAAAGTGATTGGTATAGTAATACGATTTTAGAAAAATTAAAATGCACATAATGCAAAAGATAAGTAACAATACATGTAATCGTGATTCTATACGTTATTATAGAAAAGCCTATTCCATTTCTTCTTTCCCTAAAGACGTATAAAGTGTGTAATTGACAATAGACTAAGAAATATGAAAAAGATAAAAAAAAAGTAGAAAATAAAAAGAAACAACAATTGGGCCTGTGCATCGCACGGCGCATCATCTAGTCTTTAGAATAAATCAAGCTCACCATAAACTGTTTGCGTTGTTTGTCATTATCAATGGAAGTAGAAAGCACAATTTTATGGAAATTTTACAAAAGGTTATTTCAATTCAAGGCAGAAGAAAGTGCGTTTGAATAGAGAGTTGGGCATTCCTCTGCATAAACAAATTTACTTGGGGTCAAAATTCGTCTCATTCTTCGGTTATACGCTAACAGCACAATAACATTCTTTACTCCCCAAGTATCACACTGTTATCAAGTTAATCAACAAAATCATTCACCCAGTCTACACAAAAACACAAATACCTCTGTTGGCCTGGATAACCAAATACCTAATAACAATGAGAGAGAGAGGGGATATAATGGATCGGGGTCGTTGATAAAGAGAACGACAGATCACCGTACTGCAAAATGCTCCTCTGTAAATCAGCTTTGTACAGTAAACTATCCAATGACTTAATCCATATATTTCTAGCTGTTTCTGGACAGAATTTACAATATACTTGAAGCTGCTATGTATCTAATAACAAAAAATAAACCAGAAGACAAAGAACAAGCTGTCTCATCTAAAATTTTCACAAAAAATATAGAGCTAAATGAAGGGATGGGTAAGAAAACTATAGTAATTAAGTGTTGCAGACTTTGAGAATTCCTGCTAATGGTTAAGCTGCCTACTAGAATTAATCATGCGACAACCAATTTTTCTACTGCTTTCCCCTCAAAGTTCAGTCAAATGCTTCATCTTGTTTTCCTCTTATGCAGCTTCCACTGTTTCAATATGTGCTCAGCTCCTTCTGTCAATGATGCAGTTCTCTTTTCCTTATTATTCCACAACTGAGGTACTGGGTACCTACCACTGGGGTTATGCTCATTCAACTCATTTAAGGCAGTTACCACAGCTTGATACACTTCTTCACCATACTCAGTCTTTAGATCCTTCAACTTCTCATCATCTTCATCAATTACTTCCTGAGAAATCAGAAGTAAATAAAATTTACATTGAAAATAAAGGAACAAAATATAATACAGATAACAATGTATAAAAGAGTGCATACCTCAACATTTAAACCCTTTTGGATAACCTTATACGGATGCCAATTTGGATCCCTCAGGTGATCCTCCCACAAGGAACATAGTTCCATTGCTTTCTCTGCTGCTTCTTCCGAGTTGTAAATTTTTCTTGCAGCAGCATGGAATGGTTTCTCATTAAGTTCCCCCATTCTCTTGACACAGATAAAAGCACGGCTCTCCTTTAAACCCTGTGACAAAATAAATCAAGCACTAATTATCTAGAGCAAAGGGAAAGAACATGATGATTGCACATAGAATTTTCCTACAGTACTGGTTGGCAGAATGAGATTGGAATCAGCTTCATGTTAAGATACTTTTACAAAAATTAGAATAATGGTACTGTGGCATGTTTGTAGGTCTACAATTCGTTTCCTTAGTTCTAGATATCCGACAATGTAAATGTAAAGCTACAACAGCTTGCAGCTACTACTGCAGATTGTCTTCAGAAGCCAATCTAATGCATGAGCCATATTGCAGATATCAGACTCATTTGCACTTCCTTGCAGTAATATCAAGCTTGAGCTGATTATGAATGAGAATGTCCAAGAAACAAACATGACAGAGGGAAGAAATCAAAGAAGCATATTAAGAGAGAACATCATGAAGAATGGTAAAAACTAAAAAAAAAAAAAATACACTCAACAATAACCAAGCAAAAAGTACGATAAATTCAAAAATCGAAAAAAAAGTTTATGAGAAATCATGTATGTATAAAACTAGATCGTAAGGCAAGGACATACTTGGAAAAAAAAAACCCACAATTTTAGGAGTAAAACAAATTATCAAGTCAAGTTTACCATCTTCAAAAGGTTTCTATGTAGTGCATATCTCCAGAATTTTACAGAGTTAGTTTTAAACTTTTAGCTGCTACAACCTTGTAAATAACAATGGCATATAATATAGGTGTGCACTGTTACAAACAGAGGAACGAAGGCAGGTGTAAAATGTTATGGAACTATCCTTTTGTTTTCTTCTTTTTAACAATGATGAGCATTTCTTCGAACTGATTGTGAAGATGTAATTCAAGATTGAATCCCAATGAAAGCTAATTAAAGATCAATTATAATAGAAGAAAATGATGTGAGTGCCTGTGACTACAAGCCATCCTTATTCTTCACTACTTTAACTTCAAATTCATCTGTTCATTTTACACATAGTATACTTCCTAAAAAAGGCAATGTATGGTGAACTCGAATTATTTGGAAATCAATTTGTCACATTTAAACTCCTTAGTAAATAGAAGGATTTGCTGCTCATGCAGGTGAATAAAATGCTCGTTAATTTGGTGGACAAATATAAAACCAAAACCTTTATAAAATATACTACTCCCACCGTTTCAATTTATGTGAACCTATTTCCTTTTTGGTCCGTGCCAAAAAGAATGACCACTTTCCTTATTTGGAAACAATTTACCTTTATGCAATGATTTATAGCCACACAAAATATATGTGCTTCATTTCACACCACAAGATCAAAAGTCTTCTCTCTTTTCTTAAACTCCGTGCCCAGTCAAATGGGTTCACATAAATTGAAACGGAGGGAGTATATGTTTAGCTCCAATCATAATCACATTGCTTCATTAGAAAGAAATATATTACGAGGATGAACTAAAAATGTACGAATGCTCACATTGATAAGCTCTTTACGGGCTTCTTGCACCTCGTCATTTGTAAGTCTTTCCTTTATAATTAGAGTTTGATTCAGTGTTTCCAAGCTTTCAAGTTCTTCTTCACTCTCCTTGATTTCTTCTTGAATTGATTCCAGTTTCTTCTTCGCTTCGAGATCTCCTTCCACATTCATGTGTCTCATCACTTCCATGGAACCTCGCAAGCGCTCAATCTGCAACTCCAGTGCTTGCTTCTGATCAAGTTTTGCTTGAAGTTCAATTATTCTTTTATGAAGTTGTTCCTTTTCTTTCTGCAAGTAAAAGCCCAAAGTCAATAGCTAAAAAGCTATGAAATATTGTGTTCTTAAAGAGGCAGTCTTAGCCAAAACTGCACAGCACACCTTCTGATCTTCAGCCAATTTCAACATTTTTTCATCAGCCTTCTTCTGCTCCAAAATCGCCCTCTCATTCTGCAGATAAAGAATTTTCAGAAAGAACTGCCAAATTAGGCATCAGAATTACATCTAAGGACCTGGAATGCTAAGTAACTCCTATAACCTATATTATCAGGAAAAGGGTATGCAAGCAAACTGGACACATAAAGGCGGAGATGACCACACTGAATATGCTCAAGTAAGTCAAATTCCTTTCAATTGGATAAAATTATTCTAGATATCCTTAAAAAAAAAATCAGTATTTTAGACACTCGAGTATCATCTCCACTTTCCCTTTTGCAAAGAAGCACCACTTGCAAAACAATGCCCATCTCTGTAAGCCTCTTTTCTTTTCATATCCAACAGACAGACAGCAAGCTAAAACAGGAAGCTTATGACATCATCTTAGAAAGATCTTACCATCTCCTTTTGATGGTCAAGCTTTCTTTGCTCACTCTCATTTAGTGCTTCACGTTCTCTCAATTCTTGTTCTCGTAGCATCAATTCTTCTTTTTGAGCTTCGAGCTGCATTCGACTTTTCTCATGCTCACGTATGGAATCCCGGAGTTGATTGAATGCTTTACGCCGCATCACCTCCATCTCTAGTACACAAATTAAATGACATTAGAGGAGAAAAACAACAACGGAATGAGGCACAACTTCATGATATGATTAATAGATTTCGCACAGGTGTATCTTTAGTATTCTGTTAAAGTAAAGTAATAAAATAGAAAAAAGATATTATGTGACTAGTTTACAGCAAAGAGGCAAAAGAAAAATATACCTTCGTTGTAGTTTTGAACCATCTCCTCCTTTTGATTCATCACATTATCCATAAAAACTTCAGTTCTGCTTATTTTTCTCTTCATCTCTTCACATGCCTTGTTCTTCATCTCTAACTCATTGGTCAAGTTGCATAGTAGACTAGAATCTTTCCTTTTATTCTCTGCTTGTATTCCAGAAACTGTCTTTAGATCTCCATGTTTGCGGAGATGTTTACCAATGAGAGCCTGAGAGTAGTAATCTTCATCACGCGCAATCCAAGCATATAATTTGTCATCCCGACGTCTTACTAAATTCCAATCTCTCTTACCATGTTTATCCAATTCAAATGCTTTACCAAATGCCATAGCATTCATGAATCCTGACCAATCCCCTTTAAATTCAACTATGGCATAGCCAGTGTGACCACGGAAATTCCATAAAGGATGAACCTTCACTGGATTAAACCCTTTGGCAATCCACTCCTTTTTTAGATTTGTTCCACTTTTACCTACATACCTACCTCCCTTATTTTCAAGCGGGATATTGGCTACTACTCCCATCCAGGGAAAAACTATGGGATCATCCTTGGCCTCGTTGATACATTGCTCATTAGATGCTAGGATAGTTTGGGGTGGCATAACATCTTTAGTACTTCTGAGAGGAGGTTGGAATGACACTGTGTTCTCTGCATTTAGTTTTTCCCTTCCCGGACGCTCTTCAGCACAATCAACAGGTTTATCTACTACTTCACTGGTCCTAACAGAAGACGAGTAAAACATTCCTCTGCTTTTGTACTGCTCAGTGATATGAGATGGCTCTACTGGATCATACTTATCATCTAGAGAACTCTTCCCTGATGGCTCAAAACTTTTCCTCCGACTTGATTTGGATTCCTTCTTGTCTGCATCGATGTACCTATCCAAGTACTTGAGCAATCCCAAATGTCTAGCTATGTCTCTAAAACTAGCACTCTTTGAATCTCTACCAATGCGGGAAGAATGCCTTAGAAGATCTTGCAAATCATATTCTTTACTAGAATTATCACAGTATGGACATCTGAAATATTTTCCAGAACGTCTAATTTTGACTTTCTCATCTCTTAAATCTTTATAGTATTTATACTTCAACTCTTCCAACTCTGAATTAGTGCTCTCACTTTTCTCCGATCTTCTACGAGACATCTTCAACCTGTAATTAGGTTAAAAGCTAAAGATCAGTTTGCGTTTTGCTAATAACCAATCTAAACTTGAGTTAACCAAGAATACTTAACAAAGGAAATTGAAATGCAGTCGGAACAGATATGCTTCTAAGACAATGACAAGTAAGACGGGTAACGTAGAAGGCTCAATTTTTAAATCTAGCTGCTTGGATTCATCTTCCCACTAACAAAATGATATTGCTACAACTTGCATTGCTGCTTCAAGTGCTATCAGCAACTACTGGTCATTCAGAATGAAAAGTGGAAGAGTAGAGAACTGACTATATAGCAAGAAACTTCCTCACTTTCTGATGCACGCCTCTTCTTAAACACAACTTACCCTAAATTGTATTTCCCCAAACTACGGATAAATGTTTCTCTCCTTCATATATTGATGAAGTTAACCTCAAAGAAACCATCCAAGTTTACATTAGCTACTCCAGCAACTCCAATAGAACTAACATATTTTTTCCAAAAAGTTCAATAAAAGTAATATACAGCCCACACAAATGCACTCAACTTCGCTATCATATACTATAGATATATTCCTTGAGTTACATGCTATATTATGTATAAATGTTGGTCTGTCAATCTAGTTATAATGCCTAAATAGCAGAGAATCAAGTAATCAACCTGTTCCTAGTCTTTACAAAAAAATCCACCCCAAAAGCTAGAACACAAAAATGAGGATAATCTAGAGGACAAGAAATGCTGGAAAGAGCAATTAACCAATTTACTGGGTCCTATTTTCACCTAGGGTCCAAGGTAATCACAGCAGTAAAAGCACCCATCCATTCCAATGAATATAGCCAATATTACGTATTCTTTGATTTGCTGCTTTTCAAATCAAGCTAACTAGCGTACATATTTTCAATCAAAGGCTGCTCCAGGATCTAAAGATAGTAGATGCACCATTTACTAAACACACAAATACACACATTTTGAAATGTCTTTATAAAATTTTCTGCAACCACCATTTACTACACACACACTTTTAAATGTTTTTCTAAAATTTTCCGGAACCACCATTTACTCTACACAAAAAAATGTTTTTATTTCCTACACTGATCGAGAAGCCCCTTTGTATTATGTTTTTCCCAACAAAACAGGAAATATAAAAATTATCCCATCTTATATAAGCAGAAATTAAACTTAAAAATTGCAGACAACTCTACAGTGAATCATCCATCATAATGACCCCAAAATCCCAAAACCCGCAGCCACATGAAGGTTGTAATAGTGAGTGCACAAACCCTAGGATGTTTCGAGAAGAAACAAACACTAGTAAAATGGTAAGACATGAACGTACATTACACATGCTATTGTACGTAGTAAAAACATATTAAATTATTATGTGAAAACAAAAAAGAAGAGTTCATATACCTCAATCAGAATATCGAAATCTTCAAAATAGGAATCTCATATACCTCAATCAGAATATCGAAATCTTCAAAATAGGAATCTCTTAAACCTTTTGCAAGGGCTTTTGAAACTTCAATGCTGTATTTTGAGTTGTACGGTTTATTTTGATAATATAAGAAGCATAAAAAGAGAGAGAGAAGGGAAATGGACGAAAACAGAGGAAGTAAAGCAAATGAAATTACTCAGGAGTCATTTGAACGGATGATTTCTCGAGAAGGGAGAGAAATCTTTGGTTCACGCGGTAGACATGAAGAAGGAAGAACGGAAAAATTGTCAGGGGAAATTAAAAGGGAGAACCACTTTCTCTGGTGTTATACTCTCTGTTTTCGGAAAACTGAAATGGACAGAATATTTGGCTTATTGTGCAAGTTATATACTTCTTCTCATTTATACTACCCAGCTGGTTGTCTTTATCCAAAAAAAAAAAGGAATAGGCTCGAAGCCCTCATTTTCTAAAATGGCCCGATTTATAATTCCTCCTTTAAAAATAATTCAATTTTAAAAATAATCGAAATTTAGCTATTTTTATATAAAGATAAATTTGAGCGAAAATACTATTCAAAATCCAAAAAATACTGCAGTATATTATGCTAGAGTTCTAGCACAAGTATACTTGAACTCTAGCATATTATACTGGAGTTCCAGGTCTGTATGCTGGAACTCCAATATAATATGATGGAGTTCCAGCACAAATACATTAGAACTCCAGCATGATATAGGAGTTCCAGCAAATATTATAGTTCAGTATAATATACTGGAGATATAATATACTGGAGATTGAAGCACTAGTGCTCCAATCTCCAGTATATTAGATTGGAGCCAGCAAAGTATACCGATCCAGCATAATATGCTGGAGTTCATATATAAGTGCACCAAACTCCAATATATTATGCTGAACTGATCTCTATTGCAGCAAAACAATGGCTATTTTTTATTGACTTGGTAAATGCTCACTATTTTTTATTGACCAGTCCAATAACTAGCTATACCGTGCTATTTTTACCTTAGAAAAAGTAATTCCTTATTTTCGTTAGAGCCATCAATATAAGTGTCACGACCCAAAAATCCCTCCGAATGAGCCGTGATGGCACCTAGTCTTCAAACTAGGTAAGCCTAACATAAACCGAAATATCATTGATACTTATTAACTTCAACTGAAATTTCTCTAAACGATTTACAATTCCCAAAACCGGTAGTACAAGTCACAAGCCTTTCTAAGAGTAGTTATACAAATATAATTACATCACTGTTCTGAAACAAAGGGAACAAATAGAAATAATTACAATTGAAGGTGACTCTGAGGACTGCGAACTCTATAGCAAGTTTACCTTGAGTCTCCACCGCAACGAATAAATATCATCGATCAAATACCTGAATCTGTACACAAAAATGTACAGAAGTGTAGTATCAGCACAACCGTCCCCATGTGCTGGTAAGTGTCTAGCCTACCCCGGCGAAGTAGTGACGAGGCTAGGACCAGACACTCACATAAACCTGTGCAGTTTATAGCGTACAAATAATAGGAAGCAAATAACGATAATGGCATCAATGATCTACCAGAGATATAAATAGCTGGCAACAATGATCTACCAGAGATATAAATAGTTGGCAACAAGAACACCACAAATATTTCTCAACAAATAATAAATACAAGTGCAATCAATTAATCGAGTCTTTCAAGGATAAATATTTTGCCTATAAATCCTCCAAGTAATAATCTCTAGAATAATATGCTTCCAATAAATATGTTTCGAATATATTTTCTTCAAATAAGTATCTTTCGAATATAATTCTTTTGAGTAAAGGTCACCTTGTGACGCCTCATTTCAAAATCATAATAATATAGGTCTCGACCCACTTTCATATTTTTACGGCATCTCGTGCCTATATTTATATCACAACCGCACGGATAACTCCCGTGCAATTAAATAAAATTATAATATTTTCCCTGGCACCTTGTGCCAACATATTTCTATTTCACATTGCACATCAATATTCTCTTGTTGCTCATTTCACGGGGTCCATGACCCAATACAATTAAGAATGTTCGACGAGCCTCACTTACTTAACATAAAGTATAGAACAACTTCCAACCCAATTAATAAATCAACAAGAAAAGATGAAGTTATTTTTAGTAATCATTTGATAAAGAAAATACCATTTTCAATTAAAGTACAATTATTGAAGCTCGAAGTATTGAACTATATATATATATATATAACAACATAAAACGTTATCGAACGTTTATAAGGAAAGAATCTATATATATATATATATATATGCGGTGAAATACTGTAGACATTGTAGGTTCTAACATGAAGTGTCACAATAGTAAAAGAATTCAAACATTTTAAACACTTGAATTGATAACTACAAGTAAACACAACAGTAGAAAGTGCACGGCGTCACCACTATAATGAATCAAAATCCAGCCACTAACAAGAATAAGGAAAACAAACGCAGATGTCACTTACAGATCACATCTCGTTTTAAGCGCAACCCGTTTCAATCTTATTTAACACCGTTGTAGCGTGCAACCCGATCCCTTTTTATTTCGTATCTTGTGGTAGGCGTACCACTCGCTCCCAATTCAATATAATCTCATTTATCAACATGTCACCGGCAACTATGGCCAATAATAGTACATAATAGGCTACCGGCAATTATGGCCAATGCTAACAATCATATAAATTGTGGTCGGCGTACCACGCGATCCCATTTCTTAATATATAAGTGGTCGGCGTGCCACACGATCCCATTTCTTAATATATAAGTGGTCGGCGTGCCACACGATCCCATTTCTTAATATATAAGTGGTCGGCGTGCCACACGATCCCATTTCTTAATATATAAGTGGTCGGCGTGCCACACGATCCCATTTCTTAATATGTTACCGGCAAGTGTATATATATATATTACCGGTATTAAACCAATAATCTTTAATCAACAACATATATATTACCAGTATGAAACCAATAACCTTTAATCAACAATATATATTACCGGTATGAAACCAATAATAATTAATCAACAATATGTATGTATTACCGGTGTGAAACCAATAATCTTTAATCATTAATATATATATTACCGGTATGAAACCAATAATCTTTAATCAACAATATATACATTACCGGTATGAAATCAATAATCTTTATATATTACCGGTATTAAACCAATAATCTTTAATCAACAACATATATATTACCAGTATGAAACCAATAATCTTTAATCAACAATATATATTACCGGTATGAAACCAATAATAATTAATCAACAATATGTATGTATTATCGGTGTGAAACCAATAATCTTTAATCATTAATATATATATTACCGGTATGAAACCAATAATCTTTAATCAACAATATATACATTACCGGTATGAAATCAATAATCTTTAATCAACAATATATATTACCGGAATGAAACCAATAATCTTTAAATCAACAATATATATATTACTGATATAAAACCAATAACAATTAATCAACAATATATTCCCGGCAAAGAAGAACCAGCTATAACCAAACTTATGAATTTCTAATTAACACAATTGATACAATTACTCGATCATAACAATTACTTGCTCAGCTTCAAATATCTTCAAACAAGTTCTCATAAGCATCAAATAAAAATACGACAATTTAGCAATTTAGGACTCACGGTCATGCTCGACCCCCAATGTATAGATACTCGTCACCATGCCTATACGTCGGACACAACACATAACAAGTAGCAATTATACTCAACTCTTATTCCCTCAAGCTAGGGTAGACCAAACACTTACCTCGCTTTACTACCAATTCAAAAATCCAACATTCCTTTGCAAAAAAAACTGATTTTTCTTCCATAAATTTATGGATTCAAGATGTAAATGAGTATGAAATCATGATCTATAAATGATTTAAGATAAAGAACACTTACCATGTTGTTTTCTCTGAAAATCTCCGGAAAATTGCCTCACCCCGAGCTCCAATTTGGATGAAATTGAAAAATGGGATTTTGTCCCATTTCCAGAACTTAGTGTTCTGTCCAAAATTATTTGCGGCACTGTTCACCCGTTTTTACTGTTCACGGGACTATTCACCGGTACTATTCACGGGGTACTATTCACGGGCACTATTCACTAGTACTATTCACAGGCACTATTTATGGGCACTATTCACAGTGCTGTAAAAAAAATACAACAGTTTTCTTCAAGTCAAAATCAATCTGTTAACCTTCCGAAAAAAATTATACGAACTGTGCACGCAAGTCGAGGAATTACTGATAGAGCTTTTCAAGGTATTAAAACACCGAGATGATTGTTTAATTTAAAGATATTTTTTTTTTGTTATGTACATCCACCTGTGCTGATTAGGAAACCAATTAAACCTTTTATAGATTGTACTTATCAACCAGATGTCAAGATCTGATGCACCCCCATGCATATAACTGAAAGATCTCTTTGCACTTCCATATCCTTAATTCTGATCGACACATGGTAACAATGATTGAGCAACTC
This sequence comes from Nicotiana noctiflora, assembly GCA_032618575.1. Lineage (NCBI taxonomy): Eukaryota > Viridiplantae > Streptophyta > Magnoliopsida > Solanales > Solanaceae > Nicotiana > Nicotiana noctiflora. Next base: position 386,410 of record JASVEL010013537.1, read on the forward strand.
TGGCTCTCTTACAATCCTTTTACGATATCACAAACCATTGATGTAGTGCGCAACTCCATACATAAGTGGATGCAAAAGAACATAAGATATATGCTTCAAGGTGAATAAATGACGCACGATAAGGAATGAATGAGGCGAAAATTTTTCCTACTAGTTCTGTAGCCTCTCGAAGATAAGCACAGATGTCTCCGTACTGATCCGCAAGACTTTACGAAAGTCGCTTATGACTTGTAGCACCTATGAACCTAGAGCTCTGATACTAACTTGTAATGTAATTTATTTCTTTTTTTGCACAATCTCAATATCCCAAAATTTTCTAACTCCCAAATTTTTCAGAAATTTTGGCAGAGTTTCCCCTGTAATTGGGCTTATCCACCTGTCAGAGTAACACCAAACAACTCATAGTAACACATCCACAACTCAATAAATCACTACAATGTATTTGTCAATAACACCAAGCTCCGTATTACATGTATGACACTATCACAAAGATATTTTGATATGAAATATATCATATGTATGACCATTACCACATCTCTGGTTTTAATAGTTGTACATAATCGATTACAAAATTACCAATTAACTTCATGTTAATAATTCCTGTCTCAAGCTTTCACTTTACTAACAATGTAGCATGAAGACCTCATAATTACTTGGCCAAATTAATGGTTCACAATTAACGCCACATGGGCACTCACCTTGTAGGCTAAAACTCAATAATTACAATATAATTTTGGCAAATTATGCACAGAGATATTCAAACAAAATTTTTCAAATAAGTCTTATAGTCATCTCTCCCTATAAGTGCTATATTATAAATTTTAATTTTACAAAGGGAGAATTTAAACACAAACTTTTCACCACAAGGACCTCCTCTTTATATAACATCCACCGCAGCTTGTAGCCCGGTTTAAATATTTCACATAATATAAAAGTACGAGAATCTTGTCCTCAACTCCGTACACAAGTAATATGCACATTGTGCCAACTGGAATTTTATCCATTTTTTTCTTCTAAATACTTTTCGTTAAACAAAATAACAACATATAAAGAACCCTCACATCGATAGAGAATATAATTCACGATTGAAATCAATTATTTGGAAATTGCATCGAACTCAATGAAATGATTAAAAAAAATCTGATTTTTCTTCCATAAATTTATGGATTCAAGATGTAAATGAGTATGGAATCACGATCTATAAATGATTTAAGATAAAGAACACTTACCCCGTTGTTTTCTCTGAAAATCTCCCGAAAATTGCCGCTCCCCGAGCTCCAATTTGGAAGAAATTGAAGAATGGGATTTTGTCCCATTTCCAGAACTTAGTGTTCTGTCCAAAATTATTTTCGGCACTGTTCACCCGTTTTTACTGTTCACGGTACTGTTCACGGGACTATTAACCGGTACTATTCACAGTCACTATAACACCCCGCCTATGGCCACACATGGACCCCTCGCAGTGGCGGTGCCGGCCGTGCCACACATGGACACGCAGCCTAAGGAATTGTTACCCTTGGGTATAAGAGCATTCCACGCATAGCTGCAGCTACTGGGAATCGAACCTTAGACCCCAAGACTTTTCAGGGATTTTACTCCCTCACCTCTCACCAATTGAACAACTGGTGAGAGGTGAGGGAGTAAAATCCCTGAAAAGCCTTGGGGTCTTAGGTTCGATTCCCAGTAGCTGCAGCTATGCGTGGAATGCTCCTATACCCAAGGGCAATAATTCCTTAGGTTGTGTGTCCATGTGTGGCACGGCCGGCACCGCCGTTGCGAGGGGTCCATGTGTGGCCATAGGCGGGGTGTTACAATAAGCTGGATCAGTCTAGCTCAGTCCAACCCACGTGGGTTTTAATAATTAACGAGTTGGGCTGAGTTAGCCCATCATTTTAATGGGCCTTATAATGGCCAGCCCACACCAGTCTTATATTAGTTGCGGGCCTCCACGAGTCGGCCCATCATTTTTTTAAAATATAATTTTATATATGTTGTAAGTTTTAACCCAAAAAATATAAATATTTAAAAGTTAAAAAAATCTTATTGTAAAATTTTTACAAAAATTAATAACTTTTAATATTATTCTAATATATCACAATAAACACTAAAAAACTATGACAAGATTATTAGCATGTTTGGTCATGCTTCTAAAATCAACTTATTTTGAGAAGTACTTTACTCAAAGTCCTTTCCAAAAAGTACTTTTGATGAGAAGCAGTTTGTGTTTGGCTAATTAATTTGAAAAGTACTTTTGAGAAGTAATTAGTGTTTGGCCTAGCTTTTAAAATCTGCTTCTAAGTATATTTTTCTCAAAAATGCTTCTTAGAATTTTTTTGGAGAGAAGCTACTATTTTCTTCTTCTCAAAAAGTGTTTCTGTTCTCCTCAAAAGTACTTTTTTTTTTCCTTCAAAAAGCTTGGCCAAGCACCTCAATTATTAAAAAAAAAAACTTTTGGCCCAAAAAAAAGCTTGGCCAAACAGGCTATATTCACTAAAAGCCAAAACTCAAAATAAACTATTCAAGAGAATGCCCATGACACTTATGGAATATCCGACATATCATATTCATCAAACACATTTGAATCTGTCACGACCCAAATTACCCACCATCGGGGTCATGATGGCGCCTACTAAATGGAAGCTAGGCAAGCCAAATATTAGTTACACCTCCATTAATTACCAATTTCTTATTAAGATTTATTATTTAAAAACATATAAATTACAGCGGAATAATCAAAATTAGCGGAAAACTTAGTCAAATATGATAAAGACAACCCAAGCATGATACACTACCCAAGACTGGTGTCACAATACTCACGAACTTCTAAGAATAATACACATAATTGTCCGAAAGAAAATACAAGCTGTTTATCTCGATTACATGAGATAACAGAATGAAAAGCATAGATAGAAGAGACAACGGGTCCTGCGGACGCCTGCAAGGCTACCTCGTAGTCTCGGTAGTCGAAAAATCCACAAGTCGCTACTACCGTTGCTGTTGTCCGTAACCTGTATCTGCGCAAAAAGAGCGCAGAGTGTAGTATCAGCACAACCGACCCCATGTGCTGGTAAGTGCCTGGCCTATCCCAGCGAACTAGTGACAAGGCTAAGGCCGGTCACCCACATAAACCTGTACAGTTGCAATATACATATATATACAATACATTTATAAGGAAATACTCTGCTCTGAAATAACAGTCAATAACTCACGATATCTATAAGGAAATACTCTGCTTTGAAATAACAGTCAATAACTCACGATATCCAGAATAATCTAATCAATAGAATAAATCTTACTTTCATGTCTCAATTCCTCTCTCATTTCATATCTCCTGGTAGGCGTACCACCCGCTCCCAACTATCACAGTAATTATATCTTGTGGTAGGCGTACCACCCTCTCCCAAATATATCAATAGGCTACCGGCAACTATGGCCAATGCCAAGATTTAAATCACTTCGTGGTCGGCGTACCACACGATCCCATTTCTTATTATATAAGTGGTCGGCGCGCCACACGATCCCAATTCATAAATATATAAGTGGTCGGCGCGCCACACGATCCCAATTCATAAATATATAAGTGGTCGGTGCGCCACACGATCCCAATTCATAAATATATATATATATTACCGGCATTTAGCCAATAATCTCTATATCAACAATATTTATAATTACCGGTTTTAAACCAATAATTGATAATAATTTCAACAATTTATCTTCATTACCGGTATAACACCAATAACTCTTAATCAACAATTTATTCATAACTAAATTCCTATTCCTTCAAGCTAGGATAGAACAAAAACTTACCTTGAAAGTTTACGAACTATTCAATCTGTAGCAATGCCTTTTCCTTTTGAATTTGACTCCAATCCAATCGTATCTATACACAATTGATTTAATATCATCAATTCTACTTAACAAACTAGTTCATATTGCTAAATATGGTTTTTACAACATTCTGCCCGGAATAGTAAAAATCGACCCCGAGCCCACATAATCGAAACTCAAGTTTCGAACCAAAATAAGTTCACCCAATCTTCCATGAGTTCAAATATACAATTTGTTCTTAAGTTCGACTCCAAAACGAGGTCTAGATCGCAAATTCTTTGAAACCCTTATTAAACTTAATTCTCTAATTTTTCTACTCATTTACACATGTTTAGGCTTAGGAATTCAAATAATATTGATGAAAAATGAAGAAAAAGAGTCAAGAATCACTTACCCAAGAAGTATGAAGAAGGATTGCTCAAGAATCGCCCAAGAAGCCGTGGAGAAGAGAGAGTTTTGTGAAAATGGGAAAAATCCCGTAAGTGTTCTGTTTTGGGATTAAATTCACTAGGCAATAATTTCTTCATCGCGTTCGCGACACCCCGGTCGCGTTCGCGATGAAGAAACGATGTTACACATCGCGTTCGCATAGGGCCTGTCGCGAACGCGAAGAGAAAATTCCGAGGGCTTACAATTTGGTCTACGCGTACGCGGGAACAGCCACGCGAACGCGTATAGGAAAGGGTTGGGTTCAAATTTAATACTACGCGATCGCGAGGAGTGGTACGCGAACGCGACGAAGGAAATGGTTGACCATCGCGAACGCGACTACCTGGACGCGAACGCGTTGAAGGAAATAGGTTGACCATCGCGAACGCGACCACCTGGACGCGAACGCGATGAAGAATTGTCTGCTGCAGATTTCTGCAGTTTTTCTTAAGTTCAAAAATACCCCGAACCACCTCCGAAACACTCCCGAGCCCTCGGGGCTCCAAACCAAATATGCACACTAACTTAAAAACATCATACGAACTTGCTCGCGCGATCAAATCGCTAAAATAACATCAAAATCCATGAATTGAGTCTTAAAACTCAAGAATTCTTTCAAATTTTCATAACTTTCAAAATTTCCAATTTAAGGCCGAAACACGTCAAACGACGTCCGTTTTCAACCAAACTTTCTAGGAAGCGCTTAACCAATATATATGACCTGTACCGGGCGTCGGAACCAAAATACGAGCCCGATACCAGTACTTTTTAATAAAAAATCAGTTTCATTTTTCTTAAACATTTTCAGAAAATAATTTAACAGAAAAATTCTTTTACCGGGGTTCTAGACCTCGGATTTCAATTCCGGGCATACGCCCAAGTTCTATATTTTTCTACGGATTTTATGAGACCGTCAAATCACGGATCCGGGTCCGTTTACCAAAAATGTTGACCAAAGTCAACCATATCAATATTAATATCAAAATTCTTCAACTTTTTCACATATTTCACATATTTCAACATAAATATTTTCCAACTTTGTGCCCGGACTGTGCACACAAATCGAGACAACTATAAATGAGGTTTTCAAGACCTCAAAAGCTCGGAATGATTAATAAAACAAGTGATGACCCTTTGGGTCGTCACAATCTCCACCTCTAAAACAACCGTTCATCCTCGAACGGACAAAAGAAAGAAGTACCTGAGTCAGGAAACAAATGTGGGTAGCGGCTCCGCATATCAGACTCGGACTCGCAGGTCGATGCCTCAGGAGGCTGACCTCTCCACTGAAAACGCACAGAAGCATAACTCTTCGACCTCAACTATCGAACCCGCCGGTCTAGAATGGCCACCGGCTCCTCCTCGTAGGATAAATCATTGTCCAATTGGACAGTACTGAAGTCTAACACATGTGTGGGATCGCCGTGATATCTCCGAAGCATAGATACGTGAAAAACTGGATGTACGGCTGATAAGCTAGGCGGCAAAGCTAATCTGTAAGCCACCCCTCTCACTCTGTCTAGAATCTCAAATGGACCAATATACCTAGGGCTGAGCTTGCCCTTCTTCCCGAACCTCATCACGCCCTTCATAGGCGACACTCGGAGCAATACTCGTTCGCCAACCATGAAATCTACATCTCGAACCTTACGATCCGCATAAGTCTTCTGCCTGGACTGGGCTGAACGCAATCTCTCCTGAATTGTCTTGACCTTATCCAAGGCCTCCTGAACTAAGTCTGTACCTAACAACCGAGCCTCTTCCGGTTCAAACCATCCAACCGGTGATCGACATCGCCTACCATACAACGCCTCATACGGAGCCATCTGGATGCTAGACTGGTAACTGTTATTGTAGGCAAACTCTGCTAATGGCAAAAACTGGTCCCACGAGCCTCCGAAATCAATAACACAGGCTCGAAGCATGTCTTCTAGAATCTGAATAGTCCTTTCAGACTGGCCATCCGTCTGAGGATAAAATGATGTACTCAACTGAACCTGGGTGCCTAACTCCTGCTGGACCGCTCTCCAGAACTGCGAGGTAAACTGCGTACCCCGATCAGAGATAATAGATACCGGCACTCCATGGAGACGAACAATCTCCCTAATGTAAACCTCCGCTAACCTCTCCGACGAGTAGGAGACGGATACTGGAATAAAGTGTGCTGACTTGGTCAGCCTATCAACAATGACCCAAATAGCATCAAATTTCCTCCGAGTCAAAGGAAGTCCAATGACGAAGTCCATAGTGATCCGCTCCCATTTCCACTCGGGAATTTCAATCCTCTGGAATACACCACCAGGTCTCTGGTGCTCATATTTCACCTGCCGACAATTTAGACACCGAGCGACATACGCAACGATATCTTTCTTCATTCCCTGCGCCACCAATAGTGCTGCCGTAAGTCCTGGTACATCTTCGCGGCGCCTGGGTGAATAGAATACCGCGAACTGTGGGCCTCCGCTAAGATTAACTCTCGAATCCCTTCGACATTGGGCACACAAACTCGACCCCGCAATTTCAATACCCCATCATCATCTAGATTTACCTGTATGGCACCTCCCCGCTGTACTGTATCTCTCAACTCACGCAAATGAGGATCATCAAATTGCCTCTCACGGATACGCTCAAATAAGGAAGAACGAGCGACCGTGCAGCTAACACCCTGCTAGGCTCAGAAATGTCTAATCTCACGAACCGGTTGGCCAATGCCTGGACATCTATAGCTAATGGTCTCTGACTGACCGGAATATATGCAAGACTACCCATGCTGGCAGACTTTCTACTCAATGCATCGGCCACCACATTGGCCTTACCCGGGTGATATAAAATAGTAACATCATAGTCTTTTAGCAACTCTAGCCACCTTCTCTGCCTCATATTCAACTCTTTCTGCTTAAACAAGTACTGAAGACTCTTATGATCGGTGTATACTTCACATGTTACACCATACAAATAATGCCTCCAGATCTTCAATGCGTGAATAATCGCCGCCAATTCTAGATCATGCATTGGATAGTTCTTCTCATGAATCTTCAACTGCCTCGAAGCATAGGCAATAACCTTGCCATCCTGCATTAACACTGCACCAAGTCCAATACGGGAAGCATCACAATAAACAATATAAGGTCCCGTACCTGTGGGTAAAACCAATATCGGTGTTGTGGTCAAGGTTGTCTTGAGCTTTTGAAAGCTCGCCTCACATTCATCGGACCATTCAAATTGAACACCCTTCCGGGTCAATCTGGTCAGTGGGGTTGCAATAGACGAAAATCCTTCTACGAATCGGCGATAATAGCCCGCTAACCCCAAGAAACTCCGAATATCTGTGGCTGATGTCGGTCTAGGCCAGCTCTTGACTGCCTCAATTTTCTTCGGATCAACTTGAATACCTGCTGCCGTCACAATATGACCCAGGAATGCAACCTGAACTTAGCCAAAATTCACACTTTGAAAATTTTGCATATAGCTGGCTATCTCTCAGAGTCTGTAAGGCCACTCTGAGATGTTGCGCATGCTCCTCCTGACCGCGGGAATATATTAATATGTCATCAATGAAGACTATTACAAACAAGTCTAAATAAGGCCGGAACACCCGATTCATTAATTCCATAAAAGCTGTTGGAGCATTTGTCAACCCAAAAGACATGACCAGAAATTCATAATGTCCATACCGAGTGCGGAACGCTGTCTTAGGGACATCGGATGCCCTAATCTTCAGCTGATGATAGCCAGATCTCAAATCTATCTTTGAAAATACCTTGGCACCCTGAAGCCGGTCAAATAAATCATCAATTCGCGGAAGTGGATATTTATTTTTGATAGTCACCTTGTTTAACTGTCGATAGTCAATGCACATTCTCATCGAACCATCTTTCTTCTTTACAAATAATACTGGTGCACCCCACGGCGAAACACCGGGTCTAATGAAACCCTTTTCAAGTAAATCCTGCAACTGTTCCTTCAATTCTTTTAACTCTGGCGGAGCCATACGGTATGGGGGAATGGAAATGGGCTGAGTGCCCGGAGCCAAATCAATGCAAAAATCAATGTCCCTATCGGGCGGCATACCTGGCAAGTCTGAAGGAAATACTTCAGGAAATTCGCGAACCACAGGCACAGAGTCAATAGAAGGAACCTGAGCACTAGAATCACGGACATAGGCCAAATAAGCCAAGCATCCCTTTCCAACCATACGCTGAGCTTTAACATAAGAAATAACATTACGGCTAGTATGACCTGAAATTCCTTTCCACTCTATACGAGGCGAATTCGGCGGGGCTAAAGTCACAGTCTTGGCATGGCAATCTAAAATAGCATGATACGGAGATAGCCAGTCCATGCCTAGTATAATATCAAAGTCCACCATATTTAGGAGTAATAAATCAGCACGGGTCTCGAGACCCTCAATTACTATAATACATGACCGATGAACTCGATCAACCACAATAGAATCGCCTATTGGTGTAGACACATGAACAGGAACACTCAGTGGATCACTGGGCCGAATCAAGTATGGTGCAAAATAGGAAGACACATACGAATATGTAGACCCAGGGTCAAATAATGCTGATGCCTTTCTATCACAAACCAAAATAATACCTGTAATGACAGCATCTGAGGACTCAGACTCTAGTCTGGAATGAAGTGCATAACATCGGGCCGAGCCCCACCAACCTGAGTAGTATCTCTAGGACGATCAACTGCTGGCTGGTCTCTACCTCTATAGATCTAGGCTCCACCTTTATGACCTATGCCTCCACCTCTATGTCCTCTACCTCCGCCTCTAGCCGGCTGGGCAGGCTGTGAGGGAACTGGGGCCTGAATCATGGCACGAGAACCCTGCTGGTGAGATCTGTCAGAAACTCGAGGGCAATACCTTGCAATGTGCCTAAGATCACCGCACGTAAAACAAGCCCTCGGCTGCTGAAAATAGCGAAGTGGTGGTGCACTGATAGGCTGCTGATCAGAGTAGCGTGGCCGAGAATTACGATCACCTGAAGCATCATGAGAAACCTGAAGAGCTGACTGATAAGGCCTAGGAGGATGGCCTCTATCATAAAAATCGCTATCTCCAGACGAGGTACCACTGAATCTACCCGAATTACGAGATCTCTTATCTGATCCATGTCTTGCTCCCTGTGACAGAGCCATCTCGATCCGGCGGGCTGCATTAGCCGCCTCCTGAAAAGTGATTTCAGTTCCTGCCCCCATAGCCATCTGTAGCCGAATTGGCTGATTCAAGCCATCAATAAACCTTCTCACCCTTTCCCGATCTGTGGGAAGTATGATAATAGCATGACGAGCCAGGTCCACGAACCTAGTCTCGTACTGTGTGACATACATAGAACCCCGATGAAGACGCTCAAATTGCCTGCGTAGAGCCTCCCGGTGAGTTGCTGGAAGGAACTTTTCCAAGAACAGTTCTGCAAATTGCCTCCAAGTCAAAGATAATGATCCCGCTGGCCTGGATAGACAATAATCTCTCCACCAAGTCTTGGCGGAACCAGATAACCGAAAAGTAGCAAAATCCACACCATTAGTCTCCACAATACCCATAGTACGGAGAACTTCGTGGCAGCTGTATAGGAAATCCCGTGGATCCTCTGAAGGAGTGCCACTGAATGTGGTAGTGAACAGCTTGGTAAACCTGTCCAATCTCCATAACGCGTCGGCGGACATGGCTGCACCATCATTAGACGGAGTCACAATAATAGGCCGAGCTGCCTCAACTGGCTGAATCACAGGAACCTGAGCCTGGGGAATTACTGGCTCCGGAGTGCGCGTAGCAGGAGTCTGATTACCTCCTCCAGCCTGAGAAGTGGCTGGTGCTACCGGTAATAAACCTGCTCTGGTGATATAATCCATAAAACCTTCTATACGGACCAAAGCATCCTGAAGATCCGGTGAAAACACAGCTCCTCCTAGGACCTGAGCTGGGCCTACTGGAGCTGCTGGGGCTGGAACTTCCTCCTCGATGTGAACCTGAGGTTCTGCCAATCGTGCTGCTGCTCGGGGCTGAGCTCTGCCCCTACCTTGTCCTCTAGGACGACCTCGACCTCAGCCTCTACCCCTAGTAGGAGCTGCCGCTGCTGGTACCTCGGGCTGCTGGTCAGTAGATGAAGATGCACGTGTCCTTACCATCTGCGGAAGAACAGAGTAGAAATTCAATTAACATTTGAAAGATCAAGTCGCACGACTGGAAAGAATAAAGGGAATATTTTCCTAACTCCGTAGCCTCTGGAGGATAAATACAGACGTCTCCGTACCGATCCTTCAGACTCTACTAAGGTTGTTCGTGAGTTGTGAGACCTATGCAACCTAGTGCTCTGATACCAACTTGTCACGACCCGAATTACCCACCATCGGGGTCATGATGGCGCCTACTAAATGGAAGCTAGGCAAGCCAAATATTAGTTACACCTCCATTAATTACCAATTTCTTATTAAGATTTATTATTTAAAAACATATAAATTACAGCGGAATAATCAAAATTAGCGGAAAACTTAGTCAAATATGATAAAGACAACCCAAGCATGATACACTACCCAAGACTGGTGTCACAATACTCACGAACTTCTAAGAATAATACACATAATTGTCTGAAAGAAAATACAAGCTGTTTATCTCGATTACATGAGATAGCAGAATGAAAAGCATAGATAGAAGAGACAACGGGTCCCGCGGACGCCTGCAAGGCTACCTCGTAGTCTCAGTAGTCGAAAAATCCATAAGTCGCTACTGCCGCTGCTGCTGCTCAAAACCTGGACCTGTGCAAAAATGCACAGAAGTGTAGTATCAGCACAACCGACCCTATGTGCTGGTAAGTGCCCGGCCTATCCCGGCAAAGTAGTGACAAGGCTAGGACCAGACACTCACATAAACCTGTAGAATTCCATATACATATATATCAATTTAAAGGAAATACTCTGCTCTGAAATAACAGTCAATAACTCACGATACCCAGAATAATCTAATCAACAGAATAAATCTTACTTTCATGTCTCAATTCCTCTCTCATTTCATATCTCGTGGTAGGCGTACCACCCGCTCCCAACTATCACCAGTAATTATATCTTGTGGTAGACGTACCACCCGCTCCCAAATATATCAATAGGCTACCGGCAACTATGGCCAATGCCAAGATTTAAATCACTTCGTGGTCGGCGTACCACACGATCCCATTTCTTATAATATAAGTGGTCGGCGCGCCACACGATCCCAATTCATAAATATATAAGTGGTCGGCGCGCCACACAATCCCAATTCATAAATATATAAGTGGTCGGCGCGCCACACGATCCCAATTCATAAATATATATATATATTACCGGCATTTAGCCAATAATCTCTATATCAACAATATTTATAATTACCAGTTTTAAACCAATAATTGATAATAATTTCAACAATTTATCTTCATTACCGGTATAACACCAATAACTCTTAATCAACAATTTATTCATAACTAAATTCCTATTCCTTCAAGCTAGGATAGAACAAACACTTACCTCGAAAGTTTACGAACTATTTAATCCGTAGCAATGCCTTTTCCTTTTGAATTTGACTCCAATCCAATCGTATCTATACACAATTGATTTAATATCATCAATTCTACTTAACAAACTAGTTCATATTGCTAAATATGATTTTTACAACATTCTGCCCGGAATAGTAAAAATCGACCCCGAGCCCACATAATCGAAACTCAAGTTTCGAACCAAAATAAGTTCACCCAATCTTCCATGAGTTCAAATATACAATTTGTTCTTAAGTTCGACTCCAAAACGAGGTCTAGATCGCAAATTCTTTGAAACCCTTATTAAACTTAATTCTCTAATTTTTCTACTCATTTACACATGTTTTGGCTTAGGAACAAATAATATTGATGAAAATGAAGAAAAAGAGTCAAGAATCACTTACCCAAGAAGTATGAAGAAGGATTGCTCAAGAATCGCCCAAGAAGCTGTGGAGAAGAGAGAGTTTTGTGAAAATGGGAAAAATCCCGTAAGTGTTCTGTTTTGGGATTAAATTCACCGGGCAATAATTTCTTCATCGCGTTCGCGACACCCCGGTCGCGTTCGCGATGAAGAAACGATGTTACACATCGCGTTCGCATAGGGCCTGTCGCGAACGCGAAGAGAAAATTCCGAGGGCTTACAATTTGGTCTACGCGTACGCGGGAACAAGCCACGCGAACGCGTATAGGAAAGGGTTGGGTTCAAATTTAATACTACGCGATCGCGAGGAGCGGTACGCGAACGCGACGAAGGAAATGGTTGACCATCGCGAACGCGACTACCTGGACGCGAACGCGTTGAAGGAAATAAGTTGACCATCGCGAACGCGACCGCCTGGACGCGAACGCGATGAAGAATTGCCTGCTGCAGATTTCTGCAGTTTTTCTTAAGTTCAAAAACACCCCGAACCACCTCCGAAACACTCCCGAGCCCTCGGGGCTCCAAACCAAATATGCACACTAACTTAAAAATATCATACGAACTTGCTCGCGCGATCAAATCGCTAAAATAACATCAAAATCCATGAATTGAGTCTTAAAACTCAAGAATTCTTTCAAATTTTCATAACTTTCAAAATATCCAATTTAAGGCCGAAACACGTCAAACGACGTCCGTTTTCAACCAAACTTTCCAGGAAGTACTTAACCAATATATATGACCTGTACCGGGCGTCGGAACCAAAATACGAGCCCGATACCAGTACTTTTCAATAAAAAATCAGTTTCATTTTTCTTAAACATTTTCAGAAAACAATTTAACAGAAAAATTCTTTTACCAGGGTTCTAGACCTCGGATTTCAATTCCGGGCATACGCCCAAGTTCCATATTTTTCTACGGATTTCCTGAGACCGTCAAATCACGGATCCGGGTCCGTTTACCAAAAATGTTGACCAAAGTCAACCATATCAATATTAATATCAAAATTCTTCAACTTTTTCACATATTTCACATATTTCAACATAAATATTTTCCAGAGCTTTGTGCCCGGACTGTGCACGCAAATCGAGGCAACTATAAATGAGGTTTTCAAGACCTCAAAAGCTCGAAATGATTAATAAAACAAGTGATGACCCTTTGGGTCGTCACATAATCCGTTTGTGAGAAGGTTATCTTAACATCTTCACTTTTATCTACATCTACAATTCGTATGCAATAATAATTAGTTAAATATTAAGTATAATTAAAAATTTAAACTAATTAATATTTTAAGGCTTTAATCTTTTAATACTATTAACTTAATAAACTTTAAGCTTGTGATACTCTTCTTGTTATATTTTGTGTCATATACTTTTTATATTTTATATATATTAAATATGTATTTTTGTTAGGCCTACAAGCCCGCTCAGTCCAGCCTCAATCAAGCCTCACGGGCTACAAGCTTATTTGGGTCGGGCTTAAAAGCATCATTTTTAAATATGGTCCAAAAATTTTAGCCCATCCCTACTAAATTATGTGTTGGGCCAAGCTCATATAGACGGTTCTAGTTTTCATGAACAATTTTTTTTACTTGAGGATGATTTAAAATATACTCCATCGATTTCAATTTCGATGTCATATTTCGTAGCGAGAATTAATTTGACTAAAGTTTAAAGCTAAATCAAATTAATTCAACTTAATATTAACTAAAATTTAGATTATTAAAAACTATACGGAACGTATTATAAGTTGCAATTTTCTCTTGCCAATATGATAAAAAAAATATTTTAAAATATTGGTTAAACTTCACACAGTTTACTTCTCAATAAGCGAAATGCGTCATCTAAATTGAAACGGGGGAACTAATTACTCCCTCCGGCCCATAATAAGTGACTAGTTTGTCTTTTTATTTTGGTCCAAAATAAGTGTCCGTTTATATAGTCAAGAAAAAATTCAATTACGTACGTATCCCTAAAAAGTGTTTTACTCCTCACATTAAATTATGGTGTAATATTTAGTTAAAGGTAGTTTAGTCACACTAACTACTTTTATCTAGTATTTCCTTAATGGATGTGCCCAAGATAAATTGGTCACTTATTGTGTATCGGAGAAAGTAAATGCCTATGTATAAATTGGACTTTGAGTTTTTGAAGAATTTGGACATGTGGCAGCCTAGTATTCATATTTGATTGTGTTAATGATATAGAGTAAACTTGAGAGGATTTGCTATGCTAACGGCTAAGCGTGTGAATTGACAAAGCCGTTTAATTGAACTTATTATGATTATTGGAAATCTTACACAAGTGTCCCAAAAAAATTTTAATTTATCAATCTCTAATCATTAATTATACACTTACTAAAACTAACCAAACGTATAAATATTGAAAACCCAAAGAAATAATGTCCTTTCTCTCCAAGAACCATACACAAAGATCTCCATCCAGATTTTTAAGTGTGATTAATAATATTAGATGCAAGACAGAAAGAAAATTTTATAAATGAGATAGCAAATAAGGTGATGAAATACAAAAAATATATGGCAAAATACCTTAACACTCCCTTAAACTTGACATGAATTATTAGTTACAGCCTTAAACTATTTGTGGTCTTAATTATACCCCTCAACTTGGGCTTTTGAGAGTCATTACCCCCTGTTCGCTGATATGGCAAAGAGTATAGGTGCATTCGCCTGCCACATGGATTTTTCTATATATGTGGCATTTCTTAAAAAATAAAATATATTTTTACCTTTTTAAGTATGTTATTTTTTTGGATAATGTTTTTTCAAATACAATTTATATAAAACTTGGATAGAACTAAATTATTTATGCTACCTTTTTTTATTTAGCTAAAAATAATAAAGTTTTAATTAATCTCCTTTTTTTGAATTTGACCTGAAAATAAAGATTTATTCAATTTAAATAAATATTTAAGACATCTAAAAAGTTATAAAAATACATAGTTCAAAATTAATTATTTTGAGTATAGTTTTTTAATTTCTCTTTTTGAAATTAGAAATTAGCAATTTCTTAGAATTAACTAGCATAATTCTCTTAATATATTTTTGATTTTTTGTACATAATAAATTCTGAAAATCTATATATATATATATATATATATATATATTTGACAAGGTGTGGTGTAATTTAAAGAACCATAATTTAGAGCTATATAAAAAATTATAGCCAAAATAATTAATTTTGAACTATGTATTTTTTATAACTTTTTAGATGCCTCGACTATTTATTTCAGTTGTATAAATCTTTATTTTCAAGTCAAATTTAAAAAGCGATTGACTAAAACTTTATTATTTTTAGCCAAATAAAAAAAATTAGCCTAAATAATGTAGTTCTATCTAAGTTTTATTATAAATTTTATTCGAAAAAAATTAACTAAAGAAGTAACATAGTTAAAAGGATAAAAATATATTTTATTTTTTTAAAAAATGTCACATATACAGAAAAATTCACGTGGCATGCGAGTGCAGCCACACTTTTTGTCACATCAGTATCCAGGGGGTAATCGCTCTTAAAAGGCTAATTTGAGGGAGGTAATTAAGATTACAAATAGGTTAAGACTGTAACTAATTATTTGTGTCAAGTTTAGGCGGGTATATATATATATATAAGAAAAAAATGACGTTTTCAATAAGTATGGTTGAGATTCATTGAAAATATATATACGAGCAATTTTCAAAATTTGATGAAGATGGGAGGTGATTTGGATTGATTGGTATCAAAACTCGTAGTTAAAATTGAGTTCAAAAATTTCTTCTACGACACATGTATCAAATATGTATCACGCATGTATCCCACATATAAGTATACATGGATATACTTGTGATATACATTTAATATAAATATGATACATATGTGATACACAATATGATACACCTATTATTTTTTTCATGTTCATCTTTTACTTTAAATTTTTAATTTAAACCACCTCAAAACTCCACCGAAAAAACTAAATGATAGGAATTGAATAATAGTCTATTAATCTCTTATAATATTAGATTGCGTGATGATGTGCAATTATTAAGATAGTTGGACTTGATATGCATAATGATATTAGGTATTCAATCAAGATATAGATATAAATAAATTAACATATTGTGTTGTAGTATCATATACTACTATAATGGAGCAAAATAGTGTGGCTGACTTCTTGGCTAACTATGGAGCTCAACATGCAACGAAAAATTGTCTACTTTTTGAAATTTCACCACCTTTTGCTATAACCTACTATGAACAAGATCAAGAAGGGCTGCTTAGAAGAAGAATGGCTAATGATCAGACTGTTATGTGTAATACTAGCTCTATGTCACGATTCATTTTTTATAAATAGGTCATGATGACGCCTAACACCATAGTTAGGCCAGCCAAATTGCGATAATATGATTAAGTCTCCATTCTTCCCCCCTTTCCCAAGCCATTATAATAAAACTCTTTTTCCAATTAAAGCCATAATTCGTAAATATCGATAAGATGTAAAAACAGTCATACAACCCCAAAAATATTGTCTACCACTGAGTGTGTGCTAGAACCTGGTGTCACAAGCTACATGCAACTAGTAGAATATACATAACATGAATAATATCCTATCCTACTGTCTCAATCAGGATAGCCAGAAATAACAAAAATACAAGGAAGATTTCTTCAGTTGCGGATCGACAAGAAGGAGGTGCAGCTCACCGTATGAAGTCCCAGAAGCTCTCACTGATATGCACCAGAGTGATGTCCGGATCCACCTGCCTTAAATGCTATACATTTAAGTACAGAAGTATAGCATGGGTACATAAACAATGTGTACTCAATAAGTATCCCGTCTAATCTCGAAAAAGTAGAGATGAGTGGTCGATTCGATACTTACTAAGGTCAATTAATATATATATATATATATATATATATATATATATATATATATATATATATGGCATGATCAAACTTAGAATTTGCAAGTAACGGCAGATTATAGCATGTAGTATAAGTTAAGAATTTTACAACATCAAGTTTACAATTTATCAAGTGAGATAATGGAAAAACAAAGCATGTATAAGATTTTCCCCAATTAACATGCGCACATAATACCGAGGCGACAACCCGAACCAACAGAAATAAGTGTTCACTTGTCGACGGTCGACGACGCGCCTATAGATGCATCTATTTATACCGAGGCGATCGTCCCGATCTACAGATAAGAATGAATCAAGCTCAGATACATGACACATAAATGGTCAAAAATACCAAATCAAACTTAATTAACTATAGAAATATGCTCATATCCTCCTCTTTAAGTATCTAGTACATGTTAGGTGTTCATGACAACAATTTAGCATAAGGGATATATTTAATAGGCATGTCGTAGGTCCTAAGATACCCGAACATTAAACATAGTAGTAGCTACGCACGAGCTCTCGTCACCTAACGCGCGCGTAGTCCCCACATTTAGCAATAAATACTCAACATAAAACCTAAGGGGACAATTCCCTCTTACGAGGTTAGAAAGGAGACTCACCTCGCTCTGAAGTGCTCTTTCAATGACAATACTAGGCTCCAAGCTCAATTCGAAGCCGAAAAAGCACCAACTAGTTTAAATAAGGCAAGAACTAATCAAATAAATGCTCACAAGCGTGAATTCTAACTAATTAATTAATTTTCCAACCTTTCCCGCAAGTTTTCCAAATTCCGATCCCGGACCCACGTGCCCGAATTCCGAGATTTTTCGAAGAAATTATTCTCTATAACCTAAGGAGTACTTAATATGTGAATTTTAGTTCATTACATAACTAATTAGGTGGTTAGATCATAATTTTATCAAAACCCTAGGTCTAGCTCTAACCCTTGATTTTATTTGATATTTTTGTGTTAAATATACCTAATGCTCATGTATTTAAGCTAAGAGTGAGTGGGGATTACTTACCTTTGTGATGTTATGTTGAAACCTTCTCTTTGAAAGCTCCAAAATCGCCCCAAAATCGGATGAGAAATGAGAGAGAAGGGTTGGAGTTCGTATTTAATTAACTTACTGGCCCAACGATTTTCACTTCTACGGGCATATTTTCGCACCTGCGGAATCTGCTTATGCGATCATTTTGCCACTTCTACGGTTTAGGGGGGAGGGGTTGACTAGACTGCATCTGTGATCCCAAAGGCCGCATCTGCGATCCCCCTTACCTTCACCCTTTCCGCTTCTGTGGTCAAGTGGCCGCTTATACGGTCACCTCTTCTGCGGTCAAAGAGCCGCAGAAGCGGTTTTGACAGAAGCAGTAATGTTGTTTCTCTTCAAATTCCAACTTCATCGGTAACGAATCTTACAAACTTAGCACAGTGGAAGGTGAACAACTGCCGAACAATTGGAACGTATCGTTACTCAAACGATACTATTGCTAAGGTTTGAATGTATCTTTCCTGTCCATTTGAATTTGAAAGTAACTTATTGCAGGTGTTCGATCTGAGCTATTGAAGGCACCTTTTTACATGAAGACCTTAAGTTTTAAAGCATGTGTTGCACTCTCTTTCCCTTAGATCGGATTTTGTCCAAAATGAGTTTTACTCGCAAGGTTTTTAACAAGGCAACAACTATATGCTACCTAAGGAGAACTCAACAGTATCCAGGGCTTCTTTTCAATCAACCTCGAATATTGGGGGGCATTACCCTCGGAGGTCATATTTTTGAGAAAAATACTTCACGCCTAAAAGGGCCTCAATAGGAAAAATTTGTAATGGTCCAAATGGTCAGATGAACCATGTCCATATAGAATAGTCGAGCCTCGACGGCAAAACATGTACGCATGTATCAATTATTTGAAGAATCATTTTGTTTTATATCAGAAACACTTTGTGTCTCAAAGAAGTCTACTATTGTACGATCTTTACACTTATATTCCTACGATAAATGGCTCAAGAGCCAGAGCATGAATGCAACCCTGAGATACTCAGGGAATGTCATCAATAGTCAGCATATCCGAGTAGTCAAAAACTCAGAATCATAAGACCTCAAATAGGCATTTCCTCGATACAAAGGCCAAGGCCAACATACTTGTGGACTAACCTTTCGAACACGTTTGAAAGGTTATCAGGAAATAAGTCCAAGAAACATACCCAAAGGCTACAACCATATTAAAACTCTACAATCATATAAAAAGGATATGGCCGAAATAATGCGGCTTGAAGATGTCCGACTTCCGCCATAAATTAAAGGCATTCGAACACTTTGAAAAAACTAGTTAAATCAGGCTACCCTCGATAAAATCAAAGATAAATGGCTTCGATAAAATAACCTCTTGATTAATTTAGAGGCTTCGATAACATTAGCCTTCACAAAAAATCTCAAGAGGTATTCAATTATGTTTACACAAAAAAATTACTAGTAAGGTCCCGACCCGTCGAACCTTCGAAAAAACCCAAGAGGTACAAAAAACACATGCTAAGATATAAATAAATCTTCACCAAGGCTTTTTGCCGAAAAGAGGGAAACATTATAGCATCCGAATTGGCCAAACTTAAACTGCCTAAGGGCCAATATACAAGAGCCTAATGGTCAACCTAAAAGATCCTAAGGGTCAATGTAAAAATAGCCTAAGAGCCAAAATATATAGGGTTCGAGAACCTTGCTCTCACTCAACTCAGGCTTAAGAGTCCCGACATCCCAAGCTCATATCAAATCAATTTAAGCTTAGCTCGAGTATTAACTAAAATCTTAAGAGATGAAGACGAAACGAAATTTAACACAAATTAAAGATAGATCAAAGAGGTTATTTATATTCATAAGAGGTGTTTTACAAAGTATATTTACAACGCCCACAAGGGGCACTTACACAAAAGAGAAAAAGGGAACATAATCAATTTTGGGGTTACGCCCCCGGTAGCAACCTCCTCAGGAACTGCACCCTCGACAACTCTATCATTGGGAACCTCATATTCCTTGGGGAAACCTTATTCACCTTCCCCTCCCTCGGATCCACTCATAGAATCTTCATCATCAGAAGAAATAAGAAACCCGACATCATTTTTATGTGCCATTTCTTGGGCTATCTCTTCAGTATGGTCAAGTCCTCGGGCGTGGATTTCTTCGAGGGTCTCCCTTCGGGCTTGGCACTTAGCCAAACCATTACTTTGTTTCTCCCGATCGTAGGCCTCCCTTAGCTCCACTTGAACAGCCGTGGCGTCCCTTAAGTATACGGTGATGCTCTTATCAGCCGTAACCTTCGTCTTCTCAACTTCAACCTTAGCTTGTGTAGCTTCATCCTGGGCTCTAGCAAGCTCCGCCTCTAACTCTTCAATTTTTTTTAGAATGGGCCAGGCTCTTCACTTTAATGCCTTGGAGTTGAGTTCCAGCCGAGGTCAGTTGGGCTGTAATAGTTTCTTTATAGGCAGCGAGTCGATCCATATTCTCTTTCCATCGATGTCAGTCAACCATAACTTAATCAACCTCACCCCGAATCTACCCAATCATCTCCATCTTCTGCTGCAGCTGAGATTTTGAAGTGTTAGCCTCCGAATATAAGGCTAAGAAGACCATACTCTATTATAATCATAGTTACCTGCTCGTCTAGCTCAATCTCATTTTATGAGCTTTGGCCAATTCAGCTCGAAGGTCCTTAACCTCCTCATCCTTTTGGCTACAGAGAAGCCTCGGGGCATTTTCTTCACCCGAAACCTTCCTGAGTTCAGCCTCATATTGGCTTAACTCAGCTCTAAACTTGACGATGGCCTATACGTGAAATGAAGATATATCAGTTAAAAGAGGGGAAGAAAAGAGAAAATTAAAACAATGAAAGTTATTATTTACCCGAGAGAGGAGACATTGAGCCTTTTTGAACAGGGTGGATGCATCTTTAAGGTCAACATCATCGTCAGCCATACTGAATCGGTCTTCTTCGAGGACCTTGCTCAGGTAGGGTGTTTGCTGATCTTGAGCATTCTTTATTGTCTTGTAAAAGTAGGATGGCAGAGAAAGTGAGTGACCCATTGTACGACCCCGATCTTCCCACTCGGGGCGCTCTAATTAGCTGCCACTTGTCCTGTCCGGTGTATTTGTTGAAGAAGGAGGTGCGATCTCGATCTCAGGGGACTCGAGGGATTTTCCCAAGTCTTTCTCTGGAATACCCTCATCAAGAGGCAAGGTATCAGGTTTGGAGGACTTGGCAGCCTTAACTGGTTTCCTAGTTTGGGGGTACCAGCCCGATTCTACACCTTCGTTCTTTTCATCTTCTATGTGTTGAATGTATGTGACGACCTGGCCCGTCGTCACGGGAATTTCCACCCTGTCATGTTGTAATTACATATTTCCTGTTTTTATATCAGTGCTAGAGTCTATCGGGGGAGTTAGGAGTGATTTGGATTGAAAATGAAACAAATAGCATGTTTGAAGAAAGCTTGAATATGAAAAGTCAACCAAGAGTTGACTATTGAGTTAGAGTGCTCTGAACCGGATTCTGATGATTCGACTAGTTCCGGGGGATCATTTATGACTTAGGAGAACAATCGGAATTGAATTCGGAGGTCCGGTGTAGTTTTAAGCTTGAATTGGCGAATGTTGAATTTTGGCGAATCCGAACGATAGGTGAGATTTTGATCCGGGGGTCGGAATGGAATTCCGACAATTTCTGTAGCTTCGTTATGTGATTTTGGATATGTCCGCAAATTTTCAGGTCATTCGGACATCGTTTGATCGGGTTTTGGATTGAATGTTAGTTTTGAAAGTTTTGAAGAAACTTAGGCTTGAATCCGTGGATAATTGGTGATTTTGATGTTTAGTATGGTGTTTTTATGGTTGGAACAAGTTCGTATCATGTTTTGGAGTACGTTGGTGGTTTTCGTTGGGGTCCCGGGGGTCTCGGGATGAATCCGGGGGTCCAAACGGACCATTTTTGGAAGAAAAGAGAAAGCTGGTTGCTGTCATAAACGCAACAGACATTTGCTCTCCGCGATCGCGGGGAGGGGGATGCGATCGCGTAGAGCTGGAGGCTAGAGCATCGCGATCGCAGGGGAAGCAGTCGCGATCGCGTAGAGTTAAAAGGGGGCACATCGCGATCGCAGGTTAATCTACGCGATCGCGTAGAAGAGAAATGGGTCCAGGCAAAAATGTGCTATGCGATCGCAGGGATGAAGGACGCGATCGCGTGAAGCAGGGGGATTGTGCATCGCGATCGCATGAAGGAGGTCGCGATCGTGTGAGGCCGAGATTTTGAGCATCACGATCGCGTGAAGAAGATCGCGATCGCGTAGAAGAAATAATTCTGGCAGTGAAATTAAAACCAGAACAGAACCAGTCGCGGGTTCATATACCCAAGACGCCAATTTTGAGTTCTAGGGAGAGAAACTCACGGGAATTGCTGGTAATTCATCGAGGATTCGTTGGAGGTAAGTTTTGTGGCTTAATTACATCATTTTAACATGAAATCCTTGGTTAAATCCCTGTAAATGGAAGATTTAAGGTGGGTTTGAGCCCTAAGCCTAAATTGAAGAAAAACACTGATTTGAGTGGGCAAATGAAGTCCGATTTTGGTAAATTTTATATGCCTAGACTCGTATCAAGATGAGGATTCCGAATATGTGGTTTTTGTAATTTTTTGACAAGTGTACCAAAGGTCGGGTTTTGACAACTTGTGGGTTTTGATATAAATTGGGTTATTTCGAATGAATTTCGTGAAATTAGCGTATATTGATGCATTCTCTATGATTTTGAGCAGATTTGGCATCCGAGGAGATTGATTTGCGAGGCAAGCGCAAGGCGGATTGAAGCTTCTACCGGTTCGAGGTGAGTGGTAGTAGTAAACAATGTACTGAGGGTTTGAAACCCCGTACTAGCACTTCACAGTGCTATATTGAGATGAGACACACGTTCTATAACGGGCGTGGTGACATTGTGATTAGGGGTTCGGACTTAGTCCTTCCCGGCTAATAGAATACTGTGTTGTATGACTGTTACTGAGACTATAACTGTACAATTGGGCTAATAGCCATGTTTGGGGCCTTGTGCCGATCTGTAGAGTATTAGGGAACCTATAGAGCTAGGTGACCCTTATATCGTGATTGGAAACATACACTCAACCGTAGCTCTAGCCGTATAGCATAATATGAGCCCGTACTAGATGTGTACATTGAGAGAGATTATCTAGGGTGGAATTCCTTGTTCTAGCTGAGTGGGCCTGAAAGGCCAAGTTTATATTGATTGAGACAGGGTCTAGGACCCACTGTGATATATTATATTGGGCCCGAGAGGCCAAGCATATATTGATTGGGATAGGGTCGAGGACCCATTATGAGGTATTATATATATATACCTACATCGGATCGGGCTGCACGCCGCAGCAGTATATATATTGGATCGGACTGCACGCCGCAGTAATATACATGTGATATACATGTAACATACATGTGGAACGGACTGCACGCCGCAGTATTATTGCGCTTGGGCTGTAGGAGCCCCTTCGGAGTCTGAGTCTGCACACATTCTCAGTGAGCACTGGTGTATATGATGGGATCGGGCTGCACGCCGCAGCAGTATAGAGATATATACATATATATAATGGATCGGACTGCACGCCGCAGTAATATTTGTGTGGATCGTGCTGCACGCCGCAATATTTTAGTGCTTGGGCCTAGGGAGCCCCTCCGAAGTCTGTATACACCCCCAGTGAGCGCCGTCGACGTAAAATGGAGCGGGCTGCGCGCCGCAGCGGTATATGTATTGGAGCGGGCTGCACGCCGCAGCATTATGCTTATTCATACCCTACTATTTACTTAAATACTTATACATTATAGACATAAGTATGTGTCTTCATATGTTGAGATGGCCGTACACCGTAGGGGTACGAGTGAGGGTTAGTTCATTGTGGAATCTAGTAGAGATAAACGTAGATTAGAGATTAGAGTACTACTATAGTGATGACGTACCTGCGAGGGTTGCCTTAGAACTGCTAAGTGATAGCACAGGATTTCTTACCTTCGGTTATTATTTATTATTGTTACTCACTGAGTTGAAATATACTCACCCCACTCCCCTGCACTTTCTGTGCAGATCCACAGGTGCCCGAGAGCAGTTGAGACATTGTAGCTGCTGATCCTTGTCTACTTTTGCGGAGATTACGAGGTAGCTGCCAGCGTCCGCAGAGCTTGTTTTCTCCTTCTTTATCATCTTGTTGATTTCCTATTTGCCTAGACTTGGTTGTATTAGGATGCTATTCTGTAGAGGCTCAGTCTCGTGACACCACGATATGTTGGGACCGTATTTTGTATGTATTACGTTTCGATTATCACCTGATATGATTAATTACTGTTTGAGTTTAATTTGATTAATAACTGGCTGGTTTAAGGGATAATATGGTCGGGCTTGCCTAGCATTGTGTTGGGCGCCATCACGACCAGGGTTTGGGTCGTGACAAGTTGGTATCAGAGCCTAGGTTAACAGGTCTCGCGAGTCATGAGCCGGTTGGTAGAGTCTCGTGGATCGGTGCGGGGACGCCTGTACTTATCCTCGGGAGGCTGCAAACCTTTTTAGGAAAAGTTTCAATTCTTGGAATTCTTGTCGTGCGAGACTTGAACCGAACTTTGACATTCTATTCTCTCGCAGATGGCGAGAACTCGATCATCCGGACGTGGAGGACGACCACCACTACCACCTGCTAGAGGCCGTGGACGCGGACGTGGTCGTGGCGGAGTTAGGGCAGCCGAGGCAGTGCCGTCTGACCCACAGCCCCCAGTTGCAGAGATGCTAGCAGCACCAGATCAGGCACCAGCTGTGCCCATTGTTATTCCGGGTCTACAGGAGACCCTGGCTCAGATACTAGCAGTCTGCACTAGCCTAGCACAGGCGGTTTCAGTTACTACTGCAGCAGCTGCATCGGGGATCGGGGGTGGTCATCAGACCCCCGCAGTACGCACTCCAGAGCCAGCAGTGCAGGGCTTACAGACACCGGAGGTTCCTCCAGTTCAGCCTGTGGTACCGGTTCAGCCAGCAGATCAGATTCAGGGGGACAGGGTCCCAGCTATGACAGACGATGAGCAGCGTCGTCTCGAGAGGTTCACCAGTTTATCTCCTCCAGTGTTCACTGGTGCTCCGGGCGAGGACGCCCAAGGTTTTCTGGATAAGTGCCGTCGGATGCTTCGTACGGCAGGGATATCGGAGTCCAGTGGGGTATCTTTCACTACCTTTCAGTTTCAGGGACCAGCCTTTGCTTGGTGGGAGGCTTATGAACGCCGCAGGCCAGCCGGAGCAGCACCACTATCATGGCCGGAGTTCTCCACTATGTTTTTGGAGAAATGGGTGCCTCGATCTCGGAGAGAGGAGATGCGTAGGCAGTTTGAGGGTCTCCGTCGGGGGACATGTCAGTGTCAGAGTATGAGATCAGGTTTACAGAGTTGTCCGGATATGCACCGTGGTTGGTTCATTCCGACAGAGAGAGGATTGGGCGCTCGTGGACGGCCTCATTTATCCCATTCGTATTCCGATGACTCGGGAGAGGGTTTTGAGTCGCACATTCGAGGATGTCGTGGATATTGCTCGCGACATCGAGACGGATCGTCGCAGGGAGCCGGATGAGAGGGAGGCCGCGAGGCCTCGAGGAGCAGCCTAGTTCCGGCGGCACTCGGCACCGCAGGCCGCAGTCGCGCGAGCCGAGGTCGCTCTTTCGGGTCTTCGCAGTCGGGACGCTCAGATCGTCGCGGATGGTCTCCTAGACAGGATTATCGTGGTTCGCACCGCAGCCGCCCGCCTCTCGGTGCCATGCCGCCTCGTAGTTCTTCGCGTGCCCCATCCGCTCGTGTTCATCTCGGCCTAGTTCATCGACCTGGCCACCCGGCGCCGCAGGTCCTTATCAGTCTCAGTACCCAGGACCGGGGAGTTGCTACGAGTGCGGAGAGTTTGGGCACCACCGCAGGGAGTGTCCCCGTCTTGTTTCCGGATCTTATCAGCAGAGGGGCAGCCCTCGTCATCCGGTCCTTCTACTTCGAGCACCCGCCCCGCCGCCTAGGGGCGAGGGTCGGACGCCTAGGGGTCGCTCTCGAGGGGAGGCCGATCAGGCGGACAAGCTAGATGTTATGCTTTTCAGGGGCCGATCCGAGGCCGTCGCTTCCGATGTCGTCATTACAGGTATTATTTCAGTCTGCCACAGAGATGCCTCAGCATTGTTTGATCCCGGTTCTACTTATTCTTATGTGTCTACATATTTTGCTCCTAATTTGGGCACGACCCGTGGTTGTCTTGCCTTGCCGGCGCATGTATCTACCCCGGTAGGGATACTATTGTTGCGGACCACGTATACCGGTCCCGTTTGGTCACTATCGGAGGTCCGGAGACCCGAGTAGACTTGTTGCTTCTCAGGATGATTGATTTTGATGTTATATCGGGCATGGACTCGGCTATCTCCATGTCATGCTATTCTGGACTCTCATGCTAAGACAGTCACTTTGGCTATGCCGGCATTCAGAGGATCGAGTGGCGAGGCACGACCGAGTATGTACCTAGCAGGGTAATATCTTTCCTCAAAGGCCCAACGAATGGTCGGGAAGGGATGTCTCTCTTATTTAGCATTTGTGCGGGAAGTCGAGGCCCGGACTCCCAGTATTGATTCTGTTCCCATCGTGCGAGACTTTCCCGATGTGTTTCCCTCATGCCGGGCATGCCGCCGGACAGGGATATTGATTTTGGTATCGATTTGGTGCCATGCACTCAGCCTATTTCTATTCCTCCGTATCGTATGGCACCAGCTGAGTTGAAGGAATTGAAGGAGCAGCTCCAGGAACTCCTAGATAAGGGGTTCATTCGGCCGAGTGTGTTGTCGTGGGGTGCACCGATCCTGTTTGTTAAGAAGAAGGACGGATCTATAAGGATGTGTATTGACTATAGGCAGCTAAACAAAGTAACAATGAAGAATAAGTATCCTCTTCCTCGTATTGATGATTTATTTGATCAGCTCCAGGGAGCTAGGGTGTTCTCGAAGATTGATCTTCGTTCGGGCTACCATCAGCTGAAGATTAGAGAGTCCGACATTATGAAGACCGCATTCAGGACCAGATATGGTCACTATGAGTTCCTTGTGATGTCTTTTGGGTTGACCAACGCCCCAACAACATTTATGCATCTGATGAACAGTGTATTCAAGCCGTATCTTGATTCATTTGTGATCGTATTCATTGATGACATACTAGTCTACTCTCGTAGCCGGGAGGAGCATGCTCAGCACTTGAGTATTGTGTTGCATAGATTGAGAGAGGAGAAGCTCGTATGCCAAGTTCTCCAAATGTGAGTTCGGCTCGAGTCCGTGGCATTCTTAGGGCACGTGGTGTCCCGTGATGGTATTCGGTAGATCCGAGGAAGGTCGAGGCAGTGCAGTATTGGCCCAGACCAACCTCGCCATCGAGATCCGTAGCTTTCCGGGATTGGCGGTGGTATTATCGCCGATTTGTTCGGTGGTTCTCTTCTATTGCTTCACCCTTGACTAGATTGACTCGAAAGAGGGTGTTCCTTTCTTATGGTTCGAGGAGTGCGAGGAGAGCTTTCAGAGAAGCTCAAGACAGCATTGACCACAGCACCGGTCTTGATTCTGCCGACAGGCTTCAGATTCTTATACTGTCTATTGTGATGCCTCGGGAGTGGGCATTGGTTGTGTGTCGATGCAGGAGGGTAGGGTCATTGCTTATGCTTCTCGTCAATTGAAGCCCCACGAGAAGAACTACCCTGTTCATGATTTGGAGCTAGCGGCCATAGTTCATGCTTTGAAGATTTGGAGGCATTACCTGTATGGTGTCTCCTGTGAGGTGTTCACGGATCATCGCAGCCTTCAGCACTTATTCAGACAGAAGGACCATAATTTGAGACAGCGGAGGTGGTTGGAGTTGCTTAAGGACTATGATATCACTATTTTGTATCATCCGGGGAAGGCCAACGTGGTGGCCGATGCCTTGAGTCGGAAGGCGGTTAGCATGGGCAGCTTAGCTTTCGTCCCAGTTGGGGAGAGGCCATTTGCTTATGATGTTCAGGCCCTAGCCAATCGGCTAGTGAGATTAGATATTTCGGAGCCGAGTCGGGTGTTGGCTCGTGTTGTTTCTCGATCTTCCTTATATGATCGCATCAGGGAGCGACAGTATGATGACCCACATTTGCTTGTCCTTAAGGACAGAGTGCAGCATAATGATGTTAGAGATGTGACTATCAACAGTGATGGTGTTCTGAGGATGCAGGGCCGTATATGCGTACCCAATGTTGATGGTTTGCGGGAGTTGATACTTGAGGAGGCACACAGTTCGCGGTACTCTATTCACCCAGGTGCCGCAAAGATGTACCAAGACTTGAGAAAGCACTACTGGTGGAGGAGAATGAAGATGGATATTGTTAGGCATGTAGCTAAGTGCCTCAATTGCCAGCAGGTCAAATATGAGCATCAGAGACCGGGCGGTGTTCTTCAGCGTATGGTTATTCCCGAGTGGAAATGGGAGAGGATCACCATGGATTTTGTTACTGGGCTCCCTCGGACAGCGAGGAAGTTTGATTCTGTATGGGTGATTGTTGATCGGCTTACTAAGTCCGCACATTTCATCCCAGTTAGTACTACTTACTCATCGGAGCGGTTGGCAGCGATCTTTATTCACCTGTGAGATTGTGAGATTGCATGGAGTTCCAGTTTCTATTATATTAGACAGAGGTACTCAGTTTACTTCGCAGTTTTGGAGGATATTTCAGCGAGAGTTGGGTTCATAGGTTGAGTTAAGTACCGCATTTCATCCTCAGACTGACAGACAGTCCGAGCGTACTATTCAGATCCCGGAGGATATGTTGCGTGCCTGTATTATTGATTTCGGTGGTTCTTAGGCTGATTACTTACCACTTGCTGAGTTTGCCTACAACAACAGCTTCCAGTCGAGTATTCAGATGGCCCCGTACGAGGCATTGTATGGCAGACGGTGTAGATCTCCCATCGGATGGTTTGAGCCTGGTGAGGTTAGATTGATAGGGACTGATTTAGTTCAGGATGCTCTGGATAGAGCAAAGTTGATCCAGGAGAGGCTTCGCACAGCACAGTCTCGTCAGAAGAGTTATGCGGACCGTAGAGTTCGAGAGTTGTCTTTCATGGTTGGTGACAGAGTATTGTTGAAGATTTCACCTATGAAGGGTGTCATGAGGTTCGGGAAGAAAGGGAAGTTGAGTCCCAGGTATATTGGCCCTTTTGAGATACTCGGGAAAGTTGGAGAGGTGGCATATGAGTTAGCCTTGCCACCCAACTTATCCAGCGTTCATCCAATATTCCATGTGTCTATGCTCTGAAAGTACATTGGAGACCCGTCCCATGTATTAGACTTCAGTACCATTCAGCTTGATGGTGATCTATCCTATGACGTGGAGCCTATTGCTATTTTGGGTCGCCAAGTAAGAAAGTTGAGGTCGAAGGAGGTTGCATCAGTTAAGGTTCAGTGGAGAGGTCGACCCGTAGAGGAGGCTACTTGGGAGGTTGAGCGGGAGATGCGGAGCAGATACCCTCAGCTATTTGAGACTTCAGGTATGTTTCTTGACCCGCTCGAGGACGAGCGTTTGCTTAAGAGGGGGAGAATGTGACGACCTGGCCCGTCGTCACGGGAATTTCCACCCCGTCATGTTGTAATTACATATTTCCTGTTTTTATATCAGTGCTAGAGTCTATCGGGGGAGTTAGGAGTGCATTGGATTGAAAATGAGGCATATAGCCTTTTTGAATGAAACTTGAATAAGGAAAGTCAACCTGGAGTTGACTATTGAGTTAGAGTGCTCGGAACCGGATTCTGATGATTCGACTAGTTCCGGGGGATCATTTATGACTTAGGAGAACAATCGGAATTGAATTCGGAGGTCCGGTGTAGTTTTAAGCTTGAATTGGCTAAGGTTGAATTTTGGCGAAATCCGAACGGTAGGTGAGATTTTGATCCGGGGGTCGGAATGGAATTCCGACAATTTCTGTAGCTTTGTTATGTGATTTTGGATATGTCTGCAAATTTTCAGGTCATTCGGACATCGTTTGATCGGGTTTAGGATTGAATGTTAGTTTTGAAAGTTTTGAAGAAACTTAGGCTTGAATCCGTGGATAATTGGTGATTTTGATGTTTAGTATGGTGTTTTTATGGTTGGAACAAGTTCGTATCATGTTTTGGAGTACGTTGGTGGTTTTCGTTGGGGTCCCGGGGGTCTCGGGATGAACCCGGGGGTCCAAACGGACCATTTTTGGAAGAAAAGAGAAAAGCTGGCTGCTGTCATAAACGCAGCAGACATTTGCTCTCCGCGATCGCGGGGAGGGGGATGCGATCGCGTAGAGCTGGAGGCTAGAGCATCGCGATCGCAGGGGGAACAGTCGCGATCACGTAGAGTTAAAAGGGGGCACATCGCGATCACAGGTTAATCTACGCGATCGCGTAGAAGAGAAATGGGTCCAGGCAAATATGTACTACGCGATCGCAGGGATGAAGGACGCGATCGCGTGAAGCAGGGGGATTGTGCATCGCGATCGCGTGAAGGATGTCGCGATCGCGTGAGGCCGAGATTTTGAGCATCGCGATCGCGTGAAGAATATCGCGATCGCGTAGAAGAAATAATTCTGGCAGTGAAATTAAAACCAGAACAGAACCAGCCGCGGGTTCATATACCCAAGACGCCATTTTTGAGTTCTAGAGAGAGAAACTCACGGGAATTGCTGGTAATTCATCGGGGATTCGTTGGAGGTACGTTTTGTGGCTTAATTACATCATTTTAACATGAAATCCTTGGTTAAATCCCTGTAAATGGAAGATTTAAGGTGGGTTTGAGCCCTAAGCCTAAATTGAAGAAAAACACTGATTTGAGTGGGCAAATGAAGTCCGATTTTGGTAAATTTTATATGCCTAGACTCGTATCAAGATGAGGATTCCGAATATGTGATTTTTGTAATTTTTCGACAAGTGTACCAAAGGTCGGGTTTTGACAACTTGTGGGTTTTGATATAAATTGGGTTATTTCGAATGAATTTCGTGAAATTAGCGTATATTGATGCATTCTCTATGATTTTGAGCGGAGTTGGCATCCGAGGAGATTGATTTGCGAGGCAAGCGCAAGGCGGATCGAGGCTTCTACCGGTTCGAGGTGAATGGTAGTAGTAAACAATGTACTGAGGGTTTGAAACCCCGTACTAGCACTTCACGGTGCTATATTGAGACGAGACACGCATTCTCTGACAGGCGTAGTGACATTGTGATTGAGGGTTCGGACTTGGTCCTTCCCGGCTAATAGAATACTGTGTTGTATGACTGTTACTGAGACTATAACTGTACAATTGGGCTAATAGCCATGTTTGGGGCCTTGTGCCGATCCGTAGAGTATTAGGGAACCTATAGAGCTAGGTGACCCTTATATCGTGATTGGAAACATACACTCAGCCGTAGCTCTAGCCGTATAGCATAATATGAGCCCGTACTAGATGTGTACATTGAGAGAGATTATCTAGGGTGGAATTCCCTGTTCTAGCTGAGTGGGCCTGAAAGGCCAAGTTTATATTGACTGAGACAGGGTCTAGGACCCACTGTGATATATTATATTGGGCCTGAGAGGCCAAGCATATATTGATTGGGATAGGGTCGAGGACCCATTATGAGGTATTATATATATATACCTACATCGGATCGGGCTGCACGCCGCAGCAGTATATATATTGGATCGGACTGCACGCCGCAGTAATATACATGTGATATACATGTAACATACATGTGGGACGGACTGCACGCCGCAGTATTATTGCGCTTGGGCTGTAGGAGCCCCTTCGGAGTCTGAGTCTGCACACATTCTCAGCGAGCACTGGTGTATATGATGGGATCGGGCTGCACGCCGCAGCAGTATAGAGATATATACATATATATATTGGATCGGACTGCACGCCGCAGTAATATTTATGTGGATCGTGCTGCACGCCGCAGTATTTTAGTGCTTGGGCCTAGGGAGCCCCTCCGAAGTCTGTATACACCTCCAGTGAGCGCCGTCGACGTAAAATGGAGCGGGCCTGCGCGCCGCAGCGGTATATGTATTGGAGCGGGCTGCACGCCGCAGCATTATACTTATTCATACCCTACTATTTACTTAAATACTTATACATTATAGACATAAGTATGTGTCTTCATATGTTGAGATGGCCGTACACCGTAGGGGTACGAGTGAGGGTTAGTTCGGGGTGGAATCTTGTAGAGATAAACGTAGATTGGAGGTTAGAGTACTACTATAGTGATGACGTACCTGTGAGGTTGCCTTAGAACTGCTAAGTTATAGCACAGGAGTTCTTACCTTCAGTTATTATTTATTATTGTTACTCACTGAGTTGAAATATACTCACCCCACTCCCCTCCACAGGTACCCGAGAGCAGTTGAGACATTGTAGCTGCTGATCCTTGTCTATTTTTGCGGAGATTACGAGGTAGCTGCCAGCGTCCGCAGAGCTTGTTTTCTCCTTCTCTATCATCTTGTTGATTTCCTATTTGCCTAGACTTGGTTGTATTAGGATGCTATTCTGTAGAGGCTCAGTCTCGTGACACCACGATATGTTGGGACCGTATTTTGTATGTATTACGTTTCGATTATCACCTGATATGATTAATTACTGTTTGAGTTTAATTTGATTAATAACTGGCTGGTTTAAGGGATAATATGGTCGGGCTTGCCTAGCATTGTGTTGGGCGCCATCACGACCAGGGTTTGGGTTGTGACAATGTATGAATCCAAGTCTACATGAACGAGTTTTCTCCTCGGCTTCCGAGTAGGGGCTGCCTCATCTTGGGTGTCCATGGGCTTTGAAGCCCTCTTTCTTTTACGGTCTTCTCTTGATTTTGGAACCAGGGACTCATCCCCTTCCCCAGGCGGGGCTGGTCTTATTTCAGAGACATCTTCGGTGCCTACACAAATAAATATGAATGATATGAAATCACCAATAAAGGAAAGGTATCAAAGCTTGGGAAGAGGTGGCAGCTAACTTTCGGACCCATTCCTCGAGGTTAGGGACAACGTGAGGCGTCCAAGCAACAGCTGCAAAAAAGATAAAAATATTATGGAACATGGAAGCTGTGATGACCCAGCCCGCCGTCATGGGAATTTCTACCCCGTTATGTTGTAATTTCATGTTTTATGCTTTTATATCAGTGTTAGAGTCTATCGGGTGAGTTAGGAGTGAATTGAATTGAAAATGAGGCATATAGCCTTTTTGAAGGAAACTTGAATAAAGAAAGTCAACCCGGAGTTGACTATTTGGTTAGAGGGATCGGAATTGAATTCTGATGATTTGGTTAGTTCCGGGAGGTGATTTTTGACTTAGGGGAGCAATCGAAATTGAATTTGGAGGTCCGGTGTAGAAATAGGCTTGAATTAGCTAAGGTTGAATTTTGGCGAAATCCGAATGGAAGGTGAGATTTTGATTCGGGGGTCGGAATAAAATTCTGACAATTCTTGTAGCTTCGTTATGTGATTTTGGATATGTTCGCAAATTTTCAGATCATTCCGACGTTGTTTAGTCGGGTTTGTGATTGACTGTGTAATTCGGAAAGTTTTAAGGAATTTAGGCTTGAATTCGATGTGAATTATGG
The DNA here is from genome assembly GCA_032618575.1 of Nicotiana noctiflora. NCBI lineage: Eukaryota > Viridiplantae > Streptophyta > Magnoliopsida > Solanales > Solanaceae > Nicotiana > Nicotiana noctiflora. Next base: position 420,171 of record JASVEL010013537.1, read on the forward strand.
GTTTTGATGTTGTTAGACGTGTTTTGAGGATTGGATCAAGTTCGAATAAGGTATTAGGATGTGTTGGTGTGTTTGGATGAGGTCCCGGGGGCCTCGGGGTGTTTTCGGATGGTTAAACGGGAGAAAATGTGAAAAATTGCAGGTTTGGGGTTCTGGTTCTGTTGTTTTCGCTCCTGCGGAAATGGGGGCGCAGGAGCGAGTCCGCAGAAGCGGATACTGGAGCGCAGAAGCGCTGTTGATCGTGGAAGCGGAGCTGGGCCCACAGGGGCGGCACCGCTGGTGCGGAAGGTGAGCCGCAGAAGCGGCCCAGGGCCATGAGGTGAAGGACCGCAGAAGCGGAAGGGTAGCCGCTTAGGCGAGTCCGCAGAGGCGGACGCCTAGTCGCAGAAGCGGGAAACCCCGCAGGAGCGAAGGAATTTACGCAGAAGCGGACGCGCAGGGGCGGTCCATGGATCGCAGGAGCGGGATTGGCCAAATAGGCCTGGGTTCGTAGAAGCGACCAATTGGTCGCAGAAGCGGTTCCGCAGGGGCGGAAAATGGTCCGCAGAAGCGAAAATCGCAGTGAATTAATTGTATGAGAAGTTAGAAAATTTCAGAAACATTTCACACATTTGGGTCTCGGCTTTAGAGGCGATTTGGGCGATTTTGAAGAGAAACTCAAGGGAAATCATCAGGTAATCAACTATGGACTTAAACTATGATTAGTATTGGTAATATTATGCAATTATATCATGAAAATGGAGGAATTTGGGGTAATTTATGGAGGATTTAGCCCTAGGCTTGAACTTTAGAAAATCAAGGTTTTGAATGGGCAAATGGAGTCCGAATTTGGTAAAATTGATATGCTTAGACTCGTATTGAGATGATGGTTCCGAATATGTGACTTTTGTAATTTTTCGAGAAGCGTACCGAAAGTCGGGTTTTGACAACTTTGGGAATTTTGATGTAAATTGAGTTGTTTTGATTGGGTGTCGTCCCATTGGCCTAATTTGTTGTGTTTCTACTGTATTTGATCAGATTCTACGCGTGCGGAGCTTGATACTCGTGGCAAGGGCATTGCGGAGTAGTCGTCGCGCCGTATTGAGGTGAGTAATAGATGTGGGTGATGACCAGCGGGTTTGAAACCCCGGTATACCACTTTGTGACGCTTTGTATAGCGGCGAGACACGTACTCTCTTGTGAGTGCGGGATCGATTGTGATTGGGGACTATGGCTTAGTCCGACTTGTTGATACTGTGTTATGACATTGGCTATTCTTGAGCCGTCGAACCTCCTTCTCGGATGGTTGCATACTATATATTGAGATATTGGCCACTCTTGAGCCTAGGAACCCCCTTCTTGGGTGGTTGAGTATACTTGTGGGCCGTGAGCCAGTTATTGGATCCCGCGATGGATCGTTATCATTGTCTTATCATATTGACATGTTAGTTACTACCAGTCCGTAGCTATTTACGTTAATATGCTATTTCCAATCTCTGGAACTTGGTATTACTGTTTTCCAACCGAAAAATGATAAAAAGGGTTTTCAAAACTACTTTTGAGCCTGCGAGGCTGTACCTGCATATTAGCTGACTAGTAGTGGATCGGGCTGCGCGTCGCAGAGAGATATATGTTGGATCGGACTGCACGCCGCAGGAATATCTCTATGAGATGTGCTTGGGCTGTAGGAGCCCCTCCGGAGTCTGAACCCCCACAGTGAGCATGGGTACCCAAAATTGGAGTCGGGCTACGCGCCGTAGCGGTCATATCATGCATTGCATTACATTTAGCTACATCTGCTAGCTGTTATACTGTTTTGCTGGTACTCGTTGGTACAAGTACAGTCGATATTGATTCTGTGACAGGGTATTTGGTTACGCCTTTACATAGTGCTTTATTGCGGATTTCTTATCCGCGCTCGTCTTACCTTTGTTTATTACCAGTGAGTCCGGCAGTACTCATTTTACTCCCTGCACCTTGTGTGCAGATCCAGGTACCTCTCAGCAGTGATCCAGTAGCTGTGCGAGGCGACATTTGTGGACATTCGAGGTAGCTGCAGAGTCCGCAGGACCCGATATTCCTTCTCACTGTCTCTTGATTTCGTATTGACTTTTGTTTCCGCACTTGGTATCTTGTAAACCTTTATACACTCATGTTCAGTAGAGGCTCACGACTCTTGACCCTTTGGTCTATGGGAGTTGATGTATTATGGGACTTGGTTCCCCGTTTTCGTTATATGTATCGTTGTTATTTCGTGAATTAATATGTTTAAATGGGCTAAAGAGAGCTTCTAGCTCCGTAGTTGATATTGATTGGTCAGGCTGGCTTAGCAATGTGCTGGGCGCCATCACGACCGGATTTGGGGTCGTGACAATACAACTAACTTCTGCTGAATAAAATAGTTAAATATAACTTAATGCAGTTGTATAAAACACTTGAATACAACTAACTACTACTGAATAAAATAGTTAAATACAACTGATTAAACTTGAATACAAGTGAATGCAGCTGAAGAATACATTCGAATACACTTCTAATTGGGGTTTCTCTTTCTGCTTCGGGTACCCAAATTGGATCGGGCTACGCGCCGTAGCGGTCATATCATGCATTGCATTGCATTTAGCTACATCTGCTAGCTGTTATACTGTTTTGCTGGTACTTGTTGGTACAGGTACAATCGCTATTGATTCTGTGACAGGGTGTTTGATTACAACTTTACATAGTGCTTTATTGCGGATTTCTTATCTGCGCTGTCTTACCTCTATTTATTACCACTGAGTTTGGCAGTACTCATTTTACTCCCTGCACCTTGTGTGCAGATCCAGGTACCTCTCAGCAGTGATCCGGTAGCTGTTCGAGGCGACATCTGTGGGATATTCGAGGTAGCTGCAGAGTCCGCAAGACCCGATATTCCTTCTTACTGTCTTATGATTTTGTATTGATGTTTCTTTCCGTACTTGGTATCTTGTAAACCATTATACACTTATGTTCAGTAGAGGATCATGACTCTTGACCCTTCGGTCTATGGGAATTGGTATATTTTAGGACTTGGTTCCCCGTTTTCGATATATGTATCACCGTTGCTTCATGTTTTGATATGTTTAAATGGGATGAAGCGAGCTTCTAGCTCCGTCGTGGTTATTGATTGGTCAGGCTGACCTAGCAGTGTGCTTGGCGCCATCACGACCTGATTTGGGGTCGTGACAAGTTGGTATCAGAGCCTAGGTTTATTAGGCCTCATGAGTTTTGAGCCGGTTAGTAGAGTCTTGTGGATCGGTACGGGGACGCCTGTACTTATACTCGGCAGGCTGCGAACCTTTAGGAAACACTTCACTTTTCTTAAACTCTGTCGTGCGATCTTGTTGTTCTGAGAACTGAACTTCTATATTCTATTCTCTCGCAGATGGCGAGAACGCGAGCATCGGGACGAGGTGGACGACCTCCATTGCCACCTGTTAGAGGCCGTGGGCGCGGTTGTGCTAGAGTTAGAGGTAGGGCGGCTGAGGCAGTGCCAGCTGACCCGCCTGTTGTACCGGTTCAGGAGCAGCCCCCAGTGGTTGATGCTCCAGCAGCCCCAGTTCAGGGCCAGACTATATCTATTGCTATTCCTGGTCTTCAGGAGACTCTTGCTCAGATATTATCAGTGTGTTCCGGTTTGGCTCAGGTAGTTTCAGCTACCGCTGCTGCAGCTACATCTCAGTCAAGGGGTGGTCAGCAGACCCCTGCAGCTCGCACACCGGAGCCGGTTGTTCAGGGACTTCAGACACCAGAGGCGGTCCCTGCTCAGGTGGTTGCACCGGTTATTCCTCCAGCTGCACCAGCTCCAGCTCCAGAGCATATGGTTCAGGTTATGCCCGACGACGAGCGGCGTCGTCTTGAGAGATTTGGTAGACTTCAGCCACCCCATTTCAGTGGCGTTGAGGGCGAGGATGCCCAGGGTTTCTTGGACAAGTGTCCGAGGATGTTGCGGACGGCTGGTATTCTTGAGTCCAGCGGAGTTTCATTTACTACCTTTCAGTTCACCGGTCCCGCATTTGATTGGTGGGAAGAGTTTGAGAGGCGTAGGCCTGCAGGAGCAGCACCCCTCTCACATGGCAGCAGTTCTCTACTCTCTTTCTAGAGAAATATGTACCTCGGTCTCGTCGCGAGGAGCTACGTCGCCGGTTCGAGTGGTTGATTCAGGGCGACATGTCTGTGACCCAGTATGAGCTCAAATTCACATAGTTGGCTAGGCATGCCACATGGATGATCCCTAATGATAGGGAGAGGATCGGGAGGTTCATTGATGGCCTCGACTACTCTATCCGCATTCTCATGACCGAGAGAGAGTTTTGTCATCATTATTTGAGCGAGGTTGTTGATATGGCATGCTCCGTTGAGGTGGATCGTCGCCGAGAGAGGGAGGAGCGGGACGCCGAGAGGCCTCGTGGTTAGGTAGTTTCGGTGGTGCTCCATCTAGGGGCATTCCCAGCGAGGAGAGGTCGCTCATCTAGACCTTCTCGTTCGGGCCGCCCGGAGTAGAGCGGAGGTTCGCATGGTCGTGGTCGACGGGGGTTTCAACGGGGTCGGTCATCGCTTGGTGCCCTTCCGGCCCAGGTTGAGCACCTACTTCTTCGGCCCGGGGTTCATCTTGCGGCGAGGGGTTCCCTTCGGTCCCCTTCTCCGGCACCGGGTGCATGTTATGAGTGTGGTGAGTTTGGCCACGCGAGGAGACGGTGCCCTCGACTCCGTAGGGATAGGACTCGGCCAGAGGGATCGGCCCTCATCTTCGAGCACCATCTCGGTCTAGTAGAGGTGGAGGTCGGTCTTCTCGTGGTCGCCCCGGGGGCGAGGAGAGATCCGGTGGAGGCCGGGCACGATTCTATGCACTTCGCCGACGGGCGTGATGCTGTTGCCTCCGATGCGGTGATTACGGGTATCATTTCGTCCGTCGCGAGAGATGCCTCCGTTCTATTTGATCCGGGTTCCACATATTCTTACGTGTCCTCTTACTTTGCACATCACTTGGGTGCGACTCGTAGTAGTCTTGATTTACTTGTTCATGTATCCACCCCCGTGGGTGATACGATCGTTGTGGATCATGTCTATAGATCCTGTGTTATATCTATTGGGGGTCTGGAGACCCAGGCAGATTTGTTATTATTTGGGATGGTGGACTTTGATGTTATAATGGGTATGGACTCGTTGTCTCCGTACCATGCTATATTGGACTGTCATGCTAAGATAGTTACATTGGCCATTCCTGGTATTTCTCAGATCGAGTGGCGGGGTTCGACCGATTTCGTCCCTAGCCGTGTTATTTCGTTCTTAAAAGCTCGGAAGATGGTTGAAAAAGGGTGTTTATCGTACTTGGCTTTTGTGAGAGATGTGGGAGCTGAGTCTCCTAGCATTGATTCTGTACCTGTTGTGAGGGATTTTCCAGATGTATTTCCCTCAGACCTGTCGGGCATGCCGCCGGACAGGGATATTGATTTTGGCATTGACTTGGTGCCGGGCACTCATCCCATATCCGTTCCTCCTTATCGGATGGCACCGACTGAGTTGAAAGAACTGAAAGAGCATCTCTAGGAGCTTCTGGATAAGGGTTTCATCCGCCCTAGTGTGTCCCCGTGGGGTGCGTCGGTATTATTTGTTAAAAAGAAAGATGGTTCCATGTGAATGTGTATTGATTATAGGCAATTGAACAAAGTGACAGTGAAGAACAAGTACCCTCTACCGCGCATAGATGATTTGTTTGATCAGTTACGGGGTGCGAGGGTGTTTTCTAAGATCGATCTTCGTTCAGGCTATCATCAGCTGAAGATCAGGGACTCGGATATTATGAAGACTGCATTCGGGACCCGATATGGTCATTATGAGTTTCTTGTGATGTCGTTTGGGCTGACCAACGCCCCAGCAGCATTTATGCATCTGATGAACAGTGTGTTCAGGCCTTATTTGGATTCATTTGTGATTGTGTTCATTGATGACATTCTAGTCTACTCCCGTAGTCAGGAGGAGCATGCTCAGCATTTGAGTATTGTGTTGGAGAGATTGAGAGAGGAGAAGCTATATGCTAAATTCTCCAAGTGCGAGTTTTGGCTCGATTCCGTAGCATTTTTGGGACATGTGGTGTCTCGTGATGGTATTCAGGTTGATCAGAAAAAGATAGAGGCGGTGCAGAGTTGGCCTAGACCATCCTCAGCTACAGAGAACAAGAGTTTTCTTGGTTTGGCGGGATATTATCGCCGGTTTGTTCAGGGATTTTCATCCATTGCTTCTTCATTGACTAAATTGACCCAGAAGGGTGCACCATTCATGTGGTCGGATGAGTGCGAAGAGAGCTTTCAGAAGCTCAAGACAGCTTTGACCACAGCTCCAGTGTTAGTATTGCCATCAGCTTCAGGTTCATATACCGTTTACTGTGATGCCTCGAGAGTGGGGATATGTTGTGTGTTGATGCAGGAAGGTAAGGTGATTGCTTATGCCTCTCGGCAGTTGAAACCACATGAGAAGAACTATCCTGTTCATGATTTGGAGCTAGCCGCCATTGTTCATGCATTAAAGATTTGGAGGCACTATTTGTACGGTGTGTCTTGTGAGGTGTATACCGACCATCGTAGTCTCCAACACTTGTTCAAATAGAAAGACCTTAATTTGAGACAACGGAGATGGCTTGAGTTGCTGAAGGATTATGACATTACTATATTATATCATCCGGGGAAGGCCAATATGGTGGCCGATGCTTTGAGCCGGAAGGCGGTCGGTATGGGGAGCTTGGCATATATTCCAGCTGAGGAGAGGCCATTTGCTTATGATGTTCAGGTGCTAGCCAATCGGCTAGTGAGGTTAGATATTTCGGAGCCCGGTCGGGTATTGGCTTGTGTTGTATCTCGGTCATCTCTATATGATCGTATTCGTGAGCGCCAATATGATGATCCACATTTGGCTGTCCTTAGGGACAGAGTTCAGCATGATGATGCTAGAGATGTCACCATTGATAGTGACGGCGTATTGAGGATGCAAGGCCGGATATGTGTGCCCAATGTTGATGGCCTTCGTGAGTTGATTCTGGAGGAGGCCCATAGCTCGCGGTATTCTATCCATCCAAGAGCCGCGAAGATGTATCAAGATTTGAAACAGCACTATTGGTGGAGAAAGATGAAAATGGACATTGTCGGACATGTAGCACGGTGCCTCAACTGTCAGCAGGTTAAGTACGAGCATCAGAGGCCCGGTGGTGTATTTCAGCGCATTGTTATTCCTGAGTGGAAATGGGAGAGGATCACTATGGACTTTGTTACTTGACTCCCTCGGACGGCGAGGAAGTTTGATTCTGTATGGGTGATTGTGGATAGACTGACCAAGTCAGCTCACTTCATTCCAGTTAGTACTACCTACTTATCGGAGCGGTTGGCAGTGATTTTTATTCGAGAAATTGTCCGGCTGCATGGAGTTCCGGTGTCTATCATATCCGACAGGGGTACTCAGTTCACTTCTCAGTTTTGGAGAGCATTTCAGCGAGAGATGGGTACGCGGGTTGAGTTGAGTGTCATTTCACCCCCAGACAGATGGGCAGTCTGAGCGCACTATTCAGATCCTGGAGGATATGTTACGAGCTTGTGTGATTGACTTTGGTGGTTCGTGGGATGAGTTCCTACCACTTGCTGAGTTTGCCTACAACAACGGTTATCAGTCGAGTATTCAGATGGCCCCGTATGAGGCATTGTATGGCAGGCAGTGTAGATCCCCCGTGGGATGGTTTGAGCCTGGTGAGGTTAGATAGGCTTCGTACAGCACAGTCTCGCCAGAAGAGTTATGCGGACCGTAGAGTTCGAGAGTTGTCTTTCATGGTTGGTGATAGAGTATTGTTGAAGGTTTCACCTATGAAGGGTGTTATGAGGTTTGGGAAGAAAGGAAAGTTGAGTCCTAGGTACATTGGTCCTTTTGAGATACTCGGGAGGGTTGGAGAGGTGGCATATGAGTTAGCCTTGCCGCCCAGCTTATCCAGCGTCCATCCAGTATTCCATGTGTCTATGCTCCGGAAGTACATTAGAGATCCGTCTCATGTATTAGACTTCAGTACCATTCAGCTTGATGGTGATCTATCCTATGATGTGGAGCCTATTGCCATTTTGGGACGACGGGTGAGAAAATTGAGGTCTAAGGAGATTGCATTAGTTAAGGTTCAGTGGAGAGGTCGACCCGTGGAGGAGGCCACTTGGGAGATCGAGGGGGAGATGCGGAGCAGATATCCTCACTTGTTTGAGACTTCGGGTATGATTCTTGACCCGCTCGAGGATGAGCGTTTGCTTATGAGGGGGAGAATGTGATGACCCGGCTCGTCGTCACGAGAATTACCACCCCGTTATGTTGTAAATACATGTCTTATGCTTTTATATCAGTGCTAGAGTCTATCGGGTGATTTAGGAGTGATTTGGATTGAAAATGAGGCATATAGCCTTTTTGAAGGAAACTTGAATAAGGAAAGTCAACCTGGAGTTGACTATTTGATTAGAGGGCTCGGAATCGAATTCTGATGATTCAGTTAGTTTCGGGAGGTGATTTGTGACGTAGGGGAGCGATCGGAATTGAATTTGGAGGCCCGGTGTAGAAATAGGCTTGAATTGGCTAAGGTTGAATTTTGGCGAAATCCGAACGGTAGGTGAGATTTTGATCCGGGGGTCAGAATGGAATTCCGATAGTTGCAGTAGCTTCGTTATGTGATTTTGGACATGTCCGCAAATTTTTAGATCATTCGGACGTTTTTTAGTCGGGTTTTTGATTGATTGTGTAATTCGGAATGTTTTAAGGAATTTAGGCTTGAATTCGATGCGAATTATGGGTTTTGATGTTGTTAGACGTGTTTTGAGGATTGGAGCAAGTTCGAGTAAGGTATTAAGATGTGTTGGTGTGTTTGGATGAGGTCCCGGGGGCCTCGGGGTGTTTTCGGATGGTTAAACGGGAGAAAATGTGGAAAATTGCAGGTTTGGGGTTCTGGTTCTGTTGTTTTCGCTCCTGCGAAAATGGGGGCGCAGGAGCGAGTCCGTAGAAGCGGATACTGGAGCGCAGAAGCGCTGTTGATCGCAGAAACGGATCTGGGCCCGCAGTGGAGGCACCGCTGGTGCGGAAGGTGAGCCGCAGAAGCGGCCCAGGGCCATGAGGTGAAGGACCGCAGAAGCGGAATTGATCGCGGAGGCGAGTCCGCTGAAGCGGACTCTTGGTCGCAGAAGCGGACTAATTTCCGCAGAAGCGGATGCGCAGGGGCGGTCCCTTAATCGCTGGTGCGGAAATGGCCAAAAGGAGCCTGAGTTCGCAGAAGCGACCAAAAGGTCGCAGAAGCGGTTCCGTAGGGGCGGAATTTTATCCGCAGAAGCGGAAATTGCTGTGAGTTAAGTGTATAAGAAGTTAGAAAAATTTCAGAACATTTCACACATTTGGGTCTCGGCTTTAGAGGCGATTTGGGCGATTTTGAAGAGAAACTCAAGGGAAATCATCGGGTAATCAACTATGGACTTAAACTATGATTAGTATTGGTAATATTATGCAATTATATCATGAAAATGGAGGAATTTGGGGTAATTTATGGAGGATTTAGCCCTAGGCTTCAACTTTAGAAAATCAAGGTTTTGAATGGGCAAATGGAGTCCGAATTTGGTAAAATTGATATGCTTAGACTCGTATTGAGATGAGGGTTCCGAATATGTGACTTTTGTAATTTTTCGAGAAGCGTACCGAAAGTCGGGTTTTGACAACTTTGGGAATTTTGATGTAAATTGAGTTGTTTTGATTGGGTGTCGTCCCATTGGCCTAATTTGTTGTGTTTTTACTGTATTTGATCAGATTCTACGCGTGCGGAGCTTGATACTCGTGGCAAGGGCATTGCGGCGTAGTCGTCGCGCCGTATTGAGGTGAGTAATAGATGTGGGTGATGACCAGCGGGTTCGAAACCCCGGTATACCACTTTGTGACGCTGTATAGCGGCGAGACACGTACTCTCTTATGAGTGCGGGGTCGATTGTGATTGGGGACTATGGCTTAGTCCGACTTGTTGATACTGTGTTATGACATTGGCTATTCTTGAGCCGTCGAACCTCCTTCTCGGATGGTTGCATACTATATATTGAGATATTGGCCACTCTTGAGCCGAGGAACCCCCTTCTTGGGCGGTTGAGTATACTTGTGGGCCGTGAGCCAGTTATTGGATCCCACGATGGATCGTTATCATTGTCTTATCATATTGACATGTTAGTTACTATCAGTCTGTAGCTATTTCTGTTAATATGCTATTTCCAATCTCTGGAACTTGGTATTACTGTTTTCCAACTGAAAAATGACAAAAAGGGTTTTCAAAACTACTTTTGAGCCTGCGAGGCTGTATTTGCATTTTAGCTGACTGGTAGTGGATCGGGCTGCGCGCCGCAGCAGTATATATGTTGGATCGGACTGCACGCCGCAGTGATATTGTGCTTGGGCTGTAGGAGCCCCTCCGGAGTCTGAACCCCCACAGTGAGCACGGGTACCCAAATTGGATCGAGCTACGCGCCGTAGCGGTCATATCATGCATTGCATTGCATTTAGCTACATCTGCTAGTTGTTATACTGTTTTGCTGGTACTTGTTGGTACAGGTACAATCGATATTGATTCTGTGACAGGGTATTTGGTTACAGCTTTACATAGTGCTTTAATGCGGATTTCTTATCTGCACTGTCTTACCCTTGTTTATTACCACTGAGTCTGGCAGTACTCATTTTACTCCCTGTACATTGTGTGCAGATCCAGGTACCTCTCAGCAGTGATCCAGTAGCTGTGCGAGGCGACATTTGTGGATATTCGAGGTAGCTGCAGAGTTCGCAGGACCCGATATTCCTTCTTACTGTCTCTTGATTTTGTATTGACTTTCTTTCCGCACTTGGTATCTTGTAAACCTTTATACACTCATGTTCAGTAGAGGCTCACGACTCTTGACCCTTCGATCTATGGGAGTTGATGTATTATGGGACTTGGTTCCCCGTTTTCGTTATATGTATCGCTGTTATTTCGTGAATTAATATCCTTAAATGGGCTAAAGAGAGCTTCTAGCTCCATGGTTGATATTGATTGGTCAGGCTGGCATAGCAATGTGCTGGGCGCCATCACGACCGAATTTGGGGTCGTGACACTGATATTACTATTTTCAACTGAAAAATGATAAAAGATGTTTTCAAAACTACTTTTGAGCCTGCGAGGCTGTATTCGCATATTAGCTGACTGGTAGTGGATCGGGCTGCACGCCGCAGCGAGATATATGTTGGATCTGACTGCACGCCGCAGGAATATCTCTCCTTGGGCTGTAGGAGCCCCTCCGGAGTCTGAACCCCCACAGTGAGCACGGGTACCCAAATTGGATCGGGCTACGCGCCGTAGCGGTCATATCATGCATTGCATTGCATTTAGCTACATCTTCTAGTTGTTATACTGTTTTGCTGGTACTTGTTGGTACATGTACAGTCGCTATTGATTCTGTGACAGGGTGTTTGATTACAACTTTACATAGTGCTTTATTGCGGATTTCTTATCTGCGCTGTCTTACCTCTGTTTATTACCACTGAGTTTGGCAGTACTCATTTTACTCCCTGCACCTTGTGTGCAGATCCAGGTACCTCTCAGCAGTGATCCGGTAGCTGTTCGAGGCGACATCTGTGGGATATTCGAGGTAGCTGCAGAGTCCGCAAGACCCGATATTCCTTCTTACTGTCTTATGATTTTGTATTGATGTTTCTTTCCGTACTTGGTATCTTATAAACCATTATACACTTATGTTCAGTAGAGGATCATGACTCTTGACCCTTCGGTCTATGGGAATTGGTATATTTTAGGACTTGGTTCCCCGTTTTCGATATATGTATCACCGTTGCTTCATGTTTTGATATGTTTAAATGGGATGAAGCGAGCTTCTAGCTCCGTCGTGGTTATTGATTGGTCAGGCTGGCCTAGCAGTGTGCTTGGCACCATCACGACCTGATTTGGGGTCGTGACAAGTTGGTATCAGAGCCTAGGTTTATTAGGCCTCATGAGTCTTGAGCCGGTTAGTAGAGTCTTGTGGATCGGTACGGGGACGCCTGTACTTATCCTCGGGAGGCCGCGAACCTTTAGGAAACACTTCACTTTTCTTAAACTCTGTCGTGCAATCTTGTTGTTCTGAGAACTGAACTTCTATTCTCTATTCTCTCGCAGATGGCGAGAACGCGAGCATCAGGACAAGGTGGACGACCTTCATTGCAACCTGTTAGAAGCCGTGGGAGCGGTCGTACTAGAGGTAGAGGTAGGACAGCTGAGGCAGTGCTAGCTGACCCGCCCGTTGTACCAGTTCAGGAGCATCCCCCAGTGGTTGATGCTCTAGCAGCCCCAGTTCAGGGCCAGACTGTATCTATTGCTATTCCTGGTCTTCAGGAGACTTTCGCTCAGATATTATCAGTGTGTTCCGGTTTGGCTCAGGTAGTTTCAGCTACTGCCACTGCAGCGACATCTCAGACAGGGGGTGGTCAGCAGACCCCAGCAGCTCGCACACCCGAGCAGGTTGTTCAGGGACTTCAGAAGCCAGAGGCGGTCCCCGCTCAGGTGGTTGCACCGGTTATTCCTCCAGCTGCACCAGCTCTAGCTCCAGAGCATATGGTGCAGGCTATGCCCGACGATGAGCAACGTCGTCTTGAGAGGTTTGGTAGACTTCAGCCACCCCATTTTAGTGGCGTTGAGGGCGAGGATGCCCAGAGTTTCTTGGATAAGTGTCAGAGGATGCTGCGTATGGCTGGTATTCTTGAGTCCAGCGAAGTTTCATTTACTACCTTTCAGTTCACTGGTCCCGCATTCGATTGGTGGGAGGAGTTTGAGAGGCGTAGGCCTGCAGGAGAAGCACCTCTCACATGGCAGCAGTTCTCTACCCTCTTTCTAGAGAAATATGTACCTCAGTCTCGTCGTGAGGAGCTACGTCGCCAGTTCGAGTGGTTGGTTCAGGGCGACATGTCTGTGACTCAGTATGAGCTTAGATTCACACGGTTGGCTAGGCATGCCACATGGATGATCCCTAATGATAGGGAGAGGATCAGGAGGTTCATTGATGGCCTCAACTACTCTATCCGCATTCTTATGACCAGAGAGAGAGTTTTGTCATCATCATTTGAGCAGGTAGCTGATATGGCACGCTCCATTGAGGCGGATCGTCGCCGAGAGAGAGAGGAGCGGGAGGCCAAGAGGCCTCGTGGTTCGGGCAGTTTCAGTGGTGCTCCATCTAGAGGGCATTCCCAGAAGAGCAGAGGTCGCTCATCTAGACCTTCTCATTCAGGCCGCCCAGAGCAGAGCGGAGGTTCTTATGGTCGTGGTCGACAGGGGTTTCAGCAGGGTCGGTCATCACTTAGTGCCCTTCCAGCCCAGGGTGCAGCACCTACTTCTTCAGCCCAGGGTTCTTTTGCGGTGAGGGGTTCCCTTCACTCCCCTTCTCCAACCCCAGGTGCATGTTATGAGTGTGGTGAGTTTGGCCACATGAGGAGACAGTGCCCTCGACTACGTAGGGGCAGGACTCAGCAGAGGGATCAGCCCTCCTCTTCAGCACCATCTCAGTCTAGTAGAGGTGGAGGTCGGTCTTCTCGCGGTCGCCCCAGGGGCAAGGAGAGATCTGGTGGAGGCCAGGCACGTTTCTATGCACTTCCTGACAGGCGTGATGCAGTTGCCTCCGATGCAGTGATTACAGGTATCATTTCTGTCTGTCATAGAGATGCCTCTGTTCTATTTGATCAAGGGTCCACATATTCTTACGTGTCCTCTTATTTTGCACATCATTTGGGTGTGACTCGTGGTAGCCTTGATTTACCTGTTCATGTATCCACCCCCGTAGGTGATACGATTATTGTGGATCACGTCTATAGATCCTGTGTTATATCTATTGGGGGTTTGGAGACCCAGGCAGATCTGTTATTGTTGGGAATAGTGGACTTTGATGTTATATTGGGTATGGATCGGTTGTCTCCGTACCACGCTATATTAGACTGTCATGCTAAGACAGTTACATTGGCCATTCCTGGTATTTCTCAGATTGATTGGCGGGGTTCGACTGATTTTGTCCCTAGCCGTGTCATTTCGTTCTTAAAAGCTCAGAAGATGGTTGAAAAGGGGTGTTTATCATACTTAGCTTTTGTGAGAGATGTGGGAGCTGAGTCTCCTAGCATTGATTCTGTACTGGTTGTGAGGGACTTCCCAGATGTATTCCCCTCAGACTTGCCGGACATGCCACCGGACAAGGATATTGATTTTGGCATTGACTTGGTGCCGGGCACTCAGCCCATATCCTTTCCTCCTTACCGGATGATACCAGCTGAGTTGAAAGAACTGAAAGAGCAGCTTCAAGAGCTTCTGGATAAGGGTTTCATCCGCCCTAGTGTATAGGCAATTGAACAAAGTGACAGTGAAGAACAAGTACCCTCTACCACGCATAGAAGATTTGTTTGATCAGTTACAGGGTGCGAGGGTGTTTTCTAAGATTGATCTTCGTTCAGGCTATCATCAGTTGAAGATCAGGTATTCGGATATTATGAAAAATGCATTCAGGACCAGATATGGTCATTATGAGTTTCTTGTGATGTCTTTTGGGCTGACCAACGCCCCAGCAACATTTATGCATCTGATGAACAGTGTGTTCAGGCCCTATTTGGATTCATTCGTGATTGTGTTCATTGATGACATTCTAGTCTACTCCCATAGTCAGGAGGAGCATGCTCAGCATTTGAGTATTGTGTTGCAGAGATTAAGGGAGGAGAAGCTATATGCTAAATTCTCGAAGTGCGAGTTTTGGCTCGAGTCCGTAGCATTTCTGGGATATGTGGTGTCTCGTGATGGTATTCGGGTTGATTTGAAGAAGATAGAGGCGGTGCAGAGTTGGCCTAGACCGTCCTCAGCTACAGAGATCAGGAGCTTTCTTGTCCTGGAGGGGTATTATCGCCGGTTTGTTCAGGGATTTTCATCCATTGCTTCTTCATTGACTAAATTGACCCAGAAGGGTGCACCATTCGTGTGGTCGGATGAGTGCGAGGAGAGCTTTCAGAAGCTCGAGACAGCTTTGACCACAGCTCCAGTGTTAGTATTGCCATCAGCTTCAGGTTCATATACCGTTTATTGTGATGCCTCGAGAGTGGGGATAGGTTGTGTGTTGATGCAGGAAGGTAAGGTGATTGCTTATGCTTCTCGGCAGTTGAAGCCACATGAGAAGAACTATCCTGTTCATGATTTGGAGCTAGCAGCCGGTTTTCATGCCTTGAAGATTTGGAGGCACTATTTGTACGGCATGTCTTGTGAGGTGTATACCGACCATCATAGTCTCCAGCACCTGTTCAAATAGAAAGACCTTAATTTGAGACAGCGAAGATGGCTTGAGTTGCTTAAGGATTATGACATCACTATTTTATATCATCCGGGGAAGGCCAATGTGGTGGCCGATGCTTTGAGCCGGAAGGCGGTCAGTATGGGGAGCATGGCATATATTCCAGCTATGGAGAGGTCATTTGCTTATGATATTCAGGTGCTAGCCAATTGGCTAGTGAGGTTAGATATTTCAGAGCCCAGCCGGGTATTGGCTTGTGTTGTATCTCGGTCATCTCTATATGATCGTATTCGTGAGCGCCGATATGATGATCCACATTTGGCTGTCCTGAGGGATAGAGTTCAGCATGATGATGCTAGAGATGTCACCATTGATAGTGACGACGTATTGAGGATGCAGGGCCGGATATGTGTGCTCAATGTTGATGGCCTTCGTGAGTTGATTCTGGAGGAGGCCCATAGCTCGCGGTATTCTATCCATCCAGGAGCCTCGAAGATGTATCAAGATTTGAAATAGCACTATTGGTGGAGAAAAATGAAGATGGACATTGTTAGACATGTAGCACGGTGCCTCAACAGTCAGCAGGTTAAGTACGAGCAATAGAGGCCCGGTGGCGTATTTCAGCGTATTGATATTCCTGAGTGGAAATGGGAGATGATCATTATGGACTTTGTTACTGGACTCCCTCGGACAGCGAGGAAGTTTGATTCTATTTGGGTGATTGTGGATAGGCTGACCAAGTCCGCTCACTTCATTCCAGTTAGTACTACCTACTCATCGGAGCGGTTGGCGACGATCTTTATTCGAGAGATTGTCCGGTTGCATGGGGTCCCAGTGTCTATCATATCCGACAGGGGTACTCAGTTCACTTCTCAGTTTTGGAGAGCATTTCAGCGAGAGATGGGTACGCGGGTTGAGTTGAGTACAACATTTCACCCCCAGACAGACGGGCAGTCTGAGCGCACTATTCAGATTCTGGAGGATATGTTGCGAGCATGTGTGATTGACTTTGGTGGTTCGTGGGATGAGTTCTTACCACTTGCTGAGTTTGCCTACAACAACAGTTATCAATCGAGTATTCAGATGGCCCCGTATGAGGCATTGTATGGCAGACGGTGTAGATCCCCCGTGGGATGGTTTGAGCCTGGTGAGGTTAGATTGATAGGGACTGAGTTAGTCCAGGATGCTCTGGATAGAGCAAAGTTGATCCGGGAGAGGCTTCGTACAACACAGTCTCGTCAGAAGAGTTATGCGGACCGTAGAGTTCGAGAGTTGTCTTTCATGGTTGGTGACAGAGTATTGTTGAAGGTTTCACCTATGAAGGGTGTCATGAGGTTCGGGAAGAAAGGGAAGTTGAGTCCTAGGTACATTGGTCCTTTTGAGATACTCAGGAGAGTTGGAGAGGTGGCATATGAGTTGGCCTTGCCGCCCAGGTCATCCAGCGTTCATCCAGTATTCCATGTGTCTATACTCCTGAAGTACATTGGAGACCCGTCTCGTGTATTAGACTTCAGTACCATTCAGCTTGATGATGATCTATGCTATGATGTGGAGCCTATTGCTATTTTGGGTCGTCAGGTGAGAAAATTGAGGTCTAAGGAGATTGCATCAGTTAAGGTTCAGTGGAGAGGTCGACCCGTGGAAGAGGCCACTTAGGAGATCGAACGGGAGATGCGGAGCAGATATCCTCACTTGTTTGAGACTTCAAGTATGTTTCTTGACCCGCTCGAGGACGAGCGTTTGCTTAAGAGGGGAGAATGTGACGACCCGGCCCGTCGTCACGAGAATTACCACCCCGTTATGTTGTAAATACATGTTTTATGCTTTTATATCAGTGTTAGAGTCTATCGGGTGAATTAGGAGTGAATTGGATTGAAAATGAGGCATATAGCCTTTTTGAAGGAAACTTGAATAAGGAAAGTCAACCGGAGTTGACTATTTGGTTAGAGGGCTCGGAATTGAATTCTGATGATTCGGTTAGTTCCGGTAGGTGATTTGTGACTTAGGGGAGCAATGGGAATTGAATTTGGAGGTCCGGTGTAGAAATAGGCTTGAATTGGCTAAGGTTGAATTTTGGCGAAATCCGAACGGTAGGTGATATTTTGATCCGGGGATCAGAATAGAATTCCGACAATTCCTGTAGCTTCGTTATGTGATTTTGGATATGTACGCAAATTTTCAGATCATTCGGACGTTGTTTAGTCGGGTTTGTGATTGATTGTGTAATTCGGAATGTTTTAAGGAATTTAGGCTTGAATTCGATGTGAATTATGGGTTTTGATGTTGTTAGACGTGTTTTGAGGATTGGAGCAAGTTTGAATAAGGTATTAGGATGTGTTGGTGTGTTTGGATGAGGTCCCGGGGGCCTCGGGGTGTTTTCGGGTGGCTAAACGGGAGAAAATGTGGAAAATTGCAGGTTAGAGTATTATGGTTCTGTCATTTTCGCCCCTGCGGAAATGTGGGCGCGGAGGCTAGTCCGCAGGAGCGGACTGAGGAGTGCAGAAACGCTTATGTTCTCTGAAGCGGGTCTTGTTTCGCTGAGGCGGTGTCGCTGGTGCGAACCGTGTGCCGCAGAAGCGGCCTAGAGGCGGATTAGGGAGATCCGCAAGAGCGAAGGAGTGATCGCCTAGGTGAGTCCGCAGAAGCGGACTCTGGTGCGCAGAAGCGGGAGTTTTCGCAGGAACAACCAGTTGGTCGCGGATACGGGCTCGTAGGAGCAGAATTTTATTCGCAGAAACGAAAATCGCAGTGAGTTAATTGTATCAGAAGTTAGAAAATTTCAGAAACATTTCACACATTTGGGTCTCGGCTTAAGGAGGTGATTTGGGCGATTTTGAAGAGAAACTCAAGGAAAATCATCAGGTAATCAACTATGGACTTAAACTATGATTAGTGTTGATAATATTATGCAATTATATCATGAAAATGGAGGAATTTGGGGTGATTCATGGAAGATTTAACCCTAGGCTTGAACTTTAGAAAATCAAGGTTTTGAATGGGCAAATGGAGTCCGAATTTGGTAAAATTGATATGCTTAGACTCGTATCGAGATGAGGGTTCCGAATATGTGACTTTCGTGAGTTTTCGAGAAGCGTACCGAAAGTCGGGTTTTGGCAACTTTGCCATTTTTGGTGTAAATCGAGTTGTATTGATTGAGTGTCGTCCCATTGGCTTAATTTATTGTATTTCTACTGTATTTGATCAGATTCTACGCGTGCGGAGCTTTATTCTCGTGGCAAGGGCATTGCAGAGTAGTCGTCGCGCTGCATTGAGGTGAGTAATAGATGTGGGTGATGACCAGCGGGTTCGAAACCCCGGTATACCACTTTGTGACGCTGTATAGCGGTGAGACACGTACTCTCTTGTGAGTGCGGGGTCGATTGTGATTGGGGATTATGGCTTAGTCCGACTTGTTGATACTGTATTATGATATTAGGCTATTCTTGAGCCGTCGAACCTCCTTCTCGGATGGTTGCATACTATATTGTGATATTGGCTACTCCTCCTTCTTGGACGGTTGAGTATACTTGTGGGCTGTGAGCCAGTTATTGGATCCCACGAGGATCGTTATCATAGTCTTGTGATATTGACATGCTAGTTTACTACCAGTCCGCAACTATTTCTGTTATCATGCTATTTATAATCTCTGGAACTTGATATTACTGTTTTCCAACTGAAAAATAATAAAAGGGTTTTCAAAACAACTTTTGAGCATGCGAGGCTGTATTTGCATATTAGTCGACCGGTAGTGGATCGGGCTGCGCGCCGCAGCGGTATATATATTGGATCGGACTGCAAGCCGCAGTGATATTGTGCTTGGGCTGTAGGAGCCCCTCCGGAGTCTGAACCCCCACAGTGAGCACGGGTACCTAAATTGGATCGGGCTACGTGCCGTAGCGGTCATATCATGCATTGCATTGCATTTAGCTACATCTGCTAGCTGTTATACTGTTTTGATGGTACTTATTGGTACAGGTACAGTTGATATTGATTCTGTGACAGGGTGTTTGATTACAGCTTTACATAGTGCTTTATTGCGGATTTCTTATCTGCGCCGTCTTACCCCTGTTTATTACCACTGAGTCTGGCAGTACTCATTTTACTCCCTGCACCTTGTGTGCAGATCCAGGTACCTCTCAGCAGTGATCCGGTAGCTGTTCGAGGCGACATCTGTGGGATATTCGATGTAGCTGAAGAGTCCGCAGGACCCGATATTCCTTCTTACTGTCTTATGATTTTGTATTGATGTTTCTTTCCGTACTTGTTATCTTGTAAACCATTATACACTTATGTTCAGTAGAGGCTCATGACTCTTGACCCTTCGGTCTATGGGAGTTGGTATATTTTGGGACTTGGTTCCCCGTTTTTGATATATGTATCACCGTTGCTTCATATTTTGATATGTTTAAATGGGATGAAGCGAGCTTCTAGCTCCGTCGTGGTTATTGATTGGTCAGGCTGGCCTAGCAGTGTGCTTGGTGCCATCACGACCTGATTTTGGGTCGTGACAGAAGCAGAATATAAAGAAGTGTTGTTAAGAAAATCCACTTACGACTAAAGTTCCATCTCTCGGGGAACTGCGTTTTGTCCCTGGGAATGACATCCGAAGTCCTTACTCTGATGAACCAGCTCATCCAGCTTCGATCTTTGTCTTCACTGTTAGCGAAGAAGGCCTTCTTTGTTTGACTCTACCGGTTGATAGTCCCTCGAAATAGCTTGGGCCAATACAACCGAATAAGATGATTGAGGGTGAATTCTAACCCCTCGGCCTTTCCAGAAAAAAATAGCGTAGCATGATCACGTTGCGCCAAAAGGAGGGGATGGATCTAGCTGAGGGTGACCTCATATGTTTTAGAGAAGTCAATCACTACCGGATCGAGGGGACCCAGTGTGAAGGGGTAAGTGTAACACTCAAGAACCCCTCCACGTGGGTGGTGATACTTTCCTCAGAGCTTGGGATATGAATCATGACCTCGTCTCCCCACCTGCAGTCCCTCTTCATGGCTTTGAGGAACTTCTTCGATATCTAACAAATATTCTGTGATACATGTTCGCATCAGCCTGAGATATTGGGGGGATTTTCAATATTGAAGTCTTTTTTAATCATGCAAGGGTCGGGGGTCACTTCTTCAAGAGTTAACGACACTAATAGTTTGGCCGGCCAGGAAGTAGAATAAGACGATGCTTCGGAAGTTTTAGCCATGATTCTAATCTAAAGAATACAGACGGTAGCAGAGCATGGTGTTTTATGAGAACTTGGCATTTTTCGGTGTTTAAAAGGGTGGTGGAAACAGATGGTGAGATAAAAAGCTGAAGAAGAGAGATGATTGGAGTAATTGTGAATGGAGGAGAAAAGTTTTCGATTCAAAGAAGTAGCCTCGCATTTATAGATGAGCAACGACGGTTCGGCGGTGCTAGTGACCGACCATTACTGGCATGCATTTAATATTTCGGTAAAGTTAGCCGATGAGACATTTCAGTCACTTCGAGCACCCGCGTCACTGGAATGACATCATCATTAGAGACTCCGAAGAAACAAGGTTCAACTTATTTCTTATCACATTGTTCTAAGAAACGCGGGGACTATCTGTATACGATCGAAATCAGGCATTCCCAATTTCTCAGGCTCGAGGGACCGCCTTAGGTTCGAGTTCAAGTAAGCTCGAGTTTGAGGTCGGCAGACTAGACTTGAGCTCGAGGACGGAATGCAATACCCGAATATAGGAGTGCGAGGAATACCAAAGTTAAGTATGCTCGACCCCAAAATTGTACCGTTATGTAATTGTAATAGAATGAGCTAGGCTCCTGCCACGTCCCCAAGATCATGGGACAAATCCCAGAATAAGATTGTATGATTCCGTATTAGACGGTTAGACATTTGTACCAATAATATTCCTTACTGTAAATATAGAAATGTATCTAATTTAGGATTCCCCTATTATATAAAGAAGACCCCAATCATTTGTAAAATCACCTAATCATTGGCAAAAGAATATATTTTTTCTCTTTGCTTACTGTTCTTATTTTATTGTTCTTGATTCGTCTCGAAGTCACTATGCTCGAGGTCACTACTGCTGAGTAACATTGGTTTGATTCACTTATGTCTTTCATTTTTACTTCTTATTTCTTGGTTATTAATTTGTATTGAACTAAATCACATATATTTAAAACCATAAAATAAATTTAAATTTTACTCGTATTTTCGAGGTAAACATTGTTATTATTCAACGTTTAGTGTTTTACATTGAATGGGTAGTTTAAACCTTGAACGTTCCGATTTCACTATATTAATCAACCTTTGCTTAACCCGGCCAGCAAATGGTCATGCGTAATTAAAATGGGGTTTTGACACAGTTACCCACAAAAATAAAACTATTTACCCTTGTCTACCCATAAACTAATTACATTTCCTACCCATTGTAAGTTTTGTGGGGAATTTTCTCTTCATTCTCCAATTCCTTTTTATTTCTAACCTTCTTTTCTTTTCTTTTTTCTTTTCCCTTTCTTTTCTTTTTTTCTTTTTTTTCCCTTCTTCCTATTCTAATTTCATTTAACTTTTTTTTTATTTTTTTCTCTTCATAATCTAATTTTATTTCCTATTTTCACTATTTTTATTATTTATTTTTTAAATTATTACTAAAAAAAATCAAATTGTGTACCAATTAAATGTAGCTAATACAACTAAAAAAATATTAACTAACATTTGATACCAGTATAATATATAGTTATACCAACATGGTATACAATTGTACGCAAAGAGTTAAAAAAAGTTTAATTCAATTATTGATTAAATTGAAATAATAGTTGTCAATAAGAATTTCAAAAAATTCTAAAAGTATCTAATTGTAAGAGTATATCGTTATATTATATAACATACTATAATTTTTTTTTCTCTATTTGCCTCTCACGCTGGGTAAAGCTTAAAGCAAATTAAAAGAAAAAAGGAAAGTGAATTTACAGGTATTAAGTATACTATTATAGTATATTGTATGCTATTACAACATATTATTATATTATATTGCATATTATTACGGTATACTATAACAATATATTACACTAAACTATAATAATATACTATTACAGTATAAGTATATACTCTTACAATATATTGTATACCGTAGCAGTATAGCTGTGTTCTTCTTCGATTTTCCATTGAAAATTTCGATCTCAATCACCTCAAATCGGTTCCAAATTCTATCAAATTTCAATATGAACTTTCATAAGGTACTATAAGCAATATTTAGCAGCACCCACTTTGAATCAAACAAAAATCTTCAAAAATAAAATTAAGCTTCAAGCCCAACAATGGTGGATATTAAAGGTGATGTTCAGATGAAAGCCTTCAGGGAAATTTAACAAGCTATACTATAAAAGAAACTTATTTACCACTTTTCTTTAGGTTCTTTAAAAATTATATTCTCTATCAATGTTTACTATTTATATACAAATCCTTAATAAAGAGAGCATCCTTAAAACTAGGATGTAACTGATACAACCCTTCCCTCTCACCTCCTCCACGTCAGCCCCCCTCCTTGTTCCCCCTCTCATTCTCATGTATTTCTGTTATACAAAGGCCCTAAAAATATGTTTTCATCCCATTTTCAAATAGATTCTGAAATATTTCTTTCTTTTATACAAGTTAACCTAAATCTCATCCTCTTCACACAAATCATTTGACATTATGACTAAAATTGCAGTAGCAAAGAGTTCTCTATTGACAAACATTAAAAAGCTTTGAATTCAACATATGTGTTTTATGAATTTTTGATTTATTTGGATTGGGTGCTCTTGCAAATAATTAAAAATATAACTTGGAGTTTATATCTCAATTTTGAGGGAGATTGGTTAAGTTTAGAGTTGTTTTAAGGTAAAATTTCATATTGAAACTCAAAGAAGAAAAGCTTCTGAATTGTATCACGATTATATTATAATTGTATCATATTTGTTTCTTAATTGTATCACAATTGTATTAAAGTTGTATTTGATTTGTATCTAATATATCAATACCTATAATAATACATAATACATTTATAATACAATATTGTTTCAGAATATAAGTTTAGGGTTGTGATTGAAACTTGAAGAAGATGAGGAAGATCAGAACTGTATCACGATTATAACATAATTGTATTTGTATTATAATTGTTGTAGAAATTGTATTACAAATGTATGATAATTGTATATGGTGATGAGCAATTGTAAGTTATGAGCTATTATCCTGTTAGTAATAATTTTGCTAGAGTTTAAAGATTTTTGAATTGGTGAAGAAACTTTGTAGCAACTGATTTTTTTTGTCATCACATGACATTCTACGTCAACAACAACAACAACAATAACAACTACCCAGTATGTTCCCACAAAGTGGGGTCTGGGGAGGGTAATACGTACACAGGCCTTACCCCTACCCGAAAGGGTAGAGAGGCTGTTTCCGGCCGACCCTCGGCTCAGAAAAAGAGACATGACATTCTACGTCATGTGTAAGATTTCTAACTGCGAAGAAAAAATTTCTTTTTGGTTACTATTATGGAAAGCAGTTTTTGTGTTATTGGATATGTTAGATTATGCATCACTTTTCTAACAATATAAGTATAATAGGAATATAGAATATGACATTAATCTAGTATTTGAAGGTTCCAACAAAAATTATTCAACAAGTGAAGCAAAGTTAGTAGCTTTGCTGAAGACGTGCTACTATAAAAGAGAGAGAAGAGGGGATCTGCATATTGAAAAAATTAGGAAGCATAAAATGAGGAGAAGTGTGAAAAAAAAGGAAACGATATAATTGAATCCCTTATTTAAAGACATTAATAATGGGATGAAAGATTTTTAAGGGAGTAATGTATACAATTTGTAAGAAAAACTTAGATATTTTTTGAAAACTACAAAACTTAGAGAAAATAAATTAATAAGTTTCTATCATAGTATATATAGGAAAAACTCCCAAGTCTTTATATGAAAAAATTACATATGATGTTTACCTTCCAAACTTTATACAAGAATCTGGTGAGCCCAGCAATCTTCAAGACTTGGTGATGGCCTTACAAGGATGGTTTTTTATATAGGAAGGAAAAAGTTTGAAAGGAAAAAGTTTGCACCTGGGCTTCAGCAGATCCTTGTATAAAGTTTGGAAGGAAAAAAACGATGGGTATAAAGTGAGGAAGGTAAATGAGGAGGAAGAAGAAGAAATGCGGGTAAATAGTTTGGGAAGCATGGGTAGGAGTAATAAATAGTTTAGGTCTGGGCATTAAAGGGCAAATAGTTTAGAATTAATGAGTATAAAATGAAGTTTTCGCAATTAAAATTTACTTTATCCGCCACAACACCAAATTAAATAAGCCCTCGCAAGAGCTTACATTTGCTTGAACACTTGATTTTGCTCCAAGTTTTACACATTTATCTAAAATAACAAAAATAATCCCCAATTTTAGCTTCATATACTTAAATCTTCTTTTTAATTTTTCTTTAGTTGTATCTTACTAGTTACTAGTTTAGTGTTGTTATTCAAGAGGACTACCGTTTGGTCAGCATCAGTAAAATGATAATAAATTTAAGTACAGTTAGATGCCATCAAATTTAGTTATTTGGCATAAGGAATTTACTCTAATTAACGTTGTATTAATTTTTTTTTAATTACGCGTATTTAACTTCGCGACTGCGACTGCTTGATATGCTCACTCTTGAATGTAGTGAGCGAAAGAAAGGAAGAAACAAGAAACCTAAGAGCGATAATATGAGTTTCTTTCACATTCTATACTCTATAGTGCTTACGAACTATACACATTGAACGACTTGCATGCTGAATCAAAAATTTAGAAAACTTACAGAGGTTGGATGAGGCTTTTTATGGTTTTGGCCTCGTTAAATATCACATTAACCTATTATATGTACCTTAAGATATAGTAGTATATATTTAGACTAGTTTGGCATCGGATAGTAAGTTCAGCTACAAATCTTTTAGAAAATTGAACTAATTTCAAGAAATCAAAATGTGCCTTCAACAGTAAACATGAAAATTAGATAAATTAAAAAAGATAATATCCTTAAGGATTAGCTCAGGAGGAAAAAGATGTAATCCAACACATGTCACAACCCAGTTATACTTATACATACATAAGGAGAAAAAACTAAAATAGTATGTACAGTCGCAATTGTTTGACCTTTCATCCTTCTTGAACTTGGCTTTGCTCCTGCAAATGTATACAATACTTTGAAAACATCGCAATGTTATATATAGTTACATACCTCAACCTTTATCAAATTTATAACCAAAATTTTCACTTTTCACATACCCTCTGATTGATTTATCAACTTATAAACTTTGTCATCAATTAATTAAATCTACTTAACTATATGTAAGTATATATATAGTCAAAGTTGATCACATACCCCTTGTTTGGATTTTAGGTACCTAAGAACTTCCATTCTTGATCGGCAAACATGTCTCGTGCTTTTCTCAATGTAGTACTGCAAGAAATTAAACACCATAATAAGAAGTTAATTCTAATCACCATATTCTGATTTAACTCTAAATCAGATTGTTGCATGCAAAAGAAGCTAAGATATATGTCTAAGGGTCTAAAAACAAATTAATTGAAAATTCTATATATAACAAGTAGGAATTGAAGAGGATGTTAATGTATTTATTACTGTATCTTTTTGGCCAGAAGTACTTCCATTTTTCCTAACTCGAACTTCAATCATCCAGCCTTTAGGTAAGATGAAATCCTCAGCATTAATCCTTTCACGTTTGCATTTTTTTTCCTCTAAATTTCCACTTTGATCTGGTGAAGAAGTACTACTAGTTGCAGCCTTATGTGCCTTTCTATTTACCCTTCTAGGGTTAGTTCTTCTTTCCACCTGGGATTTAATACCAGATTCTGTAGCTTCTTTTTTTCCATTGATCTCAACTTTCAACATCTCTAAATCTTTATCATCACCATTTTCTTGCATGTTCATTTTTTGAGAACCATCTGCACTAGCTTTCTGTTGTAATTGATGAACATCTTTGTGGATTTGATCATCACTTGAAATCTTCCCATCTAGACGATGATCCCATTCATCACCATCAAAAATTGGATCAAGTTCATAGAATATATCATGGTAATCCATCAATTTGTTACAGCTAGGTTTTGTCCTCAAAATTTAACAGAAAAATCTTTGAAAACGAAATTACATAAACAGATTCCACGAAATGAAAGACAAAGAGAGTAGAAAAGAAAAATAGAAAGTAATTTTATGTGAGAAAAGATTCTTTCGATACAAAATGAAATGGAGAAAGAAGAGAGTAGACTGTTTGAGTAAAGGCCAAGTAGAGGTGATAGATATGAGAAGATGGCACCGTTACTTTTCTGCTTCTGTCCAAACAATCACTTACTTTAAATATTTAAACGTGGAAGCCTTTTCTATTTCCTACATTTTCAAACCTTTTAAGCTGTTATTAAATTATTTTAAGATAACACTGAAAAGTAACAACATTATTTGAAAAAAGAAATAATGTCATTATTATTTACTCGCACATTAAGAAGAGCTAGATTACCATGCATTTCCTTTTTTTTTTTTTTTGGGTTTCAATCTACTAGATTTGCAAAGCTAACTATGTAGATGTGATAAGTGTATTGTTAGGGTAAAGTATAAATAAATTTCCGTTAACTAAATTCATACATTATTTTGTTGAAAATATCAAATAAACGAGTAATTTTTTGTCTGTAATCATTTATGTCGTTACAGAATTTAAGATATATGAAAAGTCAGGAGGAATTGTCGATTATGACAGCCCTAACCGTTAAGTATGTTATTACAATAATTATGTTACTTTTGTCGTTTAATTGTCGGCTGAAAACTTTACTAAATAGTGTTGTTTACTTGTCGTTTGTCAATCTTATCAAAGGCGATAATTGTAAAAAATAATTAATGGATAATATTATTTTTTATATTTATCGATTAATTAATTTAACCATTGTGTTATCACTAAAAAAAATAAAAAGTTAAAGAAATAATTAAAGTAAAATAAAAATTAAATTCTTCCCATTTGCGAGGTGGGATAAAATAAACTTAAGGAATAGCAGTGATAAGAATCATATTTTGTTGAATGTAGTTAATTAATTAATGTAAGATCCCTCCAGGATGCAATTTACATTGCTACAAACTACAAAGGTATAGTATTTTGTACTATGGTGATCAACAAATGTCATAAATTTCTGTTGTAGTCTTTCACTTTTTAAATAACTACTTTTTCCTTTATTTCAAAAACCACAAAGACGATCAATTTCCTAATTTTAGGGTTAAAAGTAGTTTTATTATAAATTTTCATTAGCTAAATTCATACTATATTATTTTATTGAAAATATTAAATGAGCGAGTAACTTTTTGTGTGGAATCATTAATGTCGTTACCGTATTTATATTATGGAAAGTTGGAAGGAAGTGTCGTTTATGGCCGCCTGACCGTTAAATCTGTTATTACAATAATTTTTTTGTTTTTGTCGTTTGATTGTCTGCTGAAAACTTTACTAAATGGTATTTACTTATCATTTGTCAATCTCATCAAAGGTAATAGTTGTAATAATTAATGATTTATGGCTAATATTATTTTTTATATTTATCAGTTAATTAAGGGTTTTAACCATTGCGTTATCATTAGAAAATAAAAATGAGAAATAATAGAAGTAGGATAAACACTAAGTTCTTCCAATTTAATTAGCGATGTGCGATATGTTGAAGTTTGACAAAAACTTCATCCCACATCGGTTGGGAAGTGAATTTGGGGGGATTTTCCCCCTATAAAAGAAGACCTAATGTTTAGGATTTAAACACACCTCTCATTTGCCTTCTTATCTTCTTAAGGCATTTGTATCTTCTCTCTTTAGTATTATTTCACTTGTATTTTGGAGTGGAATAAAATATTGGTTGTGTCCAAGGAGTAGGCAAAATTAGCCGAACCTCGTAAATTCTGGTGTTCCTTTTATTATTGCTTTATTGTCTTATTTATTATTTGGTGGCTGCCATAATTTTTGATATAGTAGTTGTGACTCATTCACACTATATACATTTGGCTTCCGCAACAATTGGTATCGGAGCCAAGGTATTATCTCGGTATGCTCTGTGGTTGCAGCGTAGTCTGATCTTCCACATCAGAAAAGATTTATCTTGGTAACTGAGTCAAGGTTCTTTCTCGGTATGCTCTCTGGTTGCAGCTTAGTCTGATCTTCCACATCAGAAAGGAAATAATCTTGATTTGTGTCGTCAGCTATTAAATAATATTTATGTCAAAGATGGGAGACAATAAACAAGAAGAATCTACATCAAGTGTCAACAATACGTCATCATTGGCATCTTCGCTTATGACAAGAATTGTGTCAAATGCGAAATTTGCGGTAGAAATTTTTGACGGGTCCGGACATTTTGGGATGTGGCAAGGCGAGGTTCTAGATGTCCTTTTTCAACAAGGGCAAGATCTTGCTATTGAAGAAAAGAGACCAGATGTGTATTAGAGAAGAAGATTGGAGAATTATCAACCGTGTTGCTTGCGGTACCATTCGATCCTACTTTGCTAGAGAGCAGAAATATCCATACACAAAGGAAACTTCTGCAAGTAAATTATGGAAAGCACTGGAGGATAAATTTTTGAAGAAAAACAGTCAAAATAAGTTGTACATGAAGAAGAGACTGTTTCACTTCACCTATGTTCCCGGTACCACGATTAATGAACATATCACCAGTTTCAATAAGTTGGTCACGGATTTGCAAAATATGGATACAACTTATGATGATGGTGACTTGGCCTTGATGTTGTTGGCGTCACTTCCTGACGAGTACGAGCACCTTGAAACTACTCTACTCCATGGAAATGACGAAGTTTCTCTCCGAGAAGTTTGTTCGGCTTTGTACAGCTATGAACAAAGAAAGAGAGAAAAATAGAAGGGCGGAGAAGGAGAAGCACTGTTCGTGAGGGGTCGTCCTCAAAATCAAACGAGGACAAGAAAAGGAAGATCTAAGTCAAGATCTAAACCCAGCAAAGATGAATGTGCCTTTTGTCGAGAAAAGGGGCACTGGAAGAAAGACTGTCCGAAGTTGAATAATAAGGCCAAACATAACAATGGAAAGGCCATTATGGATTCAAATGTAGGTGATTGTGATGATTCAGATTTCTCATTAGTTACAATAGAGTCGTCAATGTCATCAAACATATGGTTGATGGACTCGGCTTGTAGCTATCATATGTGTCCCAACAGGGATTGGTTTGTGGACTTTCAAGAAGGAGAATATGGAGTCGTCCAAACAGCGGATAACAACCCTCTTACCTCATATGGAATTGGTTCAATACGATTGAGGAACCATGATGGAATGATCAGAACATTAACAGATGTTCGATATGTACCGGGTTTGAAGAAAAATCTCATCTCTGTGGGAGCCCTGGAATCAAAAGGGTTCAAAATTATTGCAGAAAATGGAGTGATGAGAGTTTGTTCCGGTGCACTAGTGGTAATGAAGGCCAATCGGAAGAACAATAACATGTACCGTTATCTCGGTAGTACGGTTATTGGGACAGCGACAGTAACATCCAGTGACAACAAAGATGCAGAAGCAACCAGGCTATGGCACATGCGCTTGGGACATGCTGTGGAGGAAAATCCTTGAAAACTCTATCAGATCAAGGATTGTTGAAAGGGTTAAAGGCTTGCAATTTGGAGTTTTGCGAGCATTGTGTCAAAGGGAAACAAACAAGGGTTAAATTTGGTACAGCAATCCATAATACTAAAGGCATTTTGGATTATGTACACTCTGACGTTTGGGGTCCTTCCAAAACACCTTCATTGGGTGGGAAGCACTATTTTGTGACCTTTGTTGATGATTTTTCCCGAAGAGTATGGGTGTATGCAATGAAGAGCAAAGATGAAGTGCTGGGAATTTTTCTCAAATGGAAGACGATGGTGGAGAATCAAACGGGCGGGAGGATCAAGTGTATTCGCACAGACAATGGAGGTGAATACAAAAATGATCATTTCAATAAGGTCTGTGAAAATGATGGCATCGTCCGACACTTCACTGTGAGACATACACCACAACAGAATGGAGTGGCAGAACGCATGAACCGGACCTTGCTGGAGAAGGTACGGTGTATGTTGTCCAATGCTGGCTTGGGCAAAGAATTTTAGGCTGAGGCAATTACATATGCATGCCACCTCATTAATCGCTTACCATCTGCTGCTATTGATGGCAAGACACCATTTGAAAAATGGTATGGAAAGCCTGCTGTAGATTATGACTCTTTGCACGTATTTGGCTCAACTGCATATTATCATGTGATGGAGTCAAAATTGGATCCAAGGGCAAAGAAGGCTATTTTTATGGGGATTACTTCTGGAGTCAAAGGACATCGCTTATGGTGTCCTATGACAAAGAAAGTAATATTCAGCAGGGATGTTACCTTCGATGAATCTTCTATGGTAAACAAGGTAACAAATGAAGATACCAAACAAGATGATGGTGCTTCTAAGCAGGTGGAGTTTGAGGGAAAATTTATTTTTCCTACACAAGAAGCAGAGGAGGAAACAAATGAAGATTATCCTCTGGGAGGAGAGCCAGTAGAGGAGATTCCAACTCAGGAACCTCAACAACAACTTGAATCAATAGCAACCAGCAGGCCAAAAAGGAAAGTAACGAAACTTGTTCGTCTCATAGAGACAGTTGCTTGTGCAACCGCAATTGCAGCTGATGATGTTCCCACCACTTATAAAGACGCGGTCCAAAGTTCAGAAGACGATAAGTGGAGGATTGCCATGAATGATGAATTACAGTCCCTTCATCAGAATCATACATGGAGATTGGCCAATCTCCCGAAGGGAAAGAAAGCAATTGGGTGCAAATGGGTATTTGCAAAGAAAGAAGGATTTCCTAATCAAGAAGATGTTCGCTACAAAGCAAGGTTGGTGGCCAAAGGATATGCTCAAAAGGAGGGAATTGATTACAATGAAGTATTTTCTCCAGTTGTAAAACATTCCTCCATTCGAATTATGTTGGCTTTGGTAGCACAATTGGATTTGGAACTAGTTCAGATGGATGTAAAAGCTGCGTTTTTACATGGAAACTTGGAGGAGGAAATCTACATGACTCAGCCAGAAGGATTCAAAGTTGTTGGTAAGGAAAATATGGTGTGCAAACTTGAAAAATCATTGTACGGGTTGAAACAATCTTCTAGACAATGGTACAAGCGATTTGACAAGTTTATGTTGCAGCAAGGGTACAAGAGAAGCAAATACGATCATTGTGTGTATTTGCGCAAGCTTAAAAATGGTTCCTTTATATATCTTCTCCTATATGTTGATGATATGTTGATAGCTTCCAAGAATTCGGAAGAAATTGATAAGTTGAAGATTCAACTGAAGAAAGAGTTCGAGATGAAGGATCTGGGTGAGGCGAAGAAAATTCTTGGCATGGAGATAATAAGAGATAGACGTTCAAAGAAACTCTGTTTATCTCAGAAAGAATATTTGAAGAGAGTACTACAACGTTTTGGCATAGATGACAAGACTAAGCCAGTTAGTACTCCACTTGCTCCCCATTTTAAGCTAAGTACTACTATGTCGCCATTGGATGAAGCTGAACAAGAGTATATGTCAAAGGTACCATACGCAAATGTTGTTGGTAGCTTGATGTATGCAATGGTATGTACGAGACCTGACATTTCACAAGCTGTTGGAGTTATTAGCAGATATATGCATAATCCGGGAAAGGAGCATTGGCAAGTTGTGAAGTGGATTCTACGGTATATTCATAATACTGTAGATGTCGGGTTAGTTTTTGAGCAGGAAGGCAATCAGTCTGTAGTTGGATATTGTGACTCGGATTTTGCGGGTGATATCGACAAACGAAGATCAACTACTGGTTATGTGTTTACTTTTGCAAAGGCACCAGTTAGTTGGAAATCTACTTTGCAGTCAACAGTTGCTTTGTCTACAACAGAGGCAGAGTACATGGCTATTATAGAGGCTGTGAAGGAGGCAATTTGGCTTCAAGGATTGCTAAAGGAGCTTGGTGTTGAACAAAAAGGTATCACAATTTTTTGTGATAGTCAAAGTGCTATTCAATTAGCGAAGAACCAAGTTTATCATGCAAGGACGAAGCACATTGATGTTCGGTATCATTTCATACGAGAAATCATAGAAGAAGGTGGAGTCACGGTGAAGAAAATTCATACTACGGAGAATCCTGCTGATATGCTGACAAAGGTGGTGACTGCGATCAAGTTTCAACATTGTTTGGATTTGATCAACATTGTTGAACACCGAAGATTGAAGATGAAGACACAACCAAAATTTGTTATAGAGAGAAAATTGAAGATGTGAAATTTTGCCAAGGTGGAGATTTGTTGAAATGTCAAATTTTCAGCATCCTACATCGTTGGGTTAGCGAATTTGGGGGGATTTTCCCTATAAAAGAAGGCCTAATGTTTAGGATTTAAACACACCTCTCATTTGCCTTCTTATCTTCTTAAGGCATTTGTATCTTCTCTCTTTAGTATTATTTCACTTGTATTTTGGAGTGGAATAAAATATTGGTTGTGTCGGAGGAGTAGGCAAAATTAGCCGAACCTCGTAAATTCTGGTGTTCTTTATATTGTTGCTTTATTGTCTTATTTATTATTTGGTAGCTGCCATAATTTTTGGTATAGTAGTTGTGACTCATTCACACTATATACATTTGGCTTCCGCAACACGATAAAATAAACTTAAGGAATATGAGTGATAAGAATCATATTTTGTTGAAACGTTAAAACATAATTAGTGTAAGATCTCTCCTGTTAAAAAATATTTTGTACTCTGGTGGTCAACAAATGCCAAAAATTTCTGTTGTAGTCTTACACTTTTGAATATTTTCCGTTTATTCCAAAATCTTTAAATCCAACTTTAAATATAAATTGTAATTTCTCTAACAATATTCATCATTTTCTTTAATGATGATCGAGACCACTTAATTACTTTCAATTCGATCTTTCAAAAAAGTTCGTTGGATTTTTCTCTGAATGTATACGCCATGCTGTCTTGCTATTCTTGCAACAGTTTGCAGTATTATCAATTAATCTTTTCTCTATACTTGTTCATCCCAAGTGACCTTACATTGAAAACATATCCTTTGAGAAGTTCTTTTTTGGGGATTTTATTAGGAACTGATTAAATTCACCATTTTAGAGTAAAAATACTAATTCAAGATGTTCAGTTTTATGTTAATCTTTCAATTTTATTGTTATCTTCGAAATTTCGTGGCATTATGAGATAAAATTTCATCAGTGCTTCTCTTTGATCTGCACTCGCCAATTTAACAAGGGATTACGTTATTAAGCAGCAGATTATCTCATTCTTGTTTAGATTCTACGCAGCCACGTGTATTTAATTGTAAATTTTTTATGTGGCGCCCAGTTTTGCGTCACCCATTATATTTGTTCTTACTTTTAAAAAGAATTTAATTGATGTCCAATTTTTGGATAACTTCAAATACAAACACTTTCCTCTTTTTCTTTACTGTGGTTTGCTTCTTCTTTGTGCTTAGATCGTTTCTTCTTCTTAGTTGCAAGCTGGGTTTTGTAATGACCCGGCCGGTCATTTTGAGAGTATTAACTCCGATTACCTATTTACTGCTTCTCCTATATCATTTTATACTTACGTGACTTTGCCGAGAGGATTTGCTTTTGGTTTTCGAGTGAAATAGGACACTTAATCCCTAAAATGGAAACTTAAGCTCTAAGAATTTGACCGTACTTGGAACTATGTGAAGACAACTCCGGAATGGAGTTTCGCCGATTTCGTTGGCTCCGTTGGGTGATTTTGGATTTAGGAGCATGTCCGAACTATGATTTGGAGTTCCGTAGCTGAATTAGACTTCAAAATGGCGAAAGTTAAATTTTTGAAAAGTTTGACCTGGAGTAGACTTTTGATATCAGGGTCAGATTCTAATTTTGAAAGCGAGAATAGGTTCGTAATGTCAAATATGGCTTGCATGCAAAATTTGGGGTCAATCGGACGTGATTTGATAGGTTTCGACATCGGTTATAGAAGTTTCAAGTTTTAAAGTTCATTAAGATTGAATTGAGGTGTGATTCGTGTTTATGTTGTTGTTTGATGTAATTTAAGGGCTCGACTAAGTTCGTATGGTATTTTGGGACTTGTTGTTATACTAGGTTGAGGTCCCGGAGGGCCTCAGGCTGATTTCGGGTGGTTAACAGACCATTTGGAGTTGTGTTGGATTTGATTGCACCTGCGCACTTGGGGCCGCAGGTGCGGCACGCAGAAGTGACCATTGACTTGCAGAATCGAATCTGGGCCTACCCAGCTGGGACCGCAGGTGCAGTCAGAGTCCCGCAGAAGTGGACTCGTAGGGGTGCAGGATGGAGCGCAAAAGCGGGCGCATAGGTGCGGCCCTTGCTCGCAGAATCGAACCCTGAGGACTTAAGTGAAGTCCGTACCTGCGATGGTTTTTCGTAGGTGCGGAACCATAGAAACGAAATTGATGGACAGAAAAGGGAAAATTTTGAAGGTTTGATCTCATTTTTATTTTGGCACTTTGAGAGTTCAGATTGAGGCGAAAATTCAAGGGTTTTCAGAGGAAACTATTGGGTAATGATTCTTGACTCATTTTTATTATATTCCACTAAGCTATCATTAATTTTATCATTTGATTAAGGATTTTGGTTGAGAAATTTTGGAAAAAAGTTGGAAAGTTCTTAAACTGAATTTTAGGATTTTGATTGAAATTTTGGTATCGGATTTGAGTGATTTTGACATGGGTGGACTTGTGGTCGTTCGTATTTTGTGACGTTTACCCGATTCTAAGACGTGGGCCCGGATTGACATTTTGGAGCGAATTTTTAATTTCTTGCTAAAGTGTTGATTTCATTAATTAGATTGGTTTCTTATAGTTATACTTGTGGAATGTAATTGCTTTTTGAAAGATTTGGGTTATTCGGAGTCGAAAAGTTGTGAAAAAAGCATTCTTATCGATTAATTGAGCTAGGTTCGATGTAAGTGACTTTCCTAACCTTGTTGGGGGGGGGGGGGGAGGGGGAACCCTTAGCATTTGGTACTATTGTGACACTTCTATGATTTTATGAGGGCCGCGTACGCGAAGTGACAAGTGTGTACATGAGCTAGTTGTTGTAAAGTCTTGTTTTATATTGAACATTAACCTTAATCTTAAACGAGTTATCCCAGCATGTGTAGTTATTATGTTTAGCTTAATACCGTATGTCTACGTGTCTTAAATGCTTATTTGCAATCTGTGCAGCATGCTTAGTTGTTTTCCTACTTCCTTAACTTGTATTTAGTCTTAAACTGTAGGATTCTTGCTATTAATTGTTGTTGCAACTGATTTCGAGCTGTATATTTACTTTGGGACTACAAGGCGGTACCTCGGGAGATCCTCTGTTGATTTACTTTTAGGATTACAAGGTGGTACCCCGGAAGATCCCCGTTGCATATTTACTTATGGTTTTACGAAGCGGTATCTCGGGAGATCCAACAGTACATATATACTTTTGGGACTACGAGGCAGTACCTCGGGAGATCCCTGTTGAGTATATACTTTTGGGACTACGAGACGGTATCTCAAGAGTGTCCCTGTTGATGCCCTATGTGTTGTATTGTTATTTTTTGGAATTTCTCACTGCTAATTCTCAGTCTTTCATTATACTGATATTTTTTCTACCTTATTTGTTATATTCCAGTAGGGACCTAACTTGACCTCATCACTATCGATCGAGGTTAGACTTGGCACTTACTCGGTACCATTATGGTGTACTCATGCTTCTCTTCTGCACATGTTTGTGTATAGACCCAGGTACCTCCTACCAGCCCTGCTACTAGTACGTGTTACTGCTACAGAGACTTCAAGGTATATCTACCAGCGTCCGTAGCTCTTGGAGTCCCCCTCTATCCCTTTTATGTTATTTCTTCCTTATTATTTTCCTTAACACCAGTGTATAGAGACAAATAGAACATTTTCTTAGAGCTTGTGACTTGTAACTCCTGAGTCTTAAGGGAGTTTGTTTATGCTCAAAACTGTTGGTTTTACTTGTATATGCCGAATGGCGGATATATATATATATATATATATATATATATATATATATATATATATATATATATATATATATATATATATATATATATATATATATATATATATATATATATATATATATATATATATATATATATATAATGACCTAATCAGTCGATTTGAGCTTTAGCACGTCGTTCGACAGTTTGAGGCCATGAGTAGCATCACTTGAGGTATTATGACCCGTAAGCATGGTCTAAATTGAATTTCGCGAGGTTCGGAGTTGATTTGGAAAGAATATTCTCATTTTGGAAGATTTAAGTTGGAAGAATTGAGTAAGGTTAGATTTTTGAGTAAACGACCTCGGAATCATGATTGAAGGTTCCAACAGGTTTGTATGATGATCAGACTTGGGAGTATGTCTGGATCAGGTTTTAGATGACTCGGGAGCGTTTCAGTGTATATTGTGGAAGTTGACATTTTGGAAGAATTTTATAAATTTAAGTTGAAACGCATTTCAATGTTATCGATGTATGTTTAGAATTCAGAGTCTGGAATAGGTCCATATGGTGATTCCGATATTGGGAGCGTGTCCAAAAGTGAATCCGGAGGTTCGTAGGTCATTTGGGGGTCATTTGGTGAAAGTTAGAAGTTTGAAAGTTTTTAGAAATTTGACCGGATATGAACTTTTTGATATCGCGATTTGTTTCAGAAGTTGAGGAAGGGCTGAAGCAGTTGGGCATCTGGCTAACTATGTAAATGTGACAAGTGTATTGTTAGGGTAAAGTATAATAAATTTTCGTTAACTAAATTCATATATTATTTTATTGAAAATACTAAATAAATGAGTAACATTTTTATCTGGAATTATTTATGTCGTTACCGATTTGAAGATATGGAAAGTTAGAAGGAATTGTCGATTATGACAGCCCTAACCGTTAAGTCTGTTATTACAATAATTATGTTACTTTTGTCGTTTAATTGTCGCCTAAAAACTTTACTAAATAGTGTTATTTACTTGTCGTTTGTCAATCTCATCAAATGTGATAATTGTTAAAAAAGATTAATGGATAATATTATTTTTTATATTTATCAATTAATTAAGGGGTTTAATTTTAACCATTGCGTTATCACTAAAAATAAATTAAGGAAATAATTAAAGTACAATAAATATCAAGTTCTTCCCATTTGCGAGGTGCGATAAAATAAACTTAAGGAATAGCAGTGATAAGAATCATATTTTGTTGAATTTAGTTAATTAATTAATGTAAGATCTCTCCTGGATGCAATATACATTGCTACACACTACAAAGGTATATTTTGTACTATGGTGATCAACAAATGTCATAAATTTCTGTTGTAGTCTTTCACTTTTTAAATAACTACTTTTTCCTTTATTCCAAAAACCACAAAGACGATCAATTTCCTAATTTTAGGGTTAAAAGTAATTTTATTATAAATTTTCATTAGCTAAATTCATACTATATTATTTTATTGAAAATATTAAATGAACGAGTAATTTTTTGTCTGGAATCATTTATGTCGTTACCAAATTTAAGATATGAAAAGTCGGGAGGAAGTGTCGTTTATGGCACCCTGACCGTTAAGTCTGTTATTACAATAATTATGTTATTTTTGTCGTTTAATTGTCGGCTGAAAACTTTACAAAATGGTATTTACTTGTCGTTTGTCAATCTCATTAAAGAGAATAATTGTAATAATTAATGATCAATGGCTAATATTATTTTTTTATATTTATCGACTAATTAATGATTTTTAACAATTGCATTATCATTAGAAAATAAAAATAAGAGATAATTAAAGTAGAATAAACGTTAAGTTCTTCCCAATGTTAAAAATATATATAATTAGTGTAAGCTCCCTACTGTTAAAAAATATTTTGTACTTTGGTGGTTAACAAATGTCAGAAATTTCTGTTGTAGTCTTATACTTTTGAAGATTTTCCGTTTAATTTAAAATCTTTAAATCCAACTTTCAATATAAAATGTAATAAATCCAACTTATTTTCTTTAATTATGACAGCAGTAAATCGAAACCACTTAATTACTTTCAATACGATCTTTCAAAAAAGTTCGTTGGATTTTTGTCTGAATGTATACGCCATGCTGTCTTGATATTCTTGCAACAGTTTGCAGTATTATCAATTAATCTTTTCTCTATACTTGTTCATCCCAAGTGACCTTACATTGAAAACGTATCCTTTGAGAAGTTCTTTTTTGGGGATTTTATTAGGAACTGATTAAGTTCACCACTTTAGAGTAAAAATACTAATTCAAGATGTTCAGTTGTATGTTAATCTTTCAATTTTATTGTTGTCTTCGAAATTTCGTGGTATTATGAGATAAAATTTCATCAGTGCTTCTCTTTGATCTGCACTCGCCAATTTAACAAGGGATTACGCTATTGAGCACCGCGTGTATTTAATTGTAAAATTTTTATGTAGCATCCAGTTTTGCGTCACCCATTATATTTGTACTTACTTTTAAAAAAGAATTTAATTGATATTCAATTTTTGGATAACCTAAATTACAAACACTTTTCTCTTCTTCTTTACTGTTGTTTGCTTCTTCTTTGTGTTTAGATCGTTTCTTCTTCTTAGTTGCAAGATGGGTTTTGTAGAAACCCGGACGGTCATTTTGAGAGTATTAGCCTCGATCCCCTATTTAGGCCTCATTTTTTCTTAAAGTTTAAGACTTCTGAATCTGAATACACATCTGAATATCAAGATGTGCATTAAGATTAAGACATCTGAATCTGAATACACATTTGGATATATTAAGATCTGAATAGAAGTAATTAAGACTATTTGATTTTGAACATCTGAATGTATAAAATTTATCTTTATTTGAAAATTAATAAACATAGAATTCAAATGAAATACTAACTAATCTAATATTATATCAATAAAATGTATAGTTTTTAAAAATATGATAGTTGTTTGTGGTAATGGCTAACGCGTGAATATCGACTAGAGGCGGTGATTGGTGGTAGTTTTGGTTGATGATGGTGGTTTATGCTAGTACCTAGAAGTGATTGGTAATGGTGGTGATTATGATTGAGGATTGTGGTGGTTTGTGGTGATAGTTAATAATGGTGGATGGTGGTAATAGTTGTGACTGAGGAAGGTTGTGGGTGGGTGATAGTAGGTTATAAGATGGCACTACCGATTGTCGTTGTTGATGGTGATGGGGTAGTCAGTTGTGGTGGATGAATATTGATTGTGCATAATAATGGTGGTCAGAGTGGTAATGGTGGCGACTATGATTGACGATGATGGTGGCGTGGTGGTGGTGGGGGTGGTGGTGGTAGTGGAATTGTGGTAGTTGATAATGATAGGTGGTGTCGGCAGTTAATAATAAATATGTAATAACATCTTAATGAAATTAAGTCTCTGTTATAGATCTTAATCATATAGATATATTCAGACTTATTAAGTGATTGTGCAGTAAAAAAAATTATATTGAATGATTAAGATCTGAATAATTAAGATTCAAACTTTAAAAATAAACGTACATAATATCTAAGATCTGAATGATTAAAATTCAGACCCTAATTAAGTGCAACCAAATGAGGCCTTACTGCTTCCCCTGTATCATTTTATACTTACGTGACTTGCCGAGAGGATTTGCTTTTGATTTTGGTGTGAAATGGGAGACTTAATCCCTAAAATAGAAAATTAAGTTCTAAGAATTTGACCGAAGTTGGAACTATGTGAAGACGACTCCATAATGGATTTTCGTCGATTTCGTTAGTTCCATTGGGTGATTTTGGACTTAGGAGCATGTCCGAACTGTGATTTGGAGGTCCGTAGCTGAATTAAACTTGAAAAGGACGAAAGTTACATTTTGGGAAGTTTGACTGGGAGTAGACTTTTGGATATC
This sequence comes from Nicotiana noctiflora, assembly GCA_032618575.1. Classification (NCBI taxonomy): domain Eukaryota; kingdom Viridiplantae; phylum Streptophyta; class Magnoliopsida; order Solanales; family Solanaceae; genus Nicotiana; species Nicotiana noctiflora. The sequence goes on from JASVEL010013537.1 coordinate 460,431, forward strand.
ATGGTCGGATTCTGATTCTGGAAGCGGGAATAGGTCCATAATATCAAATATGGCTTGTGTGCAAAATTTGGGGTCAATCGGACGTGATTTGATAGGTCTCAGCATCGGTTGTAGAAGTTTGAAGTTTCAAAGTTCATTAAGTTTGAATTGAGGTGCGATTCGCGTTTTAGTTATTGTTTGATGTGATTTGAGGGCTCGACTAAGTTCGTGTGGTGTTAGGACTTGTCGTTATGCTAAGTTGAGGTCCCGAATGGCCTCAGGTTAATTTCGGGCGGTTAACGAATCATTTGGAGTTGTGTTGGATTTGTTGAAGCATTGCAGCACCTGGTGTCATTGCACCTGCGCACTTGGAGCCGCAGGTACGGCATCGTAGAAGCGGTCATTGACCTGCAGAACCGAATCTGGACCTACCCAGCTGGGATCGCAAGTGTAGTAAGTGTCCCGCAGAAGTGGACTCGCAGAGGCGAAGGATGGAGCAAAAAAGCGGACGCGTAGGTGTGACCCTTGCTCGCAGAGGCGAATTCTGAGGACTTAAGAGAAGTCCGCACTTGCAATGGTTTTTCGTAGGTGCGGAACCACATAAAAAAAATGGATGGGCAGAAAAGGGAAAATTTCGAAGGTTTGATCTCATTTTTATTTTGGCACTTTGAGAGCTCATATTGAGGCGAAAATTCAAGGGTTTTCAGAGGAAACTATTGGACAATGATTTTTGACTCGTTTTTATCATATTCCACTAATCTATCATTAACTTCATCATTGAATTAAGCATTTGGGTTGAGAAATTTAGGAAAAAGTTGAAAAGTTCTTCAACCAACTTTTGGGATTTTGATTGAGATTTTGGTATCGGATTTGAGTAATTTTGATATAGGTTGACTCATGGTTGAATGAGCGTTCGTATTTTGTGACTTTTACCCGATTCTGAGACGTGGGCCCGGATCGACTTTTTGGAGCGAATTTCTAATTTCTTACTAAAGTCTTGATTTCATTAATTAGATTAGTTTATTATAGTTATATTTGTGGAATGTAATTGCTTTTGGATAGATTTGGGTTATTCAGAGTCGAAAAGTCATGAAAAAGGCATTCTTATTGATTGATTGAGCCAGGTTCGATGTAAGTGGCTTTCCTAACCTAGTACGGGGGAAATCCCTTAGAATTTGGTACTATTGTGACACTTCTATTGAGTGCCGCGTACGCGAGGTGACGAGTGCGTACGTAGGATAATCAAATAACCTGATTTTATATTTTACTCAAAGTTGGAGTTTTTAACTGATATTTGAACTATTATTTGAGCTAAGTAATATTGCTTTACTCATGCCCAGGGGGCTTTTGGTTATTTTGGACTGATTGAGGTCGAGGGCCATATGTAAGGATTTGATGAGTGATGTGAGGAGGCTTCCAGGCCTCGAGTGATGATGTGAAGAGGCTATCAGGCCTCGAACGATATGTGAGGAGGCCCTCAGACCTCGAGTGTATTGTGAGTAGACTTTCAGGCCTCAAGCGATATGTGAGGAGGCTTTCAGGCCTCGAGTGTACTGTGAGCAGGCTTTGCAGGCCTCATATTGATATGTCCAGGATTTCAGGCCTTTTTGATAGCGCTTAGGCTGTAGGAGCCCCTCCGAAGTCTGTACACCTACAGGGAGCGCAGGAATCCGTGTGATTGAGAGTGAGCCCGAGGGGCTGATGTTGTACTATGTGATTGATACGGAGCCCGCGGGGCTGATACTGTTCTAAGAGTTTGATATGGAGCCCGAGGGGCAGGTTCCTGAGCATCTCTTATTGATTGAAAATAATTGTTTTAAACTGTTTTCAAAGAGATTTCTTAGTGTATTTCACTGGTTCCTACTGTTTATCTGATTTTAATGCTTGAGATAGCATTAATTGTGCCTTTGTGGGATTTTATGTTCTCAGACATTATTTATTTTTATTACTCACTAGGGCGGAGTACTCACATTACCTCATGCACCGTGTGTGCAGATACAGGTATAGCGGAGTTCGCTCCTGAGCGTTGATTTTCATCCAGACCAGGCGGACCCGAAGAGACGAGGTAGCTGTCAACGTCCACATCCCTTGTTTCTTCCTTATCTTTTGTATTTCACATATCTCCGGACTATGTTCTTAGATACAGTCTTGTAGTAGTTATTAAACTCTGTAGTAGCTCATAACTTGTGACACCCTGATTTGCGGGCTGGATTTGGGTTAGCTTTACTTGTTATTGTAATTATGTCCGTATTGCTGGTTATGATATTCTTGCTTTAAGCTTATTTATGATTAATAACTGTCAAATATTTGAGGATTAAATGTTCTGTTGGCTGGCCTCGTCTTCACGAGAGGCGCCATCACGACCATGTGGATTTGTGTCGTGACATTATTAAAATTCGAAGAAAACGTTTATGTTTAGAACTTAAGATTCGAAATCTGAAGTTGCATTCAATAGATTGAACTACTTAAGATTCGAATTTCTGAAGTTGCATTTGAAAGATAGAAGAACTTCAAATTTGATTCTGAAGTTGCATTAAAGAGATTGAACTACTTCAAATTCGAATTTCGAAAGTTGCATTTGAAAGATAGAAGAACTTTAAATTTGATTTCTGAGTTGTATTGAAGAGATTGAACTAGTTCTACTTCAGATCCGAACAGGTAAACTTTGCAAATATTTGTGTATTATGTATGGGTATAACTTCCATAGTGACCCCAAAAATAGGTATAAACGAAAATGCCCTATTTAATTTGAGTATATTAAATGGCACCGGATGGGAAGTGCAAGATATATTTTTGATAGAACGTAATGTAATGAATACTTGAATATTGCATTGGCAATTGATGGTTAAACTTTGGAAATTTTACCACCTATAAAATAGGTTAGTACCCTATTTATATCATATAAATACCTTTTTAAGATTTTACATAATATAATAACCTTTTTTATTTTGTAGCAAAAAATTTAAATTTAATACTTTCCTATATTTAAGCCTTATTAGACGGTACACAATATTTTTCTATCACCAATTTATGATATAACTCCCGTTTTTTGTGAAATGACGCCGCTTAATACAGCTTAATACACCTAAATACAGATTCACCTTCTCATGATTTGCGCTGAAACGTTACTTTTTTCCCGCTTAATACACCTTAATACACCTAAATACAGATCATGATTTACAGGAATCTCTATTTGTGTGGCGTCATTTCATGTTGTATTATTGAATACAATTCGTTTAATACACTATATTCATCATAATATAACGTAAAATATATGTATATCACGTAATATATGAAAGGGTTTCTATTTATTGCTAATTAGGTGTTAATGAATGCCTTTTGTTAAAAATTCTCTTAAACATTTATTAGTTAACTAACTTTTATGATAAAATAGTTTTATTCACAAGGCGTATTACTTTAACAAATGGCACCAAATAAACTTTATTTCTACCATAGCTAATAATTTTTGTTCAATAACATATACTTCATTTGTCTCAACTTATTTACCAAATTTCTCATTTCAAGAGATAATTTGACTATCCTGTGAAGCTAAAACGAATTATTTTTAATTAGCTTTTACAAAAAGATGGATAGTTGAGGAAGAATATAGTTTATAATTTTGACCAGATTTTATTTCATTTTAATTTCTAGAAGTCAAATGTAGCAAATATTTATAGAGATTAAACAACATAAATTATCCAACTAGAATTATTAGTGCGTAATAGGCTAATAGTTACTCTCTCCGTTTGAATTTATATGAGGTAGTTTGACTCGATATATAGTTTAAGGAATTTTTTTTTTTTAAAAACTTGTGGTAAGCTTAAAGAGTAAAATTTTTATGGAGCTATACTTTTTGTATGATTATAAATAAGAGCTTCTCACTAAGGATAAAATGAATAAATTAAAGAATTTAAAGTTGAACTGTTTTAAAATTTAAAAATATATTACGTATTTATTTTGAAAGAAAAACACAACGTCTAATTTGTGAGACAGAGGTAATATAATAAATACTTCGCCGCGATGTTTTATTATAGACGTTGCCAATTCTACTCGAAGGTTAAACGCAGATTATAGGAATGAAAATGTTCCTTCTTTTCTTTTGTGCATTTATATCGATTTAAGCAGCAATCAAGAGATTATCAAAAATCAAGTTCGTTTTTCAATGGTCAGATTGATTTTTTATTATTTTCAAGAGTCGGCTATTTGTTTTTTTTCCGAGTCGATTTGGCATTGGAATTGCTGAAATTAGGACTATATCACCTCCCACGTTTCTGCTTTATAGTACCACGTCCTTGGTTGCGTTGCAGAATTTGCAGCCCTGTTTTCTACCACTCAGCACACCACTCTGCTTACAAAGTAACAGTTCTCATCGTTTAATTTCATGGCTAAGCTCTGTTTCATCCACATTCTCTGTTCCTTTATCTTCCTCTTTTTCTGTAACGGCTCCTTGGGGGACTATCTCATCGGCGTAAACTACGGAACCGTCGCCGACAACCTCCCACCGCCAACCCAAGTCGCCGCCTTCATCAGGGACCAAACCACCATTAACAAAATCAAAATCTTCTATGCAAACCCAGAAATCATCCGCGCATTCGCTGACACAGGCGTCTGGGTTACAATCACGGTCCCAAACGGCGATATTTTAACTGTTTCTAAACCGGCCGGTGCACAATCATGGCTAGATGAAAATGTTGTTCCTTATTATCCACACACGAAAATAGATCGTATTTGCGTTGGAAATGAGGTCATAGCCACTAGTGACAAAAATCTAATCGCGCATTTAGTCCCCGCCATGAAAGCAATTCACGAAGCTCTGTTACAAGTTGGAATTAATGATATCCAGGTGTCAACACCACATTCATTAGGAATCATGTCCCGCTCCGAACCTCCCAGTTCGGGTCGGTTCAGACGCGGGTACGATCGGGTAATATTTGCCCCATTGCTAGAATTTCACCGTCAAACCAAATCACCCTTCATGATTTGTCCGTATCCATATTTTGGGTTTAACGATAAAACCCTAGATTATGCCCTGTTTAAACCAAACTCTGGGGTTTACGATGAAGTTACGGGGATGAATTACACAAACATGTTTGATGCACAGGTCGATGCTGTGTATTCGGCGATGAAGTTATTGGGTTATGACGACGTGGATATCGTTGTGGCGGAAACGGGTTGGCCTTCTGCGGGTGATCCGAACCAATCGGGTGTCAGTTTGGAGAATGCAATTTCGTACAATATGAACCTCGTGAGGCATGTGAACTCCGGTGTGGGAACGCCGTTGATGCCCAACAGGACCTTTGAGACTTACGTTTTTTCCCTGTTCAATGAGGACCTTAAGCCTAGTACTTCGGAGCGTAACTTCGGATTGTTTCGACCCGACTTCAGTCCCGTTTACGATGTGGGCGTTCTGCGTAATACACAGGTAATTTTCGAAAATTTGGATAATCCTCAAGGTTCAATATGTCAATAGGCTTTCTCTTTTTCTGTAGGAGGAAAGTTTAATGACGAAAATATTCTGTTAGTATATTATGATTTGAAGCTATTTGCTGTTACTGGTGTTAAGGGTATAATTGTCTTTTAATACAAGGATTATTGATCCGAGAAATCTCTCACGCTTTCTCGTAGTTTGATAGGAGCATTTCCGATTCTTGAATGGCATAAAGTCACCATCTTTGATCAGTGACATTAAAATAATTTTTTAACATATTTCTTTTTTAATCCGTACAAAAAAAATACTTTTTTTCTTATTTGAAAATAATTTACCTTTATGCAATAGTTTATAGTCACACAAAATATATGTGCCTCATTTTATACCACAAGTTCAAAAGCTTTCTCTCTTTTCTTAAATTTTGTACCCAATAACTCCGTACCCAGTCAAATAAATTCACATAAATTGAAACGGATGGAGTATTTATTTACATTAATAATTACTTCTATATTTACGTAAGTGTAATTATAAAACGTATTATATATAGAGAGAGAAGATTCATTAAATGACTTAATAGATGTTGTATTACTACTTTGTACTCACTGACGTAAAATTCTAAATTCAGACTTCTCCGCCAGCTATGGCACCGGAAGTGGATAAGAAATGGTGTGTGCCGAGGACAGATGCTAGTGATGCAGCTTTGCAGTCGAATATAGATTTCGTGTGTAGTTCAGGAATAGATTGTCAGCCTATTCAAGATGGTGGCCCTTGCTACGAGCCCAACACGGTTAGAGGGCATGCAGCTTATGCCATGAACGCTTATTATCAAGCAAATGGTCGTAAAGATTTGGATTGCGACTTCATTAATACCGGTGTTGTCACCATGTCTGATCCTAGTAAGTTTATCTTTCTCGGTATTTTTAATTTTTCTACTTCCTGAAGAATTAATTTCTTAAGCAAATAATTCACGTAAGGGTTAGCTTTGATGGTAAGTAACCTCCACTTTCAACCAAGAGATTGTGAGTTCGAGTCTCCCCAAGAGCAAGGTAGAAAGTTATTGGAAGGAAGGATGTCCGGAATCTATTTGGAAAAAGTCTCTCTACCTCAGAATAGGGATAAAATTTGCATATATACTACTCGGTCAGACCCCACTAAGTGAGCTTATACTAGATTTTTGTTGTTGTTGTTCTGTGGAATAGTGATCAAGAAATCACAATTCGAATCTCGTTCAGTGCCCATGATTATGATTATTTCTGTTAATTTTTATTGAAAAGTATAGTGATAATAACTTGTGTGAAAATCTATACACATGAATGCAGGTTACGAAGAATGTACGTATGCTGCTTAAAGGAGCAACTACGGATCTAGTAAGTTGCTGGCTCTTTGTTTCGAGCATTGGATCGCATGTTTAGATAATAGAGAATTAATAAACTAAACTATACATTTTGGCATAGTCCCATGGGGTGTTACGCTAGCTGTAACTTTTTTTTGTCATTTGAAGTCACAAGAGTTCTGTATATGTTCATGGAGGATATCTAATCTTTTTAATTGCGATACTGGTTTTTTGACCTTTCAGATTAAGCCTTCACCGTCCTTTAATTTTTTCGAGATAGTGCAAAACTTTTTCGTTAATTAATTCTGTATGAGCTATAATTCGACCTTATAATACTCGAATTAATAGCTTTCCTCGGCCCAAATACGTATAACGGGCGTCGAGGCCGTCTCCAATTGGGCGCAGACGCCGTAAGCAGCGAGGCCGCCTTTGACCACAGGTTGTTGTCCGTAGCCACCTACAATTCTTTCGTCAGAGACGACGCTTTGCGGGTACGCCCGCAACACTTTCATGACACGGATTCAATCTCCAAAGAAAGTCAACTATCATAATTAAAGACCTATTAATACCGAAGCAATCATCAGAAAAGGGGTTCCACTCTCTCCCCATGGGAGCTCTAAGAAATACAGAGTACAATGCAGAGTGAGAATCAATATCAACAATATAGGAAAATAGTAGATTGATAAAAACATGATTGTAAGGATCTGAACCTCTTCATGGAGAGACAGATTAACCCATTATCATGAATAAAGATCACTAAATATCCTCTGTTATCTCTACATGTGTCTAAATTATATTTTCCTCTACTGAATTTCAGATATGCTACGACTTGCTATGATTGGCCCTTTATTTTTAACAATTGTTTTGAGTTCAGAAATGTTCATAAACAAAAAGAGCCAAACAATTTGGCGCCGTCTGTGGGGATTTCACAGCAAGGTCGCGTAGCTTTTCCTAAAGTCACAAACAAAGGGAAAACGACGAACGAAGAGTTAAAAATCCAATCAGAGCAAGCCTGATTCGTCTTAGAACTCGGGCTATGAGCCATCGACTCTAAGATATCAACAAAAGTTCAACCACGGTTGAACTGGGACTTAGGCCATGAGCCTTCGTCGATATGAATTTAACAACAGTTGAAGTAAAACTCGGGCTATGAGCCCTCGACTCTAAAGAGTCAACGAAAGTTCAACTACTGTTGAACTGGGACTCATGCCATGAGCCTTCGCTAATGCGAATTCAACAACAGTCGAAGTAGAACTCGGGCTATGAGCCTTCGACTCTAAAAATCAACAAAAGTTCAACTACGGTTGAACTGGGACTCAGGCCGTGAGCCTTCGCCAATGTGAATTCAACAAAAGTTGAAGTAGAACTCGGGCTATGAGCCATCGACTCTAAAAATCAACAAAAGTTCAACTACGGTTGAACTGCAGGCCATGAGCCTTCGTCAATATGAATTCAACAACAGTTGAAGTAGAACTCGAGCTATGAGCCCTTGACTCTAAAAATCAACAAAAGTTCAACTACGGTTGAACTAGGACTCAGGCCATGAGCCTTCGCCAATGTGAATTAAACAACAGTTGAAGTAGAACTCGGGCTATGAGCCCACGACTCTAAAAATCAACAAAAGTTCAACTACGGTTGAACTAGGACTCAGGCCATGAGCCTTCGCCAATGTGAATTCAAAAACAGTTAAAGTAGAACTCGGGCTATGAGCCCTCGACTCTAAAAATCAACAAAAGTTCAACTACAGTTGAACTGGGACTTAGGCCATGAGCCTTCGCCAATATGAATTAAACAACAATTGAAGTAGAACTCGGGCTTTGAGCCCTCGACTCTAAAAATCAACAAAAGTTCAACTACGGTTAAACTGGGACTCAGGCCATGAGCCTTCGCCGGTGTGAATTCAACAACAGTTGAAGTAGAACTCGCGCTGTGAGACCTCGACTCTAAAAATCAACAAAAGTTCAACTACGGTTGAACTAGGACTCAAACCATGAGCCTTCGCCAATATGAATCCAATAACAGTTGAAGTAGAACTCGGGCTATGAGCCCTCGACTCTAAAATCAACAAAAGTTTAACTACGGTAGAACTGAGACTCAGGCCATGAGCCTTTGCCAATGTGAATTCAACAATAGTTGAAGTAGAACTCGGGCTATGAGCCCGCCACTCTAAAAATCAACAAAAGTTCAATTACGGTTGAACTGGGACTCAGGCCATGAGCCTTCGCCAATGTGAATTTAACAACAGTTGAAGTAGAACTCGGGCTATGAGCCCTCGACTCTAAAGAGTCAACGAAAGTTCAACTACGGTTGAACTGGGACTCAGGCCATGAGCCTTCGCCAATGTGAATTCAACAATACTCGAAGTAGAACTCGGGCTATGAGCCCTCGACTCTAAAAATCAACAAAAGTTCAACTACGGTTGAACTAGGACTCAAGCCATGAGTCTTCGCCAATGTAAATTAAACAACAGTTGAAGTAGAACTCGGGCTATGAGTCCGACTCTAAAAATCAACAAAAGCTCAACTACAGTTGAACTAGGACTCAGGCCAATAGCCTTCGCCAATGTGAATTCAAAAACAGTTGAAGTAGAACTCGGGCTATGAGCCCTCGACTTTAAAAATCAAGAAAAGTTCAACTACGGTTGAACTGGGACTCAGGCCATGAGCCTTCGCCAATATGAATTCAACAACAGTTGAAGTAGAATTCGGGCTATGAGCCCTCGACTCTAAAAATCAAAAAAAGTTCAACTACGGTTAAACTGGGACTCAGGCCATGAGCTTTCACCAATGTGAATTCAACAACAGTTGAAGTAGAACTCGCGCTATGAGACCTCGACTCTAAAAATTCAACTACGGTTGAACTGGGACTCAGGCCATGAGCCTTAGCCAATATGAATCCAATAACAGTTGAAGTAGAACTCAGGCTATGAGCCCTCGACTCTAAAAATCAACAAAAGTTTAACTACGGTAGAACTGGGACTCGGGCCCCTAGCCTTCGCCAATGTGAATTCAATAACAGTTGAAGTAGAACTCGGGCTATGAGCACTCGACTCTACAAATCAACAAAAGTTCAACTACGGTTGAACTGGGACTCAGGCCATGAGCCTTCGCCAATGTGAATTCAACAACAGTTGAAGTAAAACTCGGGCTGTGAACCCTCGACTCTAAAGAGTCAATGAAAGTTCAAATACGGTTGAACTGGGACTCAGGCCATGAGCCTTCGCCAATATGAACTCAACAACAGTTGAAGTAGAACTCGGGCTATGAGCCCTCGACTCTAAAGAGTCAATGAATGTTCAACTACGGTTGAAATGGGACTCTGGCGATGAGCCTTCGCCAATGTGAATTCAACAACAGTTGTAGTAGAACTCAGGCTATGAGCCTTCGACTCTAAAAATCAACGAAAGCTCAACTACGGTTGAACTGGGACTCAGGCCGTGAGCTTTCGCCAATGTGAATTCAACAAAAGTTGAAGTAGTACTCGGGCTATGAGCCCTCGACTCTAAAAATCAACAAAAGTTCAACTACGGTTGAACTGCAGGCCATGAGCCTTCGCCAATATGAATTCAACAACAGTTAAAGTAGAACTCGGGCTTTGAGCCCTTGACTCTAAAAATCAACAAACGTTCAACTACGGTTGAACTAGGACTCAGGCCATGAGCCTTCGCCAATGTTAATTCAACAACAATTGAAGTAGAACTCGGGCTATGAGCCCTCGACTCTAAAAATCAACAAAAGTTCAACTACGGTTGAACTGGGACTCAGGCCATGAGCCTTCGCCAATATGAACTCAACAACAGTTGAAGTAGAACTCGGGCTATGAGCCCACAACTCTAAAGAGTCAATGAAAGTTCAACTATGGTTGAACTTGGACTCAGGCCATGAGCCTTCGCCAATGTGAATTCAACAACAGTTGTGGTAGAACTCGGGCTATGAGCCCTCGACTCTAAAAATCAAAAAAAGTTCAACTACGGTTGAACTGGGACTCAGGCCACGAGCGTTCGCCAATGTGAATTTAACAACAACTGAAGTAAAACTCGGACTATGAGCCATTGAATCTAAAGAGTCAACGAAAGTTCAACTACGGTTGAACTGGGACTCAGGCCATGAGCCTTCGCCAATATGAATTCAACAATAGCTGAAGTAGAACTCGGGCTATGATCCCGCCACTCTACAAATCAACAAAAGTTCAATTACAGTTGAACTGGGACTCAGGCCATGAGCCTTCGCCAATGTGAATTTAACAATAGTTGAAGTAGAACTCGGGCTATGAGCCCTCAACTCTAAAGAGTCGACGAAAGTTCAACTAGGTTGAACTGGGACTCAGGCGATGAGCCTTCGCCAATGTGAATTCAACAATAGTCGAAGTAGAACTCGGGCTATGAGCCCTCGACTCTAAACAATCAACAAAAGTTCAACTACGGTTGAACCGGGACTCAGGCCATGAGCCTTCGCCAATGTAAATTCAACAACAGTTGAAGTAAGACCCGGGGTACGAGCCCTCGACTCTAAAAAATCAATAAAAGTTCAACTACGGTTGAACTGGGACTCAGGCCGTGAGCCTTCGCCAATGTGAATTCAACAAAAGTTGAAGTAGAACTCGGGCTATGAGCCCTCGACTCTAAAAATCAACAAAAGTTCAACTACGGTTGAACTGCAGGCCATGAGCCTTCACCAATATGAATTCAACAACAGTTGAAGTAGAACTCGGGCTTTGAGCCCTTGATTCTAAAAATCAACAAAAGTTCAACTACGGTTGAACTAAGATTCAGGCCATGAGCCTTCGCCAATGTGAATTCAACAACAGTTGAAGTAGAACTCGGGCTATGAGCCCTCGACTCTAAAAATCAACAAAAGTTCAACTACGGTTGAACCTGGGACTCAGGCCATGAGCCTTTGCCAATCTGAATTCAACAACAATTGAAGTAGAACTCGAGCTATGAGCCCTCGACTCTAAAAATCAACAAAACTTCAACTACGGTTGAACTGGGACTCAGGCCATGAGCCTTCGCCAATGTGAATTAAACAACAGTTGAAGTAGAACTCGGGCTATGAGCCCTCGACTCTAAAAATCAACAAAAGTTCAACTACGGTTGAACTGGAACTCAGGCCACGAGCCTTCGCCAATGTGAATTTAACAACAGCTGAAGTAAAACTCGGACTATGAGCCATTGAATCTAAAGAGTCAACGAAAGTTCAACTACGGTTGAACTGGGACTCAGGCCATGAGCCTTCGCCAATATGAATTCAACAATAGTTTAAGTAGAACTCGGGCTATGAGCCCGCCACTCTAAAAATCAACAAAAGTTCAATTACGGTTGAACTGGGACTCAGGCCATGAGCCTTCGCCAATGTGAATTTAACAACATTTGAAGTAGAAATCGGGCTATGAGCCCTCGACTCTAAAGAGTCAACGAAAGTTCAACTACGGTTGAACTGGGACTCAGGCCATGAGCCTTCGCCAATGTCAATTCAACAATAGTCGAAGTAGAACTCGGGCTATGAGCCCTCGACTCTAAAAATCAACAAAAGTTCAACTACGGTTGAACTGGGACTCAGGCCATGAGCCTTCGCCAATGTAAATTAAACAACAGTTGAAGTAGAACTCGGGCTATGAGCCCCCGACTCTAAAAATCAACAAAAGTTCAACTACGGTTGAACTGGGACTCAAGCCATTAGCCTTCGCCAATGTGAATTCAAAAACAGTTGAAGTAGAACTCGGGCTATGAGCCCTCGACTCTAAAAATCAAGAAAAGTTCAACTACGGTTGAACTGGGACTCAGGCCATGAGCCTTCGCCAATATGAATTCAACAACAGTTGAAGTAGAACTCGGGCTATGAGCCCTCGACTCTAAAAATCAACAAAAGTTCAACTACGGTTAAACTGGGACTCAGGCCATGAGCCTTCACCAATGTGAATTCAACAACAGTTGAAGTAGAACTCGCGCTATGAGACATCGACTCTAAAAATCAACAAAAGTTCAACTACGGTTGAACTGGGACTTAGGTCATGAGCCTTCGTCAATATGAATTCAACAACAGTTGAAGTAGAACTCGAGCTTTGAGCCCTTGACTCTAAAAATCAACAAAAGTTCAACTACGTTTGAACTAGGACTCATGCCATGAGCCTTCGCCAATGTGAATTCAACAACAGTTGAAGTGGAACTCGGGCTATGAGCCCTCGACTCTAAAAATCAACAAAAGTTCAACTACGGTTGAACTGGGACTCAGGCCACGAGCCTTCGCCAATGTGAATTTAACAACAGTTGAAGTAAAACTGGGGTTATGAGCCATTGGCTCTAAAGAGTCAATGAAAGTTCAACTACGGTTGAACTGGGACTCAGGCCATGAGCCTTCGCCAATATGAACTTAACAACAGTTGAAGTAGAACTCGGGCTATGAGCCCACGACTCTAAAGAGTCAATGAAAGTTCAACTACGGTTGAACTTGGACTCAGGCCATGAGCCTTCGCCAATGTGAATCCAATAACAGTTGAAGTAGAACTCAGGCTATGAGCCCTCGACTCTAAAAATCAACAAAAGTTTAACTACGGTAGAACTGGGACTCGGGCCCCTAGCCTTCGCCAATGTGAATTCAATAACAGTTGAAGTAGAACTCGGGCTATGAGCACTCGACTCTACAAATCAACAAAAGTTCAACTACGGTTGAACTGGGACTCAGGCCGTGAGCCTTCGCCAATGTGAATTCAACAAAAGTTGAAGTAGAACTCGGGCTATGAGCCCTCGGCTCTAAAAATCAACAAAAGTTCAACTACGGTTGAACTACAGGCCATGAGCCTTCGCCAATATGAATTCAACAACAGTTGAAGTAGAACTCGGGCTATGAGCCCTTGACTCTAAAAATCAACAAAAGTTCAACTACGGTTGAACTAGGACTCAGGCCATGAGCCTTCGCCAATGTGAATTCAACAACAGTTGAAGTCGAACTCGGGCTATGAGCCCTCGACGCTAAAAATCAACAAAAGTTCAACTACGGTTGAAATGGGATCTCAGGCCACGAGCCTTCGCCAATGTGAATTTAACAACAGCTGAAGTAAAACTCGGACTATGAGCCATGGAATCCAAAGAGTTAACAAAAGTTCAATTACGGTTGAACTGGGACTCAGGCCATGAGCCTTCGCCAATATGAATTCAATAATAATTGAAGTAGAACTCGGGCTATGAGCCCTCGACTCTAAAAATCAACAAAATTTCAACTACGGTTGAACTGGGACTCAGGCCATGAGCCTTCGCTAATATGAATTCAACAACAGTTGAAGTAAAACTCGGGCTATGAGCCCTCGACTCTAAAGAGTCAACTAAAGTTCAACTACGGTTGAACTGAGACTCAGGCCATGAGCCTTCGCCAATGTGAATTCAACAACAATTGAAGTAGAACTCGGGCTATGAGCCCTCGACTCTAAAAATCAACAAAAGTTCAACTACGGTTGAACTGGGACTCAGGCCATGAGCCTTCGCCAATTTGAACTAAACAACAGTTGGAGTAGAACTCGGGCTATGAGCCCCCGACTCTAAAAATCAACAAAAGTTCAACTACGGTTGAACTGGGACTCAAGCCATTAGCCTTCGCCAATGTGAATTCAAAAACAGTTGAAGTAGAACTCGGGCTATGAGCCCTCGACTCTAAAAATCAAGAAAAGTTCAACTACGATTGAACTGGGACTCAGGTCATGAGCCTTCGCCAATATGAATTCAACAACAGTTGAAGTAGAACTCGGGCTATGAGCCCTCGACTCTAAAAATCAACAAAAGTTCAACTACGGTTAAACTGGGACTCAGGCCATGAGCCTTCACCAATGTGAATTCAACAACAGTTGAAGTAGAACTCGCGCTATGAGACCTCGACTCTAAAAATCAACAAAAGTTCAACTACGGTTGAATTGGGACTTAGGTCATGAGCCTTCGCCAATATGAATCCAATAACAGTTGAAGTAGAACTCGGGCTATGAGCACTCGACTCTAAAAATCAACAAAAGTTTAACTACGGTAGAACTGGGACTCAGGCCATGAGCCTTCGCCAATGTGAATTCAATAACAGTTGAAGTAGAACTCGGGCTATGAGCACTCGACTTTACAAATAAACAAAAGTTCAACTACGGTTGAACTGGGACTCAGGCCATGAGCCTTCGCCAATGTGAATTCAACAACAGTTGAAGTAAAACTCGGGCTATGAGCCCTTCACTCTAAAGAGTCAATGAAAGTTCAACTACGGTTGAACTGGGACTTAGGCCATGAGCGTTCGCCAATATGAACTCAACAACAGTTGAAGTAGAACTCGGGCTATGAGCCCTCGACTCTAAAGAGTCAACAAAAGTTCAACTACGGTTGAAGTGGGACTCAGGCCATGAGCCTTCGCCAATGTGAATTCAACAACAGTTGAAGTAGAACTCGGGCTATGAGCCCTCGATTCTAAAAATCAACAAAAGTTCAACTACGATTGAACTGGGACTCAGGCCATGAGCCTTCGCCAATATGAATTCAACAACAGTTGAAGTAGAACTCGGGCTATGAGCCCTCGACTCTAAATATCAACGAAAGTTCAACTACGGTTGAACTGGGACTCAGGCCGTGAGCCTTCGCCAATGTGAATTCAACAAAAGTTGAAGTAGAACTCGGGCTATGAGCCCTTGACTCTAAAAATCAACAAAAGTTCAACTACGGTTGAACTGCAGGCCATGAGCCTTCGTCAATATGAATTCAACAACAGTTGAAGTAGAACTCGAGCTATGAGCCCTTGACTCTAAAAATCAACAAAAGTTCAACTACGGTTGAACTAGGACTCAGGCCATGAGCCTTCGCCAATGTGAATTCAACAACAGTTGAAGTCGAACTCGGGCTATGAGCCCTCGACGCTAAAAATCAACAAAAGTTCAACTACGGTTGAACTGAGACTCATGCCACGAGTCTTCGCCAATGTGAATTTAACAACAGCTGAAGTAAAACTCGGACTATGAACCATTGAATCTAAAGAGTTAACGAAAGTTCAACTACGGTTAAAGTGGGACTCAGGCCATGAGCCTTCGCCAATATGAATTCAATAATAATTGAAGTAGAACTCGGGCTATGAGCCCTCGACTCTAAAAATCAACAAAATTTCAACTCCGGTTGAACTGGGACTCAGGCCATGAGCCTTCGCCAATATGAATTCAACAACAGTTGAAGTAAAACTCGGGCTATGAGCCCTCGACTCTAAAGAGCCAACTAAAGTTCAACTACGGTTGAACTGGGACTCAGGCCATGAGCCTTTGCCAATCTGAATTCAACAACAATTGAAGTAGAACTCGAGCTATGAGCCCTCGACTCTAAAAATCAACAAAACTTCAACTACGGTTGAACTGGGACTCAGGCCATGAGCCTTCGCCAATGTGAATTAAACAACAGTTGAAGTAGAACTCGGGCTATGAGCCCCCGACTCTAAAAATCAACAAAAGTTCAACTATGGTTGAACTGGGACTCAAGCCATTAGCCTTCGCCAATATGAATTCAAAAACAGTTGAAGTAGAACTCGGGCTATGAGACCTCGACTCTAAAAATCAAGAAAAGTTCAATTACGGTTGAACTGGGACTCAGGCCATGAGCCTTCGCCAATATGAATTCAACAACTGTTGAAGTAGAACTCGGGCTATGAGCCATCGACTCTAAAAATCAACAAAAGTTCAACTACGGTTAAACTGGACTCAGGCCATGAGCCTTCACCAATGTGAATTCAACAACAGTTGAAGTAGAACTCGCGCTATGAGACCTCGACTCTAAAAATCAACAAAAGTTCAACTACGGTTTAACTGGGACTTAGGTCATGAGCCTTTGCCAATATGAATCCAATAACAGTTGAAGTAGAACACGGGCTATGAGCACTCGACTCTAAAAATCAACAAAAGTTTAACTACGGAAGAACTGGGACTCAGGCCATGAGCTTTCGCCAATGTGAATTCAATAACAGTTGAAGTAGAACTCGCGCTATGAGCACTCGACTTTACAAATCAACAAAAGTTCAACTACGGTTGAACTGGGACTCAGGCCATGAGCCTTCGCCAATGTGAATTCAATAACAGTTGAAGTAAAACTCGGGCTATGAGCCCTCGACTCTAAAGAGTCAATGAAAGTTCAACTACGATTGAACTGGGACTCAGGCCATGAGCTTTCGCCAATATGAACTCAACAACAGTTGAAGTAGAACTCGGGCTATGAACCCTCGACTCTAAAGAGTCAACGAAAGTTCAACTACAGTTGAACTGGGACTCTGGCCATGAGCCTTCGCCAATGTGAATTCAACAATTGTTGAAGTAGAACTCGGGCTATGAGCCCTCGACTCTAAAAATCAACAAATGTTCAACTACGGTTGAACTGGGACTCAGGCCATGAGCCTTCGCCAATATGAATTCAACAACAGTTGAAGTAGAACTCGGGCTATGAGCCCTCGACTCTAAAAATCAACGAAAGTTCAACTACGGTTGAACTGGGACTCAGGCCGTGAGCCTTCGCCAATGTGAATTCAACAAAAGTTGAAGTAGAACTCGGGCTATGAGCCCTCGACTCTAAAAATCAACAAAAGTTCAACTACGGTTGAACTGCAGGCCATGAGCCATCGTCAATATGAATTCAACAACAGTTGAAGTAGAACTCGAGCTATGAGCCCTTGACTTTAAAAATCAACAAAAGTTCAACTACGGTTGAACTAGGACTCAGGCCATGAGCCTTCGCCAATGTGAATTCAGCAACAGTTGAAGTGGAACTCGGGCTATGAGCCCTCGACTCTAAAAATCAACAAAAGGTCAACTACGGTTGAACTGGGACTCAGGCCACGAGCCTTCGCCAATGTGAATTTAACAACAGCTGAAGTAAAACTTGGGTTATGAGCCATTGACTCTAAAGAGTCAACGGAAGTTCAACTACGGTTGAACTGGGACTGAGGCCATGAGCCTTCGCCAATTTGAATTCAACAATAATTGAAGTAGAACTCGGGCTATGAGCCCTCGAATCTAAAAATCAACAAAAGTTCAACTACGGTTGAACTGGGACTCAGGCCATGAGCCTTCGCCAATATGAATTCAACAACAGTTGAAGTAAAACTCGGGCTATGAGCCCTCGACTCTAAAGAGTCAACGAAAGTTCAACTACGATTGAACTGGGACTCAGGCCATGAGCCTTCGCCAATGTGAATTCAACAACAATTGAAGTAGAACTCGGGCTATGAGCCCTCGACTCTAAAAATCAACAAAAGTTCAACTACGGTTGAATTGGGACTCAGGCCATGAGCCTTCGCCAATGTGAATTCAACAATAGTTGAAGTAGAACTCGGGCTATGAGCCCTCGACTCTAAAAATCAATAAAAGTTCAACTACGGTTGAACTGGAACTCAGGCCACGAGCCTTCGCCAATGTGAATTGAACAACTGTTGAAGTAAAACTCGAGCTATGAGCTCTCGACTCTAAAGAGTCAACGAAAGTTCAACTACGGTTGAACTGGGACTCAGACCTCGAGCCTTCGCCAATGTGAATTCAACAACAGTTGAAGTAAAACTCGAGCCGTGAGCCCTCGATCCATGACAACTAATGACCACGTGAATGGAAAACGCACGGCATAACGAGCAGTAAGTGAATGGAAGGGACAATGGGGGGGAGGGGATTCCCCCCATTTCAAATTAAAACAGGCGAATACGGGCCATGCCCGTCCGCCTCGAAACAAGAATTGTCTGAAATTAACCACAACAATCAATCAAATAAAAAATAGCCACACACGGCAACAAGAAAAAGAAAATACAACCAGCTAATCACCAATTAACTGGGGGTTTCAAACAACGCCATTCGCTCCAGTTCCATCATCACCGGCCTGCGCCGCTCCATCACCAGCTCCGTCCACGTCGGCCCCGGCTCTGATCCCGCCAGCCTCCGCTGCACCTTCGTCATTCTCGACTCCGGCTCTGCTCCCTCCAAGAATATCATCATTACCAGGCATCGCAACGTCAAAACCGCACTCCTCACGAGCCTCTCGCGCTTTCTGACGCGCCTGTTCGAAGGCCCCTTCGGTAATCAGGCCGGCCTCAAACAAATGCTTATATATTTACCGCTGCGCTTCGGCATAAACCCAAGCCTCACGGGAACTACCCAAACACGCGGAATGTTCCTGGACACGCCGGTATTCCTGTTCAAGGAGCGCTATCTGCCTCGCGACCTCCTGAGCACTCCTTTCCAACATCCTGATTCGCTCCTCGAGGTCGTTCTCTCTGGAGGCGGCAGCGGCTCTTATTGCCGACAACTGTTAGTCATTGGCTCGGATGATCCCCTCCATCTCGGCCGCTCTGGCAGAAGTCTCGACCAGCCCACGCCTCAAGTCGGCCGATTCCATCTCCACAACGCCAACCTTCCCGCTCCACTCCGAGGTAACTACCGCCACCTTGGCCAAACATTGGCGCTCGCTCTCCAAGGACGCCTTTCTCGCGGCCTTTAGTTCGTCGTTCGCCTGGGGCAGCCGCTCCGCCAAGACCTCAATACGGCCAAACGCCTGGTCCCTCTTCAACTCTGCCCGCTCTAACTCTACAGCCAACTCTTGGTTACGGGGATCATCCCTCAAGCGCTCCTCAAGCTCCCTGCATTGGAGCCGTAAGTGGCGACACCTCTCGAGAACGCGGAGAAGGACCCCGATTCGAACATTGGTCCGATGCAAGCACTCTACCTGCAGCAAAAACGCCTGTGAAACAAAGAAATATATATAAGGGTCAGGGACGGAAATTCGGGAAGACGTAAAGGTTATGAGGAAGTAATCAGTCCGGAATGCATACCTTCTCGCCAAGCGACGCTACCTCATTCATTATACTAACATCCGTCACCTCCCTCAGTGACTGATTCTCCACAGAAGAACACAACTGGCCCAACAGCGGCAGCATGGAAGCCTTCTTCAACAACAAATTCTCATCCGCGGGAATTTCGATCACCCGCGGCCTCTCGTCCGGATGGACAGTGGCGTTCGTGATCCCGTCACAGAACATACGAACGTCCTCAGAGTCCAAGTCGGATCCAGACGGAGACACCTCTCTTGTCGCTGCCGCCCCCGTCGACGGGGTGCTAGAATCTCCAAGCTCCACGACCACCCGCGAGGGCTCGCCCGCCTTAAATTTATGGGTGGAAGACTGGGTAGTAGGGGCAGCACTCCTTTCCCGCTCGTCCCGGGCCCTCAGATCATCTGGCGCGCCCGTTGGAGTGTGCGTCACCTCAACAATGTCCCTCGCCCCGAAAGGTGGCGGAGGGGTCGCGGTTACCGCCTCATTGGCAACCGGCCTCACCTCTGGAGGAGCCTGAGGTGGAAGGATCCGCCGCCTGATCAAGGGCCTCTCCTCCTTATCTCGAGAAGGTGACGCTTCTCTGTGATAGTGTATACAACTGTGTACAAATCTAGAATAGACTAAGAAAGTAAAGATAGACTGGAGAGTCAGGTCCTGCGGACGCTGGCAGCTACCTCGACTGTCCAAGTAAAGCTCTCTGAGCAGATGTAGACTCAGCTCTACTGTGATTTACCTGGATCTGCACACAAGGTGCAGAGAGTAGTGTGAGTACTTCCAACTTAGTGGTAATAAGCAAGGGTAAGAAAACCCAATACAACCCTAAGTAAGGCTATACAATAATATCCTATATCAGTTATCAACATGAGCAATACCAGAAACCAGCAGTATCAGCTATTAGAATAACAAGTATAGCTAAATGCAATGCAATGCATGAATATGATCGCTACGGCGCGTAGCCCGATCCATTTGGGTACCCGTGCTCACTGTGGGGGTTCAGACTCCGGAGGGGCTCCTACAGCTCAAGTCTGCGGCGCACAGCCTGATCCACTACCAGTCAGCTATAATGCAATGCAGCCTCGCAAGCACAGAAATAGTATTTGAAATCTCTTTTTATCATTTTCAGTAGAAAACACTGCTTCATAAATTCCAGAGTTTGGAAAATCATTGTAGACAGTAATAGTTCAGGACTGGTATCAAAATAGCATGCCAATATCGTAGAAACAATAGCAACGATCCTCGCGGGATCTCAATAACTGGCTCATAGCCCAAAGATATCCACAACCAAAGTAGGAGGTTTACTGGCTCAATAATAGCCAACAACACAGTATAGTATTATCAGGTCGGACTAAGCCATAGTTCCCAATCACATTCGACCCCGCACTCACAGGAGAGTACGTGTCTCGCCGCAATACAACGTCACATAGTGATATACCGGGGTTTCGAACCCGCTGGTCATCACCCATACCCATTACTCACCTCGACTCAGCTCGAAGACTAGTCCGCAATGCCCTTGCCACGAGAATCGGCCTCCACGGGTACAAAATCTGATCAAAACCAATAGAAATACATCAAAATAGGCTAAATGGACATAACTCAATCGAAACAACTTGAATTACACCAAAAATCACAAAGTTGCCAAAATCCAACATTCGGTATGCTTCTGTAAAAATTATGAAACTCATATTTTCGGAATCTTCATCTCTCCATGAGTCCGTACATAGCAAGAACTCCCAATTCGGACCACAAATGGTCCTTCAAATCTCCATTTTAATATTTTTGCCCAAAGCCCTAATTTTCTTGATTTCTTACCCAAATTCAGAGAATTAATAGAAGATTCTTTAATAAAATCTTGTATTTAACTCATAAAACTTACCTTCAATTGATCCCCAACGAATTCCTCTTTAACTCTCTTTAAAAACTTTCAAAAAACGAGCAGCCATGGGTGAAAATAGACCCAACTTCGCGAACAAACTGGTTTAAAAGCAACTGACATGGTATATTTTTCTTTCTATGCGATCGCGGCCTTGGGCACGCGATCGCGATGAGCAATTTCCCAGGATCCTAGAAAATGTAAAATGCGAACGCGTGAGCCACCCTGGGAACGCGAGGATTATCGGAATCCTGGTACGCGATTGCGCAAGAATGCATGCGATCGCGAAGCTTCACCTTCGACCTTATGCAATCGCAGTTGCCCGCACGTGAAAGCACTGAAACAAATTCCGTGACTCCAAAATTTCTCCTATGCGATCGCGGCCTCACCCCCACGATCGCGAAGGCCAAAATTTCTGCAATAGAAAGGCTGAAAACCTGCAACTTTCAAGGGCCAAAATTGGTCCGATTGACCACCCGAAACTCACCCGAGGCCCCCGGGGCCTCAACCAAAAGCACCAACCTACTGAAAAACACGATACGAACTCGTTCCAATCATAATAACATATCCTTAAACACAAACATCATCGAATTAAGGCGGATTCAAGCCTAAGTTCCAACTAAAACTTCTGAAACCAACATCCCATCAAAAACCCGATCAAACGATGTCCGAATGACCTGAAAATTTGCACACATATCCAAAATCACCTAACGAAGCTACTGCAACTGTCGGAATTCCATTCCGACTCCCGGATCAAAATCTCACCTATCGATCGGATTCCGCCAAAATTTCAACTTAGCCAATTCAAGCCTATTTCTACATCGGACCTCCAAATTCAATTCCGATCGTACTCCTAAGTCACAAATCACCTTCCGGAACTAACCAAATTATCAGAATTCGATTTCGAGCCCTCTAACCACATAGTCAACTCCATGTTGAATTTTCATAAACAAGCTTCACTCAAAAAGGCTATATGCCTCATTTTCAATCAGAAGCAATCCCAATTCACTCAATAGACTCTAACACAGATATAGAAACATGAAACATATAAATGAAAAGGTAACGGGGTGGTAACTCTCGTGACGACGGACCGGGTCGTCGCATAACTCTATCTCTATGCATCTAGTAATCATACTATGAAATAAACTTTGGTACTTCTTTCTTCTGAAACTTTGATGGTTAAATAACATTCTTTAATCAACTTTATCTTCTTTCTATCGGCCCTCAACTATAGCTCTATTAAATGTGCCTCAATATAATTGTCTTTTTAAAGTGGATTGCTCTTTCATGAAATATTCCAGCCTAGCCTGTTCTATTTAATTGTAAATCTCATGCACAAAATCTTCAGCTTCATCGTGTACAACTGTATAAGTAATAATTATAAATTAATAAGTGTTAGAGTTCAAATGGTGATTTGCATAATGAATCCTTCTTTGTATAGTGAATGAATTAGATCAAATAATATAAATGCTAAGATTATTAACGTTCGAATCTCAATAGCATTAAATTGACTTATACCTGTGGTATGCCTTGATGTCTTTCACGACTGAATGGTTTTCTTTATTTCAATACAAGATAGATAATTATAAAAATTATAATGAAAATACTACAAGAATTATAGATAATAATGAAGGCGATAATACTACAACAACAACAACAACAACAACCCAGTATAATCCCACAAGTGGGGTCTTGGGAGGGTAATATGTATGCAGGCCTTACCCCTACCCGGGGGGCAGAGAGGCTGTTTCCAGGAGACCCTCGGCTCAAGACATCAACAAAAGACGATAAATTAGTACTATCAATAGACTCATATTAAAATAACATAAAATAACATAACACAAAATAATAAAGTAGCAGCAGTATAAGAAATATAAGAAATACGAAAAATGAAGGCGATAATATAAATCAATTTTAGAATGCGATATATTAGCACAAATTGTTTTCATATGAAGAAAACACTATAACTATTATTTAGATTGACACGCTAAGGACAATACTTGTTTTAACAAATACAATTTCAAAAATCAAATTAGTTAATGGTATATTTCACTGTAAAAGTGCATTAATCTTTTTCAACTTCATTTTATTATTAGTTGTTGGACAGCATTGATCTTCATTCTTTTTTCCGTCTTCTTTTTACGTATTGTTACAAATTTATCTTCATCCACAACTGTAATTGCATAAATATTTACAAGTTCACGCATCTCTTGAGAAAATAAACTCCTTAAATTTTCATTTATCTTATCAATCGTGGTAAAGAAAGTTATTTTTTAATCTTTATTTAACACTAACTTGCGATAGTACTTAGATTCTTCCAATCGCAACATTCGAAAAATCTTATATTAGAAGATAATTGATGTTTAAAATTTTTCATTCAACTTTTGATTAAAATAATTTCAAACTATTAATAATAAGAAATTTCAATAAATAATTTTTTGACCTTCTTAGAGTTTAAGTGAATGTACTCTTACATATTGCAACCTAATGAATAATTTATAACATAAAAAATTATAATACAGATTTACCATTTTCCATCATAAACTTCAAACTTTAAACAATATTTAAAACATGTAGATAAATAAATTCATAACCCTTTTTTATCATGAAATAAATAAAACCCTTTTTAATGCATCTTGCCTTCAATTTTTTATATGTTATAATTCTGACTTTGAAAATCTAATTATCTCACACAACTGCTGCCTTGATTATGGAAAACGTTCATGAATGACCCTTTATTCTTTTAGAACTATACTTAATATCACTGCAAACAAATTCTCCGGTGATGCTTCTCCAAAGTATGATGGCCATCCAGATTCTAGAACTTAAAACTTGTATAAATCTCATGAATTTATGAACACCAAAGTCAAGTCTTCCACCAGAAAGGATAAATGTATTCTATCACTTTGAACGTGACTTGAATATGTTACGAATATCAAGTATATGTGCATATAGTTTTGACAGTCGATTTTAGCAATGTTCAATATAATTCATACGCAAGTTAATTTGCTTTTTCTGAGCAAAATTTATGATATTAATAAAATACTTGAAGAATATTATATGTTAATTTTTCCGTATAAAAATTTGTGTAACTCTTTTTTTCCCTATATTTATTTAGGTAAAAGTGCAACACATGCCACAGAGGAAATATTTGTTGAATTAGGTGACTTTCATAAAGAAAATTTGTAAGAACACAAATTGAGATGAATCGAGTAATAAGAATTCAATACGTGTGAGTAATAACAACTTACGAATGTTAATAATTAATATGCAGCGATTAATAACAATTTAATATGTGCGACTAATAACAATTACTTAGGCCTCATTTGTTTGCACTTAATGGAGGTCTGAATCTTAATCATTCAGATCTCAGACATTAAGTGCGTTTGTTTTTAAAGTCCGAATCTTAATTATTCAGATCTTAATCATTAAGTGTGTTTGTTTTTTTACTTAACAACCACTTAATGGGTCTGAATAGGTCTGTATGATTAAGATCTGTAACAGAGACTTAATTTCATTAAGATGCTATCACATATTCATTATTAATTGCCGCCACCGCCTACCATTATCAACTACCACTATGCTGCCACCACCACCATACTCAGCCACCGCCGGCACCGCCGCCGCCACCACCACCACGCCACCATCATCCTCAATCATAGCTTCCACCATTATCGACCATCACCATCCACCATCCCACCACTCCGACCACCATCATTGTCACTCGCATTCAACATTTATCCACCTCAACTACCACAACCAACCACCTCATCACCATTAACAACCGCAGTCAGCACCGCCTATCATTATAACCTACCACCACATTCCTCAATCACAAACCACCACTCGCCGTTCTTAACTATCACTACCTACCACCACCATCATCAATCATAATTGCCACCACCAATCACTACTAGCTAGCTACTAGCATGAACCACCATTATCAACCAAAACTACCACCAACCACCGCCTTTAGTCGTCATTCACCCATTAACCATCACTACCAACAACTTTCATATTTTAAACTATATATTTTATTGATAGAATATTAGATTTTTTTCAAATAAAGATAAATTTTATGCATTCAGATGTTAAAAATCAAACAGTCTTAATTTTTGGTATTCAGATCTTAATACACATCTTAATATATCCGGATGTGTATTCAGATTCAGATGACTTAATCTTAATACACATCTTGATATTCAGATATGTATTCAGATTCAGACGTCTTAATCTTAAAAAAAACAAATGAGGCCTTAGTTTCTTGATGATGGCATGACGATCGTATCCAGACACCATGGCTTTCTCTGGAAGAGCATCACATCAATAAAGATAAAACGGAAAAGGGCCTAAAATGCCCTTCAACTATCAGGTTTGGTCTAAAAATGCCCCCCATCCACCTATTGGGCCAAATATGCCCTTCTATTAATGTTTTTGGCTCACAAATGCCCTTTGAGTTAACGGAAGGACACGTGTCATCCTTTTATTGGTGCATTCTAAATATTTCATAATTAATTAAAAAGACACATTATTCATACCTGAAAAATAAATAAAAATTTTCTAAAATACTTACAAAAGTTAAAAACTGAAAAAAAAATCTTATTTTAGTAAAAAACTTTTGTAAGTATTTTAGAAAATTTTTATTTATTTTTCAGGTATGAATAATGTGTCTTTTTAATTAATTATGAAATATTTAGAATGCACCAATAAGAGGATGACACGTGTCCTTCCGTTAACTCAAAGGGCATTTGTGAGCCAAAAACATTAACAGATGGCATATTTGGCCCGATAGGTGGATGAGGGGCATTTTTAGTCCAAATCTGATAGTTGAGGGGCATTTTAGGGGCTTCTCCGAAGATAAAATTGGTCCAAATGACGGCTTTTGAAGCTGGGTCTTCAATTGTCCGCTCGGCAACTTTTGTTGAATAGGTGGCTTCTGTCAACAATATAATAAATGACACCATTTAATGTATTAATTTATTATACTATTAATTTTATTTAGAAGGACATTTTGATAATTCAATTTTCAGTTGTTGATAAGAATAAACACAACTTTTCAGAAAAGTCACTTAAGTCAAAACGTTTTTTTTTCCTATTTAAATTGCTAATATATTATATAGTTTTAAATATTTTTAAACATTTTACAAGTAGAATATTTAGAGTCTGTTTGGAAAGCCATCATGTAATTGAAATTGGTGTAATTACTAGGGTAGTAATTACACAATCTAGTAATTACTCAATTGTGTAATTACAACGACCTGTTTGTTTGTCATAGTGTAATTACAGTGTAATTACAAGTTTACTATTTGGTTGTACAAGTATAATTACACAATTAGAATAAATTTTAAATTAAGTAATTATCAAAACTTAAAAGTTAATATACTAAATATATGCCGATATATTGTTATAAGTATAAATAATATTATATTTGATATTTAAGATGTATATTTTTCATGAATATACATTAATAAGTAATCATATATAAACTAATATTATAAAAATTTATCTATATATTTTAAATTAATAATATTTAGTTTAGATACGTACAAAAATTTAATATATACGCTATTTTGTAAGCATTATGGAATTCATATTTGATAAAATAAATTAATATTTATAAATATAATGTCATAACATTATTCAAGTGTTTGACAAAACTAATCTATCAATTTTAACTAAAAAATGAACAACATGCGAGTGAGCCAACACTAATAAAACAAGTAAATTAGAACCATGAATGTAAACCAATTTCAAAATTTTTTAAAAAATATTATTTAGCATATGTCAAATTCCAACATAATAATAGTAAGTTTCTATATTTTTAAATTATTAAACATAATAAGTTTATAACCACATTCAACAATGAAATTCCACTTTAATTACATCACTCATTATATGATAAGTTTGTAAATGACTCGTTATTTATAATACTAGGAGGTGAAATTTCAAAAAATAGAATAATAAAATAACAACAACTACAACTACCGAGTTCCACAAGGTGGGTCTGGGGAAGAATAATAAAATAAATAAAAATAAAATATAAGCGATTACATGAAATAACAAGAAATAAAAGAAGAAAAATAATGTACAAAGAAAAATATATTTTACAATTTTAAAAGAAATTAAAAAGTAAAAATAAAATTAAAAATTAAAATAATAGAAAAAAAAGTTATAAAGAAAATAAATTAAAATAAAATAAAAAGGAACGAAAATGAAAAATAACCTTGTAATTACACAGTGTAATTACCACCAATTCTCACCTCCCCCTTGAGAATTGGAGAGTGTAATTACACCCCTCCAATTACACCTAATTTCATGCTGAACTTGGCCAAACAAACATGTCAAACTGTGTAATTACACCCAATTACACCCAAATCTAATTCCTAAGTGGCTTTTCAAACATGCTCTTAGGTAATGAGAAGGGAATTTTAGTAATTTAATAACTTTAGGACTTATGCTTTTAATATATATATATATATATATATATATATATATATATATATATATATATATATATATATATATATATATATATCGAGGTAAGTTATTCGCTAATAGCTGTACGGATTCTTGCCGAGGAGACTCAAGGTAGTTCTGTTGTTGCGTTCGCAGGTTTCAGAATCACGTTCTTATTTTATATTCTGATTACTGCACTTATTACATTACGGTTGTATTCAGAAATGGTAATGGAAAAAAAGATCTATAGAGCTTATGACTTGTACTACAGGTTTTGGAAAGAAGTTCATTGTATAAGAATTCTGTTTTAGAAGAATTTTAAATGTTGTTTTCATGGTTGTTATTCCGTAATTATTAGGTTTACCTAGTCCTTAAGGCTAGGTGCCATCACAAAATTCAACGAAAGAAAAATTGAGCCGTGACAAGTTGATTATTTATATATATATATATATATATATATATATATATATATATATATATATATATATATATATATATATATAAAGAGAGAGTAATTTATCTCATAGTCATTGTTTTAATCTAGACATAAAATTAGTGAGATATTTGACCCGGACTAGTGAGATAATGATGGCACGCCTGGCAGAAAATTAAGCTAATTAAAATGGGAGTTTTATAGTTTTACCCACAAAAATCAAATTAATTATCCTTGCCTACCTATTTATTTTTCTACCCATCAAATTAATTACCATTCATACCTATTGCAATGTATGCGGTGATTGCCTCTTCTTTTTTTCTCATTTTGCTTATGCTTTGCTTTTATTTTTCTCCATTTATATTATTTTTTATTTTCTTTTTCCACCATAATCTCATTCCTTGCTCAATTTTGGCTTTTTCAGTTTTTTTCCTTTTTATTGTTTCATTTCTAATTTCATTTATATCTTTTGTCAATTTATTTCTTTTTTTCTGCATGATTTAATTTTATTCACTTTTTTTGCTCTTCTTTATTCTTTTTTTTTTCATATGCAATAATAAAAATATAATTAATATAATAACTATTTGTCACCTTTTTTAAATATAATTGATATATATATATATTGTCTTACTTTTTCCTATTTTCTTTTTCTGTAGATTAAAATATGATTTTTCTCTGTAGATTAAAAGATGATAACCCAGCACAATAGCACCCACTATGATTTCATAATCTAATTAGTTCATAGTATATTTCAATGTAAGAAACACGACTATAAAAAGAGATCAAAGTATATATATTGTGAATTCACCATATCTTTTGTAAAAAGTTATCTATGCACATAAAGTAAATTGTCCATTGCATTTGACTTTTTCTCGTTTCTTTGTTCTTTTTGCTACCTTACTTTGGCATTAGTGCTTTTTCTTTATTTTTTTACCTTTATGGAATATTAATGTTTATTTTTATTTTTATTTTCTATGCAAAACTCACTCAAATTAGCAAGACCGTACACTTAAAATTTGAGGATATTATATATATACATGAGTCTTTATAATTAGATGAAAAATTATGCACACACACACGCTAATTATATATAAATATGAGTCTTTGTCCAAAATTCTAACTTTTTTAACGATATATAAAATTCGAGCGAAAAAACATACTTATCACAACAATTGCCTATAACTATAAAAACTATTACATAACATAATCTATGTCCATCGGCACAAAAAATTCTTAGCACTGCAAATCATGTTCATATAAATAGTCTAGAATAGAAATCACTTAAAATGTAGATAAAACAACCAATAAATTATTCAAACTACCATATGATACCAATATGGCATATAACTATACCAATATGGTATACAATTATACTGGTAAAATTTTTGGTAACTACGTGACTATATTACTGTTACACAATACACATGCGTAAAGAGAATAGTAAAAAAAATAGCATATTAATATAATAAAGTATTTCAAGATACTATTATTAAAAGAAACAAGTGTACTAATTAAATACAGTTAATATAACCAAAAAAAGATTCAACTAACATATGATACCAATATAGTATATAGCGATACTAATAGGGTATATAGTTGTACGGGATCGTTCAACAACCGCATCTAACTATAAATACTAATACATAATACACAAAATCTATGTCCACATGTACAAGAAAATCCAACACAGCAAAATATGATCATATAAATTATTTCGGAATAGAACTCATTTAAGAATATAGCTAATACAACGACAAAAATATTCCAACTACCATATGATACCAATATGACATATAATTATACCAGTAGGGTATACAATTCTACTAATCAATTTCAGGCAATTATATATGACTATACAACTATTACATAATACACATGCATAAGGAGAAAATCAAAATATAGTGTATACATATTAATATAATAATATATTTCAAGATATTGTACTATAATACTATTATATAAAACAAATGCATAAAGAAAAAATTAAAATAATTTACATAATACATATGCATAAAGGAAATTAAAATATTCAAGATATTGTACTATTCTACTATTACTAAAGAAAAATCAAATAATATACTAATTAAATGTACCTAACACAACAAAAAAGGGTTCGAATTAACATATATGTAAGTTTAATGTATGAATATACCAACATAGTATACAACTGTACGTAAAGAATTTAAAATAGATTTTTTAAATTTAATTATTAAACTTAAATAATATTAGATGTCACATAATCTAATTAACTCGATTTTTTGCGTTATCGATTATACTAAAATTTAGATATGTTATAATAATATACTATATATCATTTTGAAATAGAGAATAAATTAATAAAAAATATTCACACACATCCTATTATGAAATGAGAAAGATAGAAGAAAAACTTTTATTTATATTTGAGAAGACAATAAAAGAGAAAATATATTGGGGCAATTAATGGAGTTTTACGTGATTAGAAAGGAAAGATTTTGAAAATAGGTAGTTGGGGTAAATACTTTAGATTGCATAGGTACACTGGTAATACAAATTGGAATGGGTATTAACGGGTAATTAAAATTGTCTGAATAGGCATTTAGGGTAATTTTCCCAATTAAAATCTGGAATCTGAAGCCAAAAATTCACACAGAAATACACAATTAAGCAGATGAAAATCAATTAGTAAAAGTGATTTTTTCATTCCGATGCCACATAGAAAATTTTATTATTCTCAATATTTAAGATTTGACTTAATTACACTTAGTATATCAAATTATCAATTAGTTTATACCATAATTAATTAAGAATATAATTAATTATACAGTTTTAATCCTTAATTAAAGGAATCTGTATATCCCAGTATTCCCACTCATCACACATTTCTCTCTCCTAACCCTTAAGCCCCGCCCGCATTTTACCCATAGCAAAATAATCGGCAGAGGAAGCATTGGATTCTTTACAACTAAATACATCTTCGGCGCCGTTGACGGTTTCCAACAAGAGAACTCCTCTTTTTTCTACTTCTCCATTCTACATTTCTTATTTTTACTTCTGTTTTGCTTTTTTTTTTATTACTAATTTGAGTTTCTTGATTTCGCACACTTCATACACACATTTGATACAACAAAAATATGAAGCAGTTACAGTTGGATTGATCAGAATTTGAAATCAATAAAAGATATTTTTACATTCCTATGCCACTTATATTTAAAATTTTATGGAAGTATGATTTTACGGTAATATCTATAAAATTTTTACATTTATCTACAAATAAACTACACATCCGTTTTAGGATATATAAAGAAATATTATTTTCATGATTATCTACAAAATTACTTTATTTATACTATAATTAAACTACAATCTATGTTGAAAAAATATTAACTATAAAATTTTTCTCTTCGGGTGTGTTTGGTATGAAGGCTGGAAAATGTTTTTCAATTTTCGCATGTTTGGTTGACTTAAATGTTTTGGAAAACATTTTCCTTATCAATTCATTTTCCTCCAATTGGAGGAAAATATTTTCCTTATCAAAAGAAAAACATTTTCCAAAGCTCCTTCTCAACCTTTATCACCCTCACCAATCCACCACAACCCCTCTCCAAAAAAAGTTTTTCTTTTTTTTTTTTAAAAAAAATTTCAGTTTTTCCATCCACCCTAGTACCCCTCCACCACCACCCACCGAAAAAACCCTACCCCTACCCCCCTCCCCCGAAAAAAAAATGTATTTTTTTTACATTAATTTTTTTTTTTGCAATTTCAAATTTCTGTTTTTTTATTTTTCTACATCACCCAGCCCCACCCTACGCCTACCCCCAAAAATCATGTTTTACCTCAATGTTTTTTTGTTTATAATTATTTCTTCTTTTTATTTTTCTGCACCACCCAGCCCCCCAATCCACCCCCTCCCTCACAAAAAAAAGTATTTTTTTACCTCAAATTTTTTATTTTGAAATTTCAAATTTCTATTTTTTTTCGTTTTACTGCCCCCCTAAAATTAAAATATATTTCACTTTTTAATTTTATTATTTATCAATTTAAAGACTCAAAATTTTACAAGTTCCAAAATTATGAGTTTGGAGGTTTATGTGTTTGGAAGTTTAGGGGTCTAAAAATTATAAAGTTTACGGGTTCGAAAATATGCGATTTTTTCGTTAAAAAATAAAGCATCACCACTAGTTCCTTTAGATTGTGTCAGTTTTTAGAGACTTAGGGAATGGGTGGGGGGAGGTGGGAGGGGAGAGGTGAGGAGAGTTGTATAAAAAATATTTTTCTAAAAAAAACTATTTTCTACTCTCTAACCAAACAATAGAAAATATTTTCCGAAAAATATTTTTCACTTACCAACCAAACAAGAGAAAATAAGTGATAAAACCACTCATTTTCCATGAAAACATTTTCTAGGAAAACATTTTCCATGGAAAATATTTTCCTTCGTACCAAACACACCCTTCATCTATAAATTTTCTACAAATATACTACAAATCAGTTTAAGTATGTATAAAGTAGTATTATTTATACGGAAAAGGGCCTCATATATCCCTCTACTTTGTTTTATTTTTCAATCATGTCCCCCGTTATACTTTCCGTCCAAATTTACCCTTGCCATCAATCAAAGTTCTATATTTGCCCCTATTTTAACGGCAGGGACACATGGCACATTCTGAATACGGAAAATGGCCTGATATATCCCTATACTTTATTTTATTATTCAATCTTATCCCTCGTTATACTTTCCATCCAAGGTTACCCATGTGTCACGACCCTAGTTCACCAATCGTGAACATGTCGTGATGGCACCCAGTCCCCACGACTAGGTAAGCCTAACACGTTGCGGAATATACAAGCTATGAATACTTAAATAAGAAAACAGCGGAAGAATAGGATAAAAGATATGTAATTCGTGCCGCTTGGCACATACATCCGTCAACACCATGAATAAAACACTACCAAGATCCGGAATCCCACGGTAACACAGACTAAAAGAGAATATACAACTGTGGCTCTATGTATAAAGAGTGTCTAACAACGGAATGAAGGAAAAATGCCAACTAGTACTATTAGAATAGAAGGAAAGGCTTCTAGATCCGCGGACGTAGCAGATCATACCTCGAGGTCTCCCAGAAAGCTGCGGAATCACCTAGCACGGGCCTGCTCTGATGTACCTGGATCTGCACAGCAAAAGTGTGCAGAAGAGTAGCATGAGTACACCACGGCGGTACTCAGTAAGTGCCAAGCCTAACCTCGATGGAGTAGTGACGAGGAAGGTCAGGGCCCTACTGAGAAATAATAATATAATGATAATAACAATAATAAGCAGTTTAAATGATAATAATTTCCGAAATTAACAACAATAAATGATTACCGCAATCGTCTACAATTAAGCTAACAACAAATAGTCAACTCAATAAAAACCAGTCCAGGACCTGTGGGAATTGAACTCAAAGTCCCATTCGATAATCAACAGTCCAGGAGCTACGGGAATTTAACCCGCAGACCCAATAACGGTATCTCGGGAATCGAACCCGTAGTCCCTACCAATAACTCAGGATCTCGGGAATCGAACCCGTAGTCCCTACCAATAACTCAGGATCTCGGGAATCGAACCCGTAGTCCCTACCAATAACTCAGGATCTCGGGAATCGAACCCGTAGTCCCTACCAATATCACTCCGGGTCTCTGGGAATCGAACCCACAGCCCTGGGTCTCCGGGAATCGAACCCGCAGTCCACAAGCACAACAAATAAAGGAATACACAGAGAGAGTAAATTATGCTTAACTATAACTTCACCGAAAAATAGTGCCAATAATTATCAAAAATAAGACAATTAGGCAACTAGACAGTTTATGTACTACCTAATCATGCTTTTCTAACTACTACCGGTAAAATATCAAATTAACGGCTAAAGACAGGAATATCACTCATCGAACATTTTAAATAAAGTATGTGTTCAACAACCAGCGCATGTACACGCCCGTCACCTCGCGTACAAGGCATTTAAATTATCGCATAATATCCTAGGGGTGAAAATTTCCCCCACACGAGGTTAGACAAGCCACTTACCTCAATTCCGGTACAAAACCGCTAAGAAATAACCCTCTTGCCGCGAATGTCGGCCTCCACAAGTGTAGTATCTGATAAAATCAATAGAATCACATCAAAATAGGCCAATTGGGCATTACCCGATCAAAACACTCAAAATACGCCAAAAACCCACAAGTTGCCAAAACCCGACTTTCGGTACGCTTATCGAAAAATCACGAAAATTATATATTCGGGTTCCTTATCTCAATACGAGTCTAGGCATATAAAATTTACCAAAATTGGACTCCATTTGCCCGCTCAAATCAGGGATTTTCTAACATTTAGGCCTAGGGCTCAAACCCACCTTTAATCTTCCAATTTCAGTGAAATAATCACGGATTTCATGATAAACCAACGAATTAAGGTCAAGAAACTTACCCCCGATGATATCCCAGCGTTTCCCCTTCAAAATCCTCTCTTGGAGCTCAACAATGGCGGTTTTGGTGTGTTAGGCCGCGACTGAAATGTTCTGGACTTAAAGTCACTGCCAGGCCATTTTACTCTACGCGATCGCAGCACTGGGCTTGCGATCGCGATGCACAAAATATGGGCGGCCTAATTTTCCTCTACGCGATCGCGTGACCCTGGAAGCGATCGCAGTGAACAACTCAGCAACACTACGCGATCGCAAACGTACTAACGCGATCGCGAAGAACAAACTCGTCCGGCTCCCCAACTACCCTACGCTATCGCATACTCCCTGACGCGATCGCACTGCTTCCAACCAATACCCTACGCGATCGCATACTCCCTCACGCGATCGCACTGGTTCAACCTCCA